>CM008279.1:51982733-52582733 GCA_002319775.1 Fagopyrum tataricum
TGAATAACTTTCAAAATAAGTCAAGAAAAGAATGTGTGGTCTGTCTTTAGAAAGCACCTTAACCTCTGCAATCTTATTGATTGCCCTGTTCTTTATGAGTATCTCACTTCTCATATCAAACGTTTGAACAAGTACTTGAGTCAAATTGGTTTCTTTGCTCTGTTACATCTGTTGCCTAACTATGAACGCATGAATAATTTAATCACAAATATCACCTTTTTAAAAGGTATGGTGCATGATTATTTTCATTATAATATGAACAAGTTTCTATTATCTAGAATATGGAATGGTTTTGACATGTTATTTAAGCCATCAATGTTAGCTTTATATGAACAAAATAGTGATTGGAATGTTGCGCATGCTCTCAGTGAGTACTTGGGCATTACCCTTGAATACTTTGAACAATATATAACTCTCAGAATACATTTCAAACTATGCTGCTCCATTTTGCTTTTGGATAACCTAAATAATGACTGTATGTTGGTAATCACTAGAAAGACTATACGGGTGGACCATATTAACATGAAAAACATGTTTTGGAGCTCACTAATCTATAAAACTCATGATTACAATTCTAATACAAAGTTTTTGTTTGAGAAAATTTATATAAGATCTATTCAAATTTTATGAACATGTGGATTTTGGTTTATTTCTATCCTTACACGGAGATGTTGGACTAATCTAGATCCTATTCTCTATTATAGGCACCTAGAGAATTATGAAATACATATTCTGCTCAATTATGATTTCACCAACTACAAGTTCTTTTACAATCACTTTTTTGTGCTTTGTAATTTTGATTTACAACTTTTTTTATTGACAAAATTTGTACCTATTGTTGGAAATATTAGTGAGTATGCTGATGTTGCTTCTGCATTGGTACTCTGTTAACCCTTGCTACGATAACATCACTATGAAACAATTATTGTCGAACCTTTATATTTGTTTGATATGCAGATTCAACCCCACCAAGGAGAACCCGGACAAAGGTGATGATCAAAAAGGTGCAGTAGGTCAATTGGACTGTTAACATGCTGCTATTAGTGAAGAAAAAGTTTGCTCTCATGAACAAAAGAAAGAGTGAACAAATTGACCAACTATCTACCGTGCTAAACTACAACTCGAACGATTCAATCCTACCAAGAAGAATCCGATCAAGATTCAATCCTACCAAGAAGAATCCGATCATAAGTGATATCAAAATAAGGAGCAGCAGATCATTTGGACCGTCAACTAGCTGCCTACTAGTGAAGGAAAATGTGGCTCTCATGAAAAAAATAAATTATGAACAACTTTACAAACATTTTAGTGTGGAAACGAAAATAGATAATTTTCCATGTCCTTTTCTTGATTTGATTTTGGACATGCGTACCCAATTCAAAGCGAAACAGTATGTGTATCAATGGCATTGGTATCCCAATTGCAATAAATACACTTGTAAATGCAAGCAACTTAAGAAATTCCTCGCTTTTAATTCTCGACCAATGGCCAGTCAACGCGATTCTAAGAAAATTACAAGATACCATACAAGAAAAACATCTCAACGCGTTTTTAAAAAAATTACAAGATTCCGTTCAAGAATAACATCTTGCTCGTTAGAAAACATTAACAGTATAGTAACACCTATTAAACCCCAAAATAGGGGTAAACCAACAAATAAGGTAGGACTAACGGGAACACTACCACCCAAAACGTAATAATCTTCTCAATGAAGATAGCATATTGGAACTGTAGTGGTATAGGCCGGAAACAATTTTGGACCAACCTTAATATCACCTGTAAAAATGGATGTATCCAAGCTATTATCCTAGCGGAAACGAGAACGAGTGTTGAACCTGATGAAATATTATGGAAGAGCGCTGATTTTGATAATATATTATTCAGCCCAACAACAAGATTATCGGGTGGGCTTTGCATGTTATGGAAAGCATACCAATTACATAACGAAAAAATTGAGATAACCAAAACTCATAATAGATACATCACATTAAAACACATAAATATAAACTCGGGTTTCGAAACGCGAATCTTTGGGATCTACGCACCACCAGATGAAGCAAAGAAGGATGAGTTCTGGTCATAACTCATAACTGAATTCAAAACATCAACAACTCTGACAGTAATCCTAGGAGACTATAACGAACTATGAGAATCTTCGGATAAACGGGGAGGAGCGCCGATTCATAATTCTAAATACAAAAGGTTACATTATGTAGAAGATCAATGCGGGTTGATCGACACCCCGACTAAAGGAAACAAATTCACGTGGAAAAAAAGGAAGGAAGGAGATAACAACACTTATGAAAAACTTGATAGAACAATGGCAACTATGGAGGTCATACAAGAATATCAAAGTTTGCACACTCGGAATCATGCGTTTACAACATCTGTGTAACACCCCAAATCCGCGGGACTCGGGATGCTACGGGCGAGACCTCACAATGGGTCTCGACCCTTAGCCTGACAACAATTTCACCGGACCTTCCAACAAGGCACAAATAAAGGCAAAACTCGAAAACGTTTATAATGTATGCGAGACACTGAAAGGTAAGAATACAACGTGGAAACTCAGCCGAGTCCTCAAAACAACATAACTTGATACGAAGTCTAAACGTACGACAACATCCATGAACAACAATATGAAACATAACCCAAAAACGCCCCCGTCCTATAATGTACGGAGACCCCGGCTGTCCACTCCTCCGCCTCACTCGGCGGCATCCCTAACCCGCAAGTCATCTACACAAACGGTTTAAAACCGTTAGCTAATATTCTAAGCATTAGAAAAGCGGTGAAGGCACAAACACATACATAACACAAAACATAAATCACACAAGTCCGGTTTATTATCTTTTTATTATTAAGTCGTATCCCGTTCTAATTCAACTTTTGTTGTGACACGAGAACCATCGTGGTCTCGCCCCGGTCCCCCCTTCCGGCGAGAATGGTACGGATTCACCTGACCATATCACCCTCCGGGCCAGTCGCCGGGATCCCCCTAGACTTCACGCAGAGCCTAGGCAAGAGGTCACCGCCCGTTATCATACACTTGGGCCAAAACATATATATAAGGTCGGTGGTCCTAATTACCGGTTTTAATGTTATACAAGAACATAAACACACACCACCAAACACACATCAATGCTAATACATAAAATACGAGCTAAGTAAGTCCGGAGACTTACCTCGTCACCACACTCAAGTCACCACACTCTTGCTTCCTTAAGGCGGAAGCCCACAACCTGCTCACAAGAGATATGCATATCAATACATACTCACGCTCAAGAAGTCTTAGACTTCACTCTAGTGATCTATGCAAGATCACCTAACCCTCAAGCTAGGAATGCATCCTAGGTCCCAAGTACTCATCACACTCTCCACACATGAAACAGCCCACAACAGTCCATAATTCCACAAGAGTAATCCTCAACCAAAGAGGCAGAAGCTAGCCTAGAAGGTCCATTATGCTCACATGCTGATATCCATCACTTACATCGAGCCTTAAGGGCTCCTAGGTTCACAACCACTAAGTGGAATTCCAAGCTACTATAGATCCATCCTAGGCATGCTACTAACATGATCCAACATCAATACTAAGGAAGGAACGAAGAGGAAAGGAGAGGAGGAACCTACTGTTGCCGAAACCGCAGCCGTAGAGTCAAGCTGGCGCCCCCTGCGGACACAGGAGCCGCCCCCGCGGAACTAGGAGCCGCACCTGCGGAGGACTGCGTCGCCTGCCAGGAGCCTCCCCCGCGGTCTTGCCGAGCCGCGCCCGCGCCGGTGCCGAGCCGCACCCGCGGCCGTGCCGAGCCGCGCCCGCGCCTTGTGTCACGCCGCACCCGCGGCCGTCCGCCGCCGCCCCCGCGCCTGTGTCACGCCGCACCCGCGACCGTCCGCTGCCGCTCCCGCGGACGTGCTGAGCCGCCCCGCGGGTTCTGCGCAGAACGTCGTCTTCTTCGTCTTCGACTTTGGATCTTTTGCTCCAAAGCCCTTCTTCTCTTGCTGGATCTTCTCCAAACACCCACAACGGGTCTTAGGCACCTCTCCTTGACCTAAATGAGCTAAGAACCTAGACATGCATAAGGGTTGAGCAAAAACCTCTCCAAGCTTCATCCATGACCATGGATGAAGGAGGAGGGAAGAAGAAGGGAAAGAGCAGCAAGGAAGAGAGGGAAGGAAGAGGGAGAGCTTACCACAGTTTGAGATCACCTTTTGCAATCCACAACAGATCTTCAACACCAAGGGAGAAGAGAAGAGAGCAAAGAGAGGAAGAGGAGATGAGTGTGGGAGAGTGAAATGAAAACTAACGTGAGAAAGGAGGCAAGGAGGAGAGAGGGAGGACAAAGTCTGAAAAGTGGGTATGGGATCAAGGGGTCAGCTGACCTCTTGTCCCTACCCGGACCGAGGGGTCGGAAATGACCCCTTGGCATTTTTAACCCGGAATGAAGGGTCAGAATGCGGAAAAAGAGGAAAAACGACGAGTCGGCTCGGGATGTTTCTTAGGAATAAATCCCGGCTCTCGGCGTCTCGGGATTACGGAATAACTATCAAGTGCTCTAAGTCCGGAATAAAATTAATAAAATTCCGGGCGTTACAATCTGACCACTGCATGATTTTAATATATTTACAAAACCAATTCACAACCTATAGAAATAAGCCTGTCCGCTTTGAATCAATGAGGGTGCAAAGACCTGATTGCGAGAACCTGATCAAACAAACATGGAGAACCCAATTCTAAGGAACAAACATGTTCAACTTGGTTAAAAAACCCAATCTACTCAAGCAAAAACTAAAACAATGGAGCCGTGAGAAATTTGGAAATATAAACACCCAACTAAAATATGTTGATGAACAAATTGAAGACCTCTAAAAGTTGTTGTTCACAGCTTTTGACCAACAACTAAATGATAAGATTAATAGACTATGTAAGAAACGTGAATGTATTCTAAATTACCAACACAAATAATGTATGCAAAGAGCAAAAACGATGAACCTCCTCCTAGGCGATAAAAACACCAAATTTCACCATAGAAAAGCAAATGGTAGAAGGAATAAGAAAATGATATCTAGCATATCTAAAAGTGATGGAACTACTATATATAAGGATAGCGATATAAATGATGAATTCATGAACGATTACAAGACAAGGTTTAAAGCTTCTAACATTGATAACCAGAAACTTCAAAAACTTCTACAAGTCATCCAAACAGAAGTTACAAACGAAGAGAACGAAGAACTAATCAAACCCTTTTCTACGGGGGAAATAAAAAATTCTTAAACAAGGGCCGTCAAAAGTTTCTATCGAACCGGAAAAATTCTTAAACAACTAAACCACACGTTTATCGCGTCAATCCTGAAGATTGATAACCCTACAACTACGGCCAACTGTAGACCTATTATCCTATGCTCTACAGTCTACAAAATCATAGCCAAAGTCTTAGCAGGCTGGCTGAGTTCGGTCCTGCCTAAACTAATTCATCCATTACAAGGCGCTTTTACTAAAAATAGGGCAATCCATGATAATTCCCTTATAGCCCACGAAATTTTTCACGGGTTTAGATCAGAAAAAGGAAAAGAAGGGTATATGGCCATTAAATTGGACATGGAAAAAGCATATGATAAACTAGAATGGAAGTTCCTCAAATTGGTACTGCAAAAATTCGGGTTTTGTGAGAAATTTAGAAATTGGATTAACGAATGCGTAACAACTGTCTCGTATTTTTTGTTAATAAATGATTCACCGACAACCCTATTTTGTCCGCAAAGAGGTCTCCGTCAAGGAGATCCACTATCCCCGCTCCTCTTTAACCTAGGAGCTGAAATCTTAGTAAGAAATATACAGAAAATAAGTGGAGAAAACCCACGCTCAATTGGTTTTTCCATAACAAAAAACGGGTCATCAATCCCGTTCTTAGCCTTTGCAGATGATATCATCATTTTCACTAAGGCGACGACCAATGCAAGCAACAAAATCTTGTCGGTTTTGAATGACTATTGTGAGACTTCTGGCCAAGTAATAAACTATCACAAATGTGCCTTCCAAACATCAAATAATGTAGACCCCGCAAGCAAAAGAAGAATACAAGCTCATCTTGGGATATCCTCATTCACAAATTTAGAGCAATATTTAGGTTGCCCTATCATAAATGGAAGGGTCAACAAAGAGAATTTCAACTCAGTCGTCCAAAAATCAAGACAACAACTCTCGAAATGGAAAGCTTCATCTCTCTCGCAAGAGGGACGAACAACCCTAATTAAAGCAAACCTTAACGCAAAACCAAGTTACCTAATGCAGGTTTTTATGTTACCTGCAAACATTCACAATGAACTAGACAAAATCAACAGAATTTTCTTCTGGAATACAGGACCAAACTACCACCCATTAATTAGCTAGGATAAAATATGTAAACCAAAAGCCCTAGGCGGTACTGGCATAAGAAAGGCCGAGGATATGAATAAGGCACTACAAATGAAACTCCTCTGGAAAATTATGGCAGAACCAGAAAACATATGGATCAAAGTTATAGAAGAGAAATATCTCCGTGGGAAAAACCTATGGAATTATGAGTGTGGAAAAAATACATCTTGGCAATGGAAGAAATTGACCAAATTGAAAGAGGAAATTAATAAAGGCCTACGCTGGAGAGTAGGGGATGGAAGCACAATAAAGTTCTGGGAAGACCGATGGTTAATGGATGAACCCCTGTATACAATAGTGTCTGAACAAACCCTAATTAGAACATCGGATAAGGTAGATACCTTTATCTCGGATAAAAAGTGGAACGAAAAACGCCTTGATCAACTTGAAGGCATTCTTCAAGTAAACATCATTAACAAGATAAAGGAGTATAACCTCCCAACAAACGACATAAGAGATAGGATTTATCGGTCAACAAACGACGACGGGTGGTATTCCACCAAATCTGCAATAAACATGATCCAAAGGAAAAAAGTCGGGGTATCGGAAGACAAAACATGGATATGGGGCATGAGCATCATGCTGAAAGTCAAAACTTCCTGTGGAAAATGGCTCTAAATGGTCTCCCAACTAAAGAAAATCTTGACAAACAAAAAATTACGGTAGTGATACACTGCGTATTCTACAATCACCATACAGAAAGCGCCAAACATCTTTTTTTAGTGTCAATGCACTCACCAGATCCTGGATAATACCAAAATATCAACCATCCTCAAGGATATTGACACTTATAATCAATCCACTTATGAGACACTAGTAGTATTGAAGGATAAAACCTCATCTCAAGAACTTAGACAAAGTGGCAATGATTTGGTGGAATATCTGGCTGGATAGAAATCAAATAATCTTTAACAATAAAATACCAACACAAAACTTAAAACAAATTGCACTAAAACAAATTGAAGATTGGGAACAAGCAAATAATAAACATTTAATTGAGAGTAAAAAAAAAAAAGAAAAAAGAAAGAAGACCAAGAATATCAGCTGGCAAAAACCAAAAGCAAATTTCGTTAAGCTTAACTTTGACGCAGCATTTGACAACAACAACCAATTCGCGTTTGGTTTCATCATTCGAGATAACCACGGCCTTTGTTTGGCCCACGGAAAAGGAAAATGTCATGCAGATTCAGTTCTAGAGGCAGAAGCATTTGCCCTGCGGGAAGGCCTACAAAAGGCTAAACAGTTAGGAGTGTCAGCTATTGAGATCGAGGTAGACAACCTGATGCTGATCAATTCGATCAACCACGCTTGGAAACCCCGTGGGAGACAGACATGATCATTTCAGACATTTCCGCCAGCATCTCAGGCTTTTCTCAAGCAAGCACCACGCACATCTTCAAGGAAATCAACACGGTAGCGGACAAGCTCGCAAAACACGGACTTTCTACCACTGAAGACCAGGATGATCTCCCAGATGATGTGGTTGTACTCATTCGTAAGGATGTTGTAGGTCGGTCGGTGTCTAGACACCGACCCTCCTATTCTGCTTACCTTGTATCAAAAAAAAGAAAGAAAAGAAAGTGGCTGGTAGTTACCAGAATTTTCCATCGATGAGAAAACTGTCTTTCTTCGATTATAGTAGAGAGAAGAAACAAATGAAACGGAAGAAAGTAATCTGCAAAATTAGACTCAAAAGTAAACTCAAATTGAAAGCAACATAGAGGGTACAAGAAAAGGAAATGGAATTCCACATTCAAGGGAGCGGACAAGAGGCTGAGCAATACCTTTACCGATCAAACTTTCGGTAGTATTGTTTTCATGAAGTTCTTGTTATCCTTCAAATCTTCCTATTTCTGTTCTCAAAGTGTTAATTTTGATTTAAGATATTTTCTTTCTTTAATGTTAGACGTGTAGCCATTTCCATGGCAGATCCAACTTGGATTCAAATTTCCTTAAAGTTTAAGTACCCATTTTGATGCGTCCTTGGAGGTAACCAAGGATAACTTCTGGATCTAGATCCAACAAAGCTCCAACTAGTCCTTGATTCTTTGTGCGGCGTTGTATCGTTTCAGATCTAAAGGGGCGGAAGCGATGAAGAAACAAGGGTTGATTCGATCTAGAGAGATCGAATAAACCTTTTTGTGGGGATCGAAAGTTGATTCTAAAGAAGAATCCTCGAATATGGATTTCTTGGATGAAAAAGACGAGATCCAAGGAAGAAATTTGAGAGATAGACGGGAGGTTTGATGCCCAGGCTAAGTAAGAGGAAAATCTTCTCAAAACTTAGTAAAATTGAACATGAAAATAAGTGAGGCAAGACATCCCTTATATAGAGAGTCTTGCCTACCTATGGGCCAACGGGCCAAACAAACATGCATAACGAAAAGTCCAACAAGGGCAAAACCCTAAAAGATAAGATCAAAGGGAATATTCTATAAGGAATATCCCTTTTATTACATAAAAGGAAAACATGCAAAATATAGTCCAAAAGTGAAAGCGTGGACGGGACCGGTAGCCTATGCCATGGTGGTGTAGAGACACGGCATACCGGCGACTGGTCCAAGTGACGAAGTGGTGCGGGCGATGATGGATCTGGTGGCTCGGGATCGGGTGAGCGGTCCATCTGAGCGAACCCTCAAAGCCTCGTCCTCATCGTCTACGGTCAACGTAAGAGGAGCATCCAAGGGCGCATCAGTCCCCCCATCTTGGCTGTGAAACGTCCCCGTTTCACCATCGTCAAAGAGGGGCTCAACATAAGGGGCAAAGTCCTTGACGTTGAACGTCGGGTGTACTCCGTAGGAATCCGGAAGCTCTAACTTGTATACATTCGGGCCATGGCGGGCTAAGATGCGGAATGGGCCATCACCACGGTCCGAGAGCTTGCTCATGCGGCGAGTTGGAAAACGCTCCTTCCTTAAGTGGAGCCAAACAAGATCACCGGGCTCAAAAGAGATGTCGCGGCGACCCTTGTTGTTGTCCGGCAAGTTGGGCGGCCCGACATTCAAGTTGTGTCCTAGTCCGCTCATGAAGCTCAATGATTTGGGCGGCTCGGTTTGCGGCGATGATGTGTTCTCCGTCCTTGAGCGGGCGGGGAGTGAAGTCCAACGGGGTATGTGGATTAAGGCCGTAGACAACTTCAAATGGGGACAATTTAGTTGGCGTGTGCCTAGACCTGTTATACGAAAACTCCACAATAGAAAGTAAGTCGTACGTGGGTTAGTCCTAGTGGTGGCTCTAAGTAGAGAACCAAGAGTCCGATTGGTCACCTCCGTTTGACCATCGGTTTAGAGGTGATAACTACTTGAAAACAACAAGTTGGTTCCAAGTTTTCCCATAGCGTTCTCCAAAAGTGACTCACGAATTTCACGTCCCGATATCTAACGATAAAATGTGGTATCCCATCTAAACGCACCACATTGTCAAAGAACAAGGTGGCAACTTCACTAGCATTTTGGGTGCTTTTACATGCAATGAAATGAGCCATTTTGCAGAAGCGATCGACTACCACGAAAATGGAGTCTTTGCATCGTTTTGACATAGGCAACCCGACCACAAAGTCCATGGATAGATCCTCCCAAGGTCCCATTGGTATAGGCAAAGGAGAATACATTCCATCCGGGCCTTGGCGCGACTTTGCATGATGACAGGTGATGCAACCCTTGCAAAACCGTGTCACATGCATGCGCATCCGGGGCCAAAAGAAATGCTCTTGGAGAGCGGGGAAAGGGTCTTGGTAGCACCGAAGTGACCACGGCCCCCATGAGCTTCCTTGATCAACAAATGGCGTATAGATCAGCGTGGAACGCAAAGTTTTCCCGCTCGGAAAAGATAGCCATCGTTAATAAAGAAAGACTCGTGCTCCCGGAGGTCGAGGCATTGTGCCTATATATCCTTGAAGTCAAGATCCGTGGCATATAACTCTTTGATAAGAGCAAAGCCATGTATCTTGGCATTCATATACACAAGAAGGGCATACCGGCGAGAAAGGGCATCGGCTACCACATTCTCCTTGCCTTTCTTATGCTGAATGACATAAGGGAAGGTCTCTAAAAACTTTACCCAACTAGCATGGCGCCGACTTAGATTTGTTTGACTCTTGAGATACGAAAGAGCCGCATGATCCGAATGAATCACGAAGTCCTTCTGCCACAAGTAATGTTTCCATGTCTTAAGACGATGAACTAGAGCATATAGTTCCTTGTCATATGTAGGGTAGTTGAGCGAAGGACCGGAAAGTTTTTCACTAAAGTAGGCAATTGGACGAGTCTCTTGTAAGAGAACGCCTCCAATGCCCACATTCGATGCATCACACTCCACCTCGAAAGTTTTCGAAAAGTTTGGAAGTTGGAGTAATGGTGCATTACAAAGGCGGTCTTTGAGCGCATCAAACGCTCGAGCATGGATATCACGCCACTCAAACGTGACACCCTTGGTAGTAAGCTCATGGAGAGGTGCCGGTACCGTGCTAAAGTCCTTGACAAAGCGTCGGTAGAAGCCCGCTAAGCCGAGAAAGGCTCGGACCATGGTGACCGTAGTAGGAGTAGGCCACTCCCGAATAGCACGAACTTTAGATTCGTCTACTCGTAGTCCGTCCTTAGACACGACATAGCCAAGAAAGATAGTGGTGTCCGAGCAAAAGACGCATTTTTCAAAGTTGACATACAATTGCTCTTGTCTAAGGCACTCGAGCACTTGGCGAAGGTGCCCGATGTGATCCTCTAAAGACGTACTAAACACCAAAATATCATCAAAATAAACAACAACAAATGTACCCAAGAAACGGCGCAAGACATGGTTCATGAGGCGCATGAAGGTGGACGGGGCGTTGGAGAGGCCAAATGGCATGAAAACCATTCATAGAGTCCATAATTTGTTTTGAACGCCGTCTTTCACTCGTCCTTCGGCCATCCGAATTTGGTGGTAACCGCTCCGGAGGTCAATTTTGGAGAAAATGGTGGCGATGTGGAGCTCATCCAACATGTCATCAAGGCGCGGGATCGGGTGGTGGTATTTGACGGTGATTTGGTTGATGGCACGGCAATCAACACACATCCACCATGATCCGTCTTTCTTTGGCACTAATATGACCGGGACGGCACATGGTGATAAGGATTCATGCACATGTCCCTGGTCTAGGAGCTCTTGTACTTGACGTTGTAGCTCCTTCGTCTCTTCCGGACTTGCTCGGTACTCGGCACGGTTTGGCAAGGAAGCACCGGGCACAAAGTCAATTTGGTGTTCAATCCCTCGGATTGGTGGCAAGCCGGGTGGTAGGTCTTTGGGCATAATATCCTGAAATTCGAACAACAACAAAGACACCTCGTGTGGCACATTACTCGGGTCATGAGAAGTAGATAAACAAAACGGTACAAGCAAGAAACATGGAAACTTGCCTTCCATGACTGGTTGTAAATCATGCCGGCGAGCTAAGAGTATCCTCGGCTCACACCGTCCTTGAATTACGGGGTCCGAAGATGGCAAAGGTGCGCTCGTAGGAACGATACGGCCTTTACTACCTTTGGACTCGGTAGCATGGACAAGAGGGGCGGTGTTCCGGGATTTAGAAGTACTAGCACCTGCAACATCGGGACTCCGAGGAGGGTCCCATTTTGCCGGTGCCTTAGCGGACTCATCTATAGATGGTTGCCACTTCCGTTCCGCATAGTCAACCAAAATTTCGTGCGGAGTCATAGGAAAAAGTGTGACCCGTTTTCCATTATATTGAAACATGTACCGGTTAAGATAACCATCATGAAATGTTCGGCGATCGAATTGCCATGGTCGTCCTAATAGGACATGTGTGGCGTCCATCTTGATAACATCACAAAGGACCATATCAACATAGGCGCCAATAGAAAAAGTCACCCAAGCTTGTTGTGTGACGGTGTCACACGCCTTATCGGAAATCCATTGGAGTCCGTAAGGTGTTGGGTGGGGGGTTGTAGGCAACTTGAAGTGTTTTACCACTTGTTCGTTGACGATATTGCAACAAGAACCCCCGTCAACAATGAGAGAAAGGCTCGTATTATTGACCAAGCAACGAGAATGGAAGAGATTCTCGCGTTGATCAATAGGGATAAACTCTCTAATAGCCAAAATACGACGAGAAACAAGAGCGAATTTACCGGGTTGTGTTGGGGCGCAAGCAAGCTCGTCGTCACATGGTTCCATTCCAAAGTGTGGGTCGGCGTCTTGGTCATCCTCAATGATGATGTCGCCATCTTGATGATCATCTTCATCCTCGAAATATGATGGGTCGGCAAACAAAACCCGTTTGGTATTTTGACAATCACGTTGCACGTGACCAAAACCGCTACACTTGTAGCACATGGGCTCCCTTGGGCAAGCCGCCGGTGAAGGTCCTTGTTGACCTCGAGCGGGAGGCGCCGGTGCCGGGGCCGCTGGCCCACGGTTTTGTGCCCTCTCGTTACCCATTTGCCTATTGGATTGACCCGTCCGTTAGGCTCCTTTGGAAGCGTCGGCATCTGGGGAACTAGGCACATCTCGAGAACGTGTGTTAGAAGGATAAAGATATTGACTCGAGGAAGAATTATACCTAGAATACCGCGGCGTTTCGAGTTGTTGCTTGTATAGCTTCATGGAGGCATGGCACATTGCTCCCAAATCCTTGTATGGGACAATCTCGAGCGGGCTCCAAATTGAAGCATTAAGTCCACTCATGAATTTGGTGCGAAGGGCGGATGGAGAGGCCGAGACGCCGGCCTTAATGTGCATGTCCTCGAGTTTGGCCAAGTAAGCCACCGGAGTGAGGTTGCCTTGTTTGAACTCGGCAATTTGCAACCGCATATCATTCTTGAAGTCCTCGGGCACGTACTTCTTGTTCATGACATAGATCAATTGCTCAAAGGTCGCAATGGGTGCCCATCCTCGCCTTTCACGGGTGATCTCATACCGGTTCCACCAAGACTTGGCATCTCCTTCAAAGTAAAGAGTTGCCGCCTCGATTTTCTCATATTCATCCTCACAATGACAATGTTTCAAGGCTCGTTTCATATCTTGCGCCCAATCAAGAAAAACACACGGATCATATTCACCATGAAAGATAGGGAATTTAACCTTACCTTCCCTACGAGCTCGGTAGGGGTCCGGGTGGGGCGGTGGAATGTAGGCATCATCGGCACGGGCTCGCCGGTGGACGCCTTGAGGCCGGTGGCGACCATGAACGGGCGGTTCATGCCTAGGTGGGTTTGGGGGAGGCAACCATTCTTCACCTCGGTCTTGGTTCTCATAAGGGTCTATGATGGGTGGGTGCCATGGACGGTCATTTGCCACCCGTTCCAAGTCGGACTCATCACCGGAGAATTCGTTGAAGTCGTTTTGCTCATCATACTCATCAAAGTCAAGGGTCATCGGTTGTCGGGTTGACCGTTGGCGACGGCGTCCGGAACGATCATTCTCACGACCATGATTGTTGGTCGAGTCGGGACGGTACCGGGGCTCTTCCCGGGTTCGACGGTCGGTGCGGGGCACACTAGGTGGAGGTGGAGAAGGGACATACCGTTGGTGTTGAGGCTCATAATGCTTGTGCCGATTTTCCGTATCGACCATGCGTAAGTCATCTTGAGTCGGGTCGGGAAATTCTTTGTCCTCTTCATGGGACTCATCTCCGTCAAGAGGTAAGGGACGTTGGCATTCAATGATGGACGCAAGCCGGGGACCGTTTGATGGTCCGGCTCCCAAAATTCCCTTGCCTTTCCGTTGTGCATCGGATGTGGAAGCATTGACCATGGTCTCAATCGGAATTGTTGGGGTTGGACGTTGAGCAAGCCGTAGGGCCTTAAGAGCTTCCAATTCTTGCTTCAAGGCAATGTTTTCTCGGGTCAAGGCATCAAACTTTTGTTGTGCCTTCAAAACTTCCAATTCCTGCCTTATAGAGTCATTTTCGAGGGACAACGAAGCATTTTCTTGAGCCAAAGGTTCATTGGACTCTTGCGGACCAGAATCCTGAGAAGTTTCCAATTCAATGTTAGTCATTTCTCCAAATCAGCACACAATTGCAAGCAATCAAATGAGCAAGGGGACAAGTTAAGTCAACTTTACCCAAGTTCAAGTGCGTTATCAGATTCTACTTTGGGGAAGGCCGTTTGGCGGTTTGGCAAGTAAGACAAATCCAACAAAATTGAACCAATTACACACAAATAAACAACTGATATTTTGCAAACGTATGTAAGAAAATGGAGAGGCGGAAGATGGACGGATTGTTCAGTCTGCAAGTTTTGCTTGCTTTCGGTGTTTGACCGTTTTGTAAAATCCGATTTTTCGGATGGACCGGTTTGCCGGACGTCTTTTCACTTTTGTGTTTCGTTTCTTTGAAACGTTTTGAGCAACACTTTTGTATTTTTATTTTTTTTGAACACAAATCCGTATTGATGAAGAGTTTTTTTGCTTTTCTTGGAATATCAAATGCGAGATATCCGAATTTTTGTTAACAAAAATACCCCAAGAAATTTGGTGAATTTAATTAACAAAATTGTCGGATTGGGTCGGTTTAAGAAAAGACGGGTTTGATAATTGGCTTGATGGCAAACCAAATATCTCCTCTCTTTTTTTGTTTTTCAAATTGATCAAAAGAAGAAGGAAAAATTCAGGAAAAATGGATGAACATGATGAACAACATGAAGATCATGAAGAACAAACGAAGAACATCAGGAACAAAGGCTAAATAGGTTGAAGATAATAACGCACAAAAACAAGAGTAAAGAGAACTTAGCTTTGATCCCTTTGCTTTGATGTCAATTTGATGCGTCCTTGGAGGTAACCAAGGATAACTTCCGGATCTAGATCCAGCAAAGCTCCAACTACTCCTTGATTCTTTGTGCGGCGTTGTATCGTTTCAGATCTAAAGGGGCGGAAGCGATGAAGAAACAAGGGTTGATTCGATCTAGAGAGATCGAATAAACCTTTTTGTGGGGATCGAAAGTTGATTCTAAAGAAGAATCCTCGAATATGGATTTCTTGGATCAAAGACGAGATCCAAGGAAGAAATTTGAGAGATGGACGGGAGGTTTGATGCCCAGGCTAAGTAAGAGGAAAATCTTCTCAAAACTTAGTAAAATTGAACATGAAAATAAGTGAGGCAAGACATCCCTTATATAGAGAGTCTTGCCTACCTATGGGCCAACGGGCCAAACAAACATACATAACGAAAAGCCCAACAAGGGCAAAACCCTAAAAGATAAGATCAAAGGGAATATTCTATAAGGAATATCCCTTTTATTACATAAAAGGAAAACATGCAAAATATAGTCCGAAAGTAAAAGCGTGGACTGGACCGGTAGCCTATGTCATGGTGGTGTAGAGACACGGCATACCGGCGACTGGTCCAAGTGACGAAGTGGTGCGGACGATGATGGATCCGGTGGCTCGGGCAATGGCCTTGGCTCGGGATCGGGTGAGCGGTCCATCTGAGCGAACCCTCAAAGCCTCGTCCTCATCGTCTACGGTCAACGTAAGAGGAGCATCCAAGGGCGCATCACATTTCCTTTAAAATCTCCATAAAAAGAAAAGAAACTTCATATTTGTATTGTGTTGTCAAGAAGAAAAAGTTGAGGCATTCGTCTGCTGTGTTTTTAAATCTAAAGGAAGAGGCCATTAAATTTGGTATTGACTTCCTTGAAGATACTTTTGGCCGCTACCCTAAACTCTTAATTGGTCCAAAAGTACATACTTTTGGCCGCTACCCTGAATTCGTAGTCGGTCCGAAAGTACATACTTTTGGCCTCTACACCGAACTCGTAGTTGGCCCGAAAATAAGTATTTTTGGTTTGCTATACCGACCCGTAGTCTGGACATTAAGTTTGATTGAATGTACAACATTATTTACATGCATGAAACGGATATTGTTGTGCCGTTAAATGTAAATACAAGTGCACAGATTCAAAGCTTTTTAAAATGGATCTTGGTTGCCTTTTATAAGTCAAGTATAAAATGTGTGACAAATGAAATGTTATTAGTTGGTGGATTAATTAGTGGAATATACTTAAATAAAAGTTAAATGAAAAAGGTGAATTATGCAATGTATCGTGATTGCAGAGATGATGTTTTTCATATAATGTGAGGAATTCTGGTGGGCTAACAAATGTACTCGAAAGATAGTGTTCGATTGTCATAGCCAATCATAAGACCAATTTTAAATTCCAATGATAAAATCGGACACATTGATTTGGTTAATGATTATCACAGGATAAATGTATTTTACCGATAATACATTAATTGTACCAATAAATGCGTACGAGCATATAAATTTTAGACAAAATTGCAAACTCAACATGTGTTATGTTGTCCATTTGTGAAAGTGACTCATTACAACAAATGTATCCTCAAAAATATCCCATCAAAAGAAAATTTTATATTTATGATCCAAGTTTCTTTCAACATTGATCATAAATCAAATGTTAAAACGAAAATAATGGTCACAAAACCGTAGATGACTTGAAAATAATTATTTTTGCCACTACACAAAGTTCGTATGTGGTCCGAAAGTAAATACTTTTGGATCACTATATCGAGTCCGTGGTAGAACCGAAAGTAAATACTTTTGGTCACTACATCAACGGTTCAAATATTCCTAATGAACTACGAGTGATTTGATGTCTTACAAATAAAAAAAAGACTACGTAGGAAACTCGACATATAAATTATCGAGTCCAATCGCACAAATTAAAATGACTTTTTAAAATATAAAGTCGAACAAATATCCAAACCGACTTTTAAATGGTTTGTAAAACTACGTAAAGACTTGACGCCATTAAAAAGGCTACTTAGGTAACTCGATATTAAATTTTATATATTATCGTATTCAGTCGCATTGTCCAAATTAAATTAACTTCAAAACAAATCTTGGAGTTAAACCTAAAATTCTCAAATACTTTTAAACTCGATATAAATTAAGCATCCGCTCATCGGGTCTAACCACAAAACAAGTCCAATTAATCCAGAACTACGTTATGACTTGATGCTCTTTCCGAGCTACGTAGGAAACCCAATAATAATTAAAATTGGGTTCAGTCGCACCGCCCAAATTACATTAACTCGAAAACAAATCTCGGACTTAATCCAAAATTCTCAAATATTTCCAAACTCAATATAAAGCATTCGCTCACCAATTTTAAAGCCCATCATTCTAAGAATGGTGCGCCTATTGGCATTCCTACCGAAACAACCCCTAAGAAAGTGAACAAGTCTAAAAAAAGGACGCAAGAATGGTTACCATCGTAACTTTGGAGCACTTCGTTAGGTTGCTTCATTCCTCACCAATTTTAAAGAAAGCTAATGCAATCCTTTGTGTGAAGTTGCAAAAGAGTTCTTAAACTCAAATCATGTAGTGGATTTTTCTCCAGTGATTATCCCAAGGCAAATTCTTATAGGTTTTAATCATATCGCATTGGACAAATTTGAGAAAGTTTGCATAACTTCTTATTCTTAGGATATTACTAAACCAAAAGCTCGTAAGATCAAAATTCTTAAACCCAAGGGCCATGAAAAGTCCAAATGAGGAAGAAGTGATTGAGAAAATTTCTAAAACTCAAAGAAAAGAAAGAAGTCTACGTGTTTCAAAAAGCTGGTTATGCAAAAGGCCTAAGTTATGTCTTGTGATGGTTCAATACAAGATCAAAAGCTAAAACAATGTATTATGCTAAAATAACTTCACAACCACCAACTCCACATGAGGGATAGAGGAAAGCTTGAGCTCTCCTTTGTATGGAGATTTGGTGTCTTTGTTCCGAAAAGAGGAATTCCTTCCCGTTGTTACAACTAAAGGAGAAGCAAGTGTTGTCTAGAAGATTAACCAAGTGGGCAGTAAAAGGACAAGTCATAGCTGATTTCTTATCTGCTCACCCAACCCCGGACAATGAAAAATTATCGACCTACCAAATGAAGAAGTTCTTATGGTCGAGGAAATTTCACGGCAACTATATTTTGACCGGGCAGCGAAAAAACAAGGTTATGGAGTTGGTATTGTGTTTATTACTCCTTTTGGAGGCTTGATGCCATACTCATTCTCTCTTTTGGAGACTTGCACAAACAATGTAGTTGAATATCAGGCACTAATGACATGTTTTGACGTACTTATCCGACTATGTGTTCAAATCATCTTTGTGGAGTTGTGATACATTTTGTGCATGTGTTATTTATCCATGTGCTTTTGTAGGTTAATTAATTGATGTTTTTATATGATACATGTTAATTTTTGGTATTAGTCACGTATAATTTGTACATGTAAATTTCTAGTTTATTTGGTGACAAGCAACTTATGACTAGAATAATTTTTATTAAGGTAATATAAGCTTTTTATTATTTTATTTTATTTGTTGATCATTATAACTATTTAATATACGTTACTTATCATCTGCTTAATGTTGTTAAGAATTTTGCATAACAAGTTCAATTTGAAATCTTCACTAAAACCCACATTAATTAAATTATATGACTTTTATTTTTTTTTAAAAATAAATTTATTTTTATTCAATTTATTCAAAATAATTTAAACTTAATTATATAGTTTAACATTTACAAAGATAAAAATTTAACTAATGAAAATTTGAATGGAAAGTTAGATGAAAAATAAATGAATGTTTATGGAGATTAATTATGCAAAACCTTGTGGGCACCACATGGAATTACATAAAATATTGGTTACCAAAAAAACTTCAAAACTTGATGGGCACCATGAGAAATTTCCCTTAAAAAAAAAGAACAACCCCATGTTTTCTCTTCTTCCCTCTGCCCTGCAACCGCAAACGAAGCTTCTCTACAACCAGCGGTTGCTTTTCTTCTCTTCGCTTCAGTTGCGCCACAGTAGCGCTCCTCTTGTGTTTCAGTCCCGTCGGCGTCAGTCCTCCCTGCTTTAAGTCTTGTAGATTTGTGTTGAATTTCCTTCTCTTGGCTTCAGTTTCCTTTACTTTATTCAATGTTACTCAACCGGAAATACAAAGCTAAATTGTGCGGTATTTCTCTTCTCTAAATATTTGTATACCTATTGATATCAACCCTAATGATTTCTTATGCAATTTGATTTAGGTTTTATCAAAGTAGTTTACTTTTCAATTCTTTTACGTAATTCTACTAACATTGGCATACTTTGGGTATAAGTCTAATTTTTTATGTGAGAGCCCTAGTCTTTCGGACCAAGATTGGACCTTAGCCGAGATTGGCCTTTCCGCACCCGCGGGCACGACGGCCGCCCCTGCGGGTTTCCGCCCCTGCGGCACAAGGAACCGCCCCTGCGGTTTCCGGCGGCTGCAACCGGTTTTGTTGACTCCTTTGACTCGTGCTTTACCTTGCCTTACTTCTTCCGTTTTACCTTGCTGAGCAAGGGTTTCATCACATTTCCAATTCAGCCTTCACGTCCTCCTTGCTTCTCCTTCATCCTTCTTGAGCTTGTTTTGGTTTTTCCTTGAGTTGGAAGAGTGTTGTGTGGTTTTGTGGTTGTTGATGAGCTTTGTGCATGGCTGATCTTGGAAGCCAGCTGAGGTGCTTGTGTGAGCAGTTCTGGTTAGGCCACAGCAGTGGCAAGTCTTCTTCTCCTTCTTCTCTTCCTTCTTCCTTTGTTTCTTCCTTCCTTAGCTTAGGATTAGATGTATTGATCATAGGGTGATGTTGGAATGTGTATATCTATGCATGTGTGTGAATCTGGAATGATAAAGACGTGATTTTATCACGAGAAGAGCCGAAGAGGAATCGCGGGTTCACGTTCTGCACAGACGCCGCCCCCGCGCCTGGAAGCCGCCGCCCCTGCGGAAGCCGTGCCGCAGCGCCTGCGCCGTGCCTGCGTTTGCCTGCAGCCTTGTCACCGTGCCCGCGGCTGAGTTCCGCCGCACCTGCGGGTTGCTTGCTCCGCCCCTGCGTCCCTTATGTCACGCAGGTGCGTCTTGTCCCGGATCTACCTAGAGTTAGGTAGATCCTTTCCTTTCCTAGTATGAGCGGTAGTAGCATGCTAGGTAGCGGATGTTGATGAGTATGATATAGATATGCCGGTTACGGCTTTGAGGTTTACGAGTTGGATTTGATCCTTATGGATCCCTTGGGTCTAGGTGTGACCCTTTGTGTGATAAGAGTTTGATATATATATGTATACCTTATATAGGCCGTGTTATCCTCCAGATTGGAGTGGACTAAGTTGAGGGTTGATCCAGTTGAGACAACTACGAGGTTGAGGTAAGTCCGTGGGACTTACTTAGTTACCATTCCTTTATAGGATGTTGTGCATGAGTGGTGTTTGTTATATGTTTTATAGCATGTGTTATGATGGTCACCGACCTATGGTATATTTCTTGCCCATTGTAGGGCCGTGATAACTTGCCCTTTCATCCCGCCGGGAGTCTAGGAGGTTCTCTGTAGGCAGGTCAGACCTAGTAAACGGTTCGGGCACTCCCCATTCCCTTAGGGTACACCGGGTAGTGTTCCAGGCACCATTCCAGCTGGCTTTTGGACCCAGAGGCGAGGGTTATATTCCTCGTGTCACATATGTTTATATGGATATTTATATACGAGTTGATTGCTGGACTTTATAAAGATAATGAACCGGGTAAATGTGTGAAAGCATGATGATGTGTTAAGATTTTTGATGTGTGTTTGTGCTCTAGCATCTTCCTATATATGTGTATGGTTAGCTAACGGTTTTATACCGTGTTGTAGATACTTTGCAGGATAGGAGAGCTGTAGAGTGATCCAGAGTGGGTGATCCAATGAGGGCTCCGTACACTGGGGCGTTATCGGGGATATGGGTTCTTTTGTTATACAGTATGGTTTTGTTTGTACTCAGCGGTATATTGTATTACCTTTTGATATATATATATCAGTTTCATGTTTTGTTTTAATCTATCGGTGTCTTGTTGTAAGATCAGTGAAATTGTTGTCAGGCTAGGGTCAGGATCCATTGTGAGATCCTAGCCCAGTAGCACTCCGAGTCCTACGGATTTGGGGTGTTACATTTTAGCATACCTTTACTCCTAATCTTTATTAAGCCTTTCAGCTTTGACAATTTTTCATCATGTGCCCATACTTTAAGTTTCCGTTAGTTTTAGCATTGCCGACAGTTTCTTATTACAAAAAGGATAAATAAAAAAGAAATAGAAAGAAAGAAAGGAAAATGCACGATACTTGCTCTAAAGAGACGTTTATGTTATTCGCTACTTGTCAGTCATCAGCAATCGCTCAAATAAACTAGAGAGAAGTTTCGGTTCTTTTGCTCGAATCAATTTGTGTAACTTCTTGTGGCATTCTAAATCAGTTTTCATAGCCGTTGTCTCGCTTTTTCTCGACAATCTGGTGAGACCAAAACCCTAATTTCTAGTTGTTATATGTTGTGCTCGGAATCTAAAATGCACGTTTGGAATCATGACTTTAGTCAAAACAAAATTAATAAATTCGAGTGTATTTTCAATTGAGTAAGTGGTGTTTAATTCAAGTATGTTCGTATATATTGCTCTGATTCGATTATATTCTATTCAATTTAGATTTGTGTTGATGGTATGAGCATTTGTTGCTCTTTTTTGTTGTTTTTGAAATTATTTAGTTCAAATTAAAGTTTTAGTTATTCCATATTGTTTGATTATGTTTGGTTTAAATTTGTATTGATAGTATTAGCATGTGTCGCCTTGTTGTTTTATCTCCTTTTCTAATTCTATTTGGTTCAAGTTCGAGTTTTAGTTGATAAGTGTGATAGATTCGA
The DNA here is from genome assembly GCA_002319775.1 of Fagopyrum tataricum. NCBI lineage: Eukaryota > Viridiplantae > Streptophyta > Magnoliopsida > Caryophyllales > Polygonaceae > Fagopyrum > Fagopyrum tataricum. The sequence goes on from CM008279.1 coordinate 52,004,846, forward strand.
TTATGTTTTTTCTATTTTGAATGCAATGCAATTTTGTTTTATTTTTGTAGTAAGTTAAGAAGTTTTTCAAGTTGTGTTCATTAGGTTGTTTGGATTTGTGGATGATATTTTAGATGCAATTTCGGTTTTTTTGATGTAGTTTTGATTTTGGGTTTTGTTTTTGGATTTTGTTTTCGCTGCAGTTTTGGATGTACTTTCGGTTTTATGGTTGATGTTTTTTCTATGTTGTTTCGTGTTGAATGCTATTTTTTATTTAATTTCTGTTTTAATTACAAGGGTCTGTTTGATGCAGAAGTTGGTGTGGTCGGTTGTTTTTGTTCGGTCTATGCAGCAATAAGTGTTTTAGGAAAGTGTTAATCAATTGTAATATACAAGACCCACCATGTAATCAACGGTGAACAACTTATCATAATAATACAAGATTATCACGTAGTTGTTTTACTTGTTCTTTATCATTTTCGAAAGCTGAATTTGTTAAAAAGGTGGTTGAAATTCATTGTGGTTGCATTTGTATTACAATAGTAGATGAAAGTTTATGCTTATTAGGGTTTAAAGCAAGAACAATAACATTGCCAAATTAAAAATAAATTATCGATAAAAAATACAATATCCTCATGTCATCTTTACAACAACAAAATAGAAAGAAAGGAGTATATTTCGGCAACAAAATACAATATTCTCAAGTAAAGCAAGAATAAAATAGCTTTGATAGCATCCAAACACAAATCCTAATGTAAAACTAGGCTTGCTATTCTCGAGGGGTGGGGTTGCTCCTTTTAATTTAGCTTGACACATTTTGAGAAATGTTAGCTTTGAAGCAAAGCCATAGATGGTGGTGTTGATCTGGTGCATGATCCTTGTGTTCTTTTCTATTGATGAACCAACCTTTCATTCGTACTCTCATCAACAACAAAAACCCTGCCTGTAACATCCATAATTTCTATTCCGGACTTAGAGCGTTTTGTAGACCTTTCCGCGTTAGCGGATCAGTTTTCCCGCAGGCATGAGGTGCTGAGTGCCGGGATTTATTCCCAAAATCCCGCGTCAACCCTTCGTTTTTCCTTTTCGCTTTCCGACCCCTCGTTCCTAGCTGAGGTGACAAGAGGTCAGCTGACACCTTGATCCCCTCTCCCTTTTTGCAGCCTTGTGTCATCTCTCTCCCTCACTTGGCTTCTCTTTCACGTTAATCACCTTCCTCTCTTCCTCTCTCTTTGCTCTTCTTCCATCTTTGAAGCTCTTGGATTGTGGACTGCAGTGGAGAAGATTCAGATCTGGTTTGGTAAGCTTATTCCTCTCCCTCCCTTCTCTTCTTTGTTGATTATCCCTTTTTTTTCCCTCTCCTTCACCCATGATCATGGATGAAGCTCTTCAGAAGCTTTTTCCTCAAATCCTTGCATGTGTTTGTTCTTAGCTCGTTTAGGTCTTGGAGAGGAGTCTAAGAGCAGTGGTTGGTTTTTGGAGAAGACCCAGCAAGGAGAGGAGGACATTGGAGCCCCGGATCCACAATCGAAGATGAAGAAGACGACGTTTTGCTGCTAAACCGCGGGGGCGAATCACCAGAGCCGCAGGGGCAGACCCAGACCACCAAAGGGGCGGATCCAGGACGCCAGACAACCGCAGGGGCGGTGACTGCTCCGCCAGAGAGCCGCAGGGGCGGCGCCAGCGATCTGCAAGGGCGGTGACTGCTCCGCAGGGGCGCCAGCTTGACTCCGCGGCTGTGTTTCTTCGACAGTAGGTTCCTCTTCTCCCTTCCCCTTCGTTCCTTCATTAGTTATGTAGTTGTATTTTGGTTGTGGCATGCCTAGGATGGATCTAGGGTAGTCGAGAATGCCACTTAGTGGTTGTGAACTTAGGAGCCCTTAAGGCTCGATGTAGTTGATGGTTACGAGTGTGTTGAGCATGATGGACCTTCTAGGCTAGCTTGTTCCTTCTTGGCTGAGGTTTAAGATCATGTGATGTTATAAACTGTTGTGAGTTGCTTTCATGTGCTGAGAGTGTGGTGAGTACCTTGGACCCTAGGATGCATTCCTAGCTTGAGGGTTAAGTGATCTTGCTTAGATCACTAGAGTGAAGTCTAAGACTTCTTGAGCGTGAGCATGTGTTGATATGTATATCCTCTTGTGAGCAGGTTGTGGGCTTCCTCCTTAAAGAAGCGAGAGTGTTGTGAGTTGAGTGTGGTGACGAACTCCAAACTTACTTAGCTCGTATTTTACGTATTAGGCATCAGTGTGTGTTGGTGGTGTGCGTGTGTGTTATTGTTTATGTTATAAACAACTAAACCGGTAATAGGACCACCGACTTTATATTATTTTGGCCCAAGTGTATGATAACGGGCGGTGACATCATCTGCCTAGCTCTTGCGAGAGTCTAGGAGGTTCTCGGCGACTAGCCCGTGCGGGTAGACGGTCGGACGCATCAGTACCTTTCCTTTCCGGTAAGTAGGGACCGAGGCGAGACCACGGTGGTTCTCGTGTCACAAACCTAAGTTGAATTAGAACAGATACGACTTAATAATAAAACGATATTAAACCGGACTTGTGTGTCTTGGAGTACGTTTGTGTTATGTTGATATATGTGTGTATGTGCCTTCACCTCTTTTCTAATGCTTCGAATATGAGCTAACGGTTTTAAACCGTTCATGTAGATGCCTTGCAGGTTAGGGACGCCGCCGAGTGAGGTGGAGGAGTGGACAACCGGGGTCTCCGTACATTATAGGACGAGGACGTTTTTGGGGTTATGCCTTTGTATTGTTGGATTGTGGATTATGTTGTACGGTTTAGGTTTTTCTTATCGGAGTTGTGTCGTTTTGAGGACTCGGCTGAGTTTCCACCTTGTATCTTTACATTTCCGTTTCTCGCATACAGTATAAACGGTTTGAGTTTTGCCTTTATTTGTGCCTTGTTGGAAAGGTCCGGTGAAATTGTTGTCAGGCTAAGGGTCGGGACCCATTGTGAGGTCTCGCCCGTAGCATTCCGAGTCCCGCGGATTCGGGGTGTTACATTGCCAAAACTCTTTCAAGAAAGGAGAATCTTAATCAAAGGATTATCAATTCAAGAATGATATAACTCATCAATCAAGTTATCTGCACTATAATAACTTCAATTATCATATATTTATATGATACAAGACCATCATCATGATGCACTTCATTTGGCTCAATCTAACCATAATCAAATTAAACATCATAACTGTATTAAAATTTAACATACTAAATAGAGATTTCATGTGTCTTGGCATTTACATTCACAATCCAGGTAATGGTTTGGTTCACATGTGTTGTAGGTTATTGTTTGATTGACTCGATATACAAAAAAAAAAACACACACAAAATCTATTGACTCAATCCAAACCTAATCAAAACATCATATTTGATGCACTTCAAGTTATGGTAATGTCAATAGCACACAATATTGTTGGCTAAGTCATGAATCTGTTGAAAGGTAATAGCATATAAAAAGAATTCGATAAAGGTCCTAACTCGCGATCTCATAACATTTCCCGATATCTATAATACCGAGCTAAAATTCTAAAGATCCTTAACCCTGTAGGTCATAAGTCCCATACTCAAAATCGGCTAGCGTATCTACCCGGTATTAGAGTATTACTATATCATGTTTACTATCAACAAGTATGATCATAATTCTTAATAACATTCGCGGTGAATGTTATAATCAATTGATTTAATCTTCTTACGCTTTATTCTTGATGCTTGGCAAATGTAAAGTGGTTGATTGGAAGAAGCTTTAGTGATGCATCAGTACAGAGCTACATAAAGCTTTAGTGATGCATTAGCATCTAGGCCTCATTTTCATGAAGGAAGGAGGTATTTTCCACCATAGTATTATAATTTCACATTTGTATAACTTAATACTCTTCTAATTTCTCTTTATTAATAAAAGACATTTCTTCTTAGAAGGGAAAAAGCAAAAGGAAGGCTCCTGTTCTGGAACAAAAGAGTTTCGGGCTCCTGAGGTATGTGGAATTGATGATTTTTTTCCTTCTAATATCATTTTAACATTTTGATTCTTCCAATATCACGTTTCTCCTTATTCATTAATCTGCTAATTCTGTATACCATCTCATGTTTCTTGTGTTTGATGAATCTTCTAACTATATAGCTTTCTAGATTAATTGAATTGAGATCTATAGGTTTGTTGCTTGACTAGTATTGTTATCTTTGGTGATTACATAATGGTGAGATGAGATAATATTGCTGTTTTTTCCCCTTGTCTCAAACTCAGAAATTTTACCATAGCCAGAGGCATTACATAATCATTACAAATTTCTAGTGTTTGCTATTTTACATGCATAAGTTTTCTGTTAGAAATGCTTAATTTGAGAATTTACAGGTTTTGCTTCGATCAATACACCAAGCTTGATATTTGGTCAGCTGGTGTTACCTTACTCTATCTAATGACTGGAAAAATATAAAGGACATAGTAAAGATGAGAGGCAATGAAGAGCTGTGGGAAGTAGCCAAGCTACATGATCGCGAATCCTCATTCCCAAAGGTACTAGTCACAGAATATTCAGATTATAGTTATGTTTCTGAGCACATGCAAGGACTACATTTGAAGTCTGGTTTTTGATTAGTGAATAAAACACAGGCTGTTGCCTCAAGATCCAAGGCAAACACAAAGAGGCCAGATTTCGTCAAGGAAATTCCGAGCTCACTCTTTGATCTTGTAGATAAATGCTTCATTGTGAATCCAAGATCGACGATGAATGTAGAGAAAACACTTAAACACGAGTTTTTTGTTCCATGCATAGAAGCCATCAGAAAAAAAGAGGCTGCTCAAACATCCAGCATTGTGAGTTTTGTGACCGATCAACCAAGATCCCAAACGGTACAAATGAACAGACTCAACACATAGTAAGAGTGTGAAAGCGAAGTCTCGCAGGTTGTTTTTGGTTCATTCATAGAATTCATGTAATTGTAGAGCCGGATAGTGATGGAGCTGCTTCAGGAATTATTCTTTTTACCGTGTATAGGTGGGAACTTCATAACATGTTGGTACTTGGTAAGTAGTTCAAGTGTGAAATCTCGTTAACAAAATCAATGTTGTAGTTTTCCTCATAGGTTCACTAAAAGAAAGAAGAGAATACACATCTGATTCCACTAGGGATAGGATTTCTGGTCTAATTAAGTTGTTCATCTCAAGTTGATAACAAAGGACATGTCATGTCAAACATATATATCAGAGCATTGGTTGACACTTGTTTGTTTGACAGTTAAAAATCCAAGAAAGTACATATAATCAGGAAGTAAGCTAAATGCATGCCTTCAGTTGAAAAGAATTCTGCATAAAACACTTTTTCTAAATATAATCTTCACTTTCATTTAATTTAAGAATTTTTATTTTAATTACATCCACACTTTTTCTAAATACAATCTTCACTTTCATTTAATTTAAGAATCTTATATATATTATAGGAGTAGCACTTCTTGCCACGTGTCACGCAGAAAATTGCTAACTGTCACGTGTCATTTCAGCATTTAACCTGCCTCCAAAAATTTTAATTAAGTTTTTTTTAATCTTATATATTTTGTTGATTATTAAAAAGAAATTAATGCTAACACACAATGAAGATTTTGAGCAACTACATTATCGGTATGCAGATCTTAAATTTTAGAATCTTATATATTTAATTTTGATTAAAAAAAAATTGAGTCAACCAATTGCATAAAATTATTTGCATTTGATTTCTTTTTTACTTCAAGAAAAGTATAACGATAATTTTAATTTATAATTCCTTATCCATAAATCATACTTACCTAATTAATTTAAACAATATCTGAATATTTAATAAATACTTTTTTTTGTTTATAATTAAATAAATTATTTTCTACTCTTATACTCACACTATTTCATCAAGATGGGTTATTAAATGAGTATTATTACTTTAATATTTTATTATTTTGTTGTCTTAAAATTGAGTCAACCAATCGGACCAATTATATAACTAATAAAGATAATCACAATAAGAACTTAGTTGATTTCCAAATATTACTATATGTATATAGACCCGAAATATTACTTAGAAATTAATAAATCACATTACAAAATAAATTTCCTATATACACTATTTAATTTGATTACAATATTATTTCATATATATATATATATATATATATATATATTCAAATGTATATATAATTGTTATAAAATAATATCTAACTATTTTATGTTAAGACAATATAATATTTTATGCATAAAAACTCAATGAAATATATTAAAAAGATAAATTTATCGAATTACGTGCAAGACACGGGTAATACACTAGTTTATATTTTAAAATTTTAAATTAGTGTGGTAACGTGGGTATTAAAATCGAAGTGAAGTTGCACAACTAGAAAGTGAGCAATATAGACTATTAAAAAAGTAATAGACAGAAAGGAAAATGTACGATACGGTTATGTTCTTCGCTACTCGTCAGTCGCCAACAATCATTCAAACAAACTAGAGAGAAGTTTCGGTTCTTTTGCTCAAATCAATTTCCGTCTCGATAAATGGAAAAAAATTTCCCGATCATTACATATATTAACTTAAACTTCATCTGATACTAATGTGTTCATGTTATTTGAAAGAAAAACATACATGTGGTCATATTTGACTTTTAGTCTCTTGTATTTAGGTTATTTTATGCTATACCTATTTCATGTATTTAATATTTTTCATTCAAGATTGAGTAAAAAAAGTAGGTTATTTGTTATCATCAATTAGTATGGTAATACATGTTCCTCGTACGGAAAATACACAAATTCTACAAACAATTATCGTATTAACTAAACTTAGATACTAAATAAATACAAAACATAATATACCAATATTTATAAAATCTTCGTTAACATAATATACCGGTATTTATCTGCCTCAACTATATAACAGGTTAAGTTCATCAAAAACAAGATTTTTTTTATAAAAAAATCTCACTTGGTTCCTTATTCTTTGTATAAGTTGAAATTGATCGATGCAATGTAGTTGTTTAAAAATATATTTGAAATATATATTATAGGGAAAAATCACCGATTACATATCCAATAATCCAAATATAAAATTCCCTTATATAATCCTTCGAATGACAAATAAGGAAAGTTTTGTAATGCATATTCATAAAACCTACCAATCAATTTCATGATTTTTTTTTTTCAACATACGTGAATCTGTATCATGTTAATCTTGAAACAATAGTGCAAATGTAATTAAAAATCTGATTTTTTTGCTCTAATTGTCGTTAAAAAATGCTGATAAATTTTGACAACTCACAATGAGAAAGGATCAGAAATTTTTTGATCTATATCATTTCCATAATAAATTCCACGTGCAGATATTTCTTTTTATTTTTTGTAGCCTGTTTATCTTGTAGTATAAACAAAAAATAAATTTCTTAATATACTGTTAACTTGGGCAAAGATTATTCTTTTTATTAGGAAGATTATTATTTCACCATTAAACTTATATTAATTTTTAAAAAGAAAAACAAATATTCACTTCGGATTAGGTCAACAATTCTCTCAGGATATGTTTATTTCCATATTAACGATGTAAATATATGTTATATATACACAAATTGCCATGGTTGGAAATTTTATTGTGTAAAAAGTTTGTATGTTTCCATATACGAAAGATTAATCGATTGTATTCAAGATTCTATAAGCGGAAGAGGGAGAAATCTCTACGATTATCGATCGTAAACACATTCTTCATTCGTCAAATAACTAGCTCATCAGGTACAACTTAATTCTTCGTCTCCTTTTCTGCAACATGTTGCATTCTATGAGCATCATCTTCTTGTTTCTTGTTTTTTCTTGTTTTCTGCAACATGTTACATTCTATGATTATCATAAACACATTCATTCATCAAGTAACTCATTAGGTATAACTTAATTCTTCGTCTTGATCGTTTCTGCAACATGTTGCATTCTATGAGCACCATCTTCTTGTTTCTTGTTTTTCTTGTTTTCTGCAACATGTTGCATTCCATGATTATCATAAACACATTCATTCATCAAATAACTCATCAGGTATAACTTAATTCTTCGTCTCGTTTTCTGCATGTTGCATACTATGAGCACCATCTTCTTGTTTCTTGTTTCTTGTTTTTCTTTATCTTTTTACTTAAGTTCTCAAATAGACCGTGTTATGATAAAGAATGATCTTGCATGTAAATATCTAATCTTTGTGTTGGTGTTATCTTTTGATTTCATACTTGAATGTTGTTGAAAACTCGAAATAGTTAACCGATCTGTAGTTGGATTTGAGTTTAGTGTTGAAGAGTTAATTCAAGCAAGAATGAGCAATGAACAAATAACAAGCTTGGAGTTGGTAAGTAACAAGTCCCTAGCTTTGTCGAGTGGCGAAGGAAGTAGCCGGTATGTTGACGGAGAAGGAAGTAGTGTTGGCGGTGATGACAGTGGACCCGTATGTCGATTCAAGGGTGTGATCCCGCAACAAAACGGTCATTGGGGGGCTCAGATCTACGCGAACCATCAGCGGATCTGGCTGGGGACATTCAAGACTGAGAGAGACGCGGCCATGGCATATGATAGCGCGTCGATGAAGCTGAGAAGTAACGACACCTTTAGAAACATACCGGCTAGCGCTACCAAGCTAGAGTTAGAAGCCAACTTCCAGAGCTATTACAGCAATGACGTTATTCTGAAGATGATCAAAGAGGGGTCGTATCAGCAGAGGTTCTGTGATTATTGTAATGTGAGTCCATCTTACTCGGAATTCGGTCCGGTTTCCGGAGTAATGAGGCCTGATCCGCGGGATGGAATTGTGTATACGGAGCATTTTGAGAAAGAGCTGACTCCAAGTGATGTCGGAAAGCTGAACAGACTCATGATTCCGAAGAAGTATGCTGTGAAATTCTTTCCACAAGTATGTCAAGCTGACCCGGAGATTTTCGTGAATAGAAGCTTTGCGGAGACCGGGGACTCTGAGCTTGACTTCTTTGATACAACGAGGAGGCGTTGGACGTTCCGGTACTGTTACTGGAAGAGTAGCCAGAGCTTTGTGTTTACTAAGGGATGGAACAAGTTTGTTAAGGAGAAGGGTTTGAAGAGAAAGGACACTGTGATCTTTTATGGTTGTGAGATGTTGGCTCAAAAAGGGAATGGTAATGAGGTGAGGAAATTTTGGATGATCGATGTCCGACCCTACGAGCCTCAGGGTAATGAGGGTGGTGGAATAGCTGCTGATCTTAAGCCGGGAGAGGAGGAGGACACGGAGACAGAGGGCACTGATGCCGTTAAGCCGAGAGAAGAGGAGATGGGCGAGGCAGAGGAGCAGCAACAAGCCGGTGAGGCGGGAGAGGGTGAGATGAATGATGAGCAGCAAGAGGAAAATGAGAGGAGAGGGATTAGACTGTTTGGAGTTGAGATTATAGATTAATCCAATTTCATAACATCAATAGGGTTTGATTAGCCTCTGATAATTGTGGCTTATTCTGTATCAGACACATGTTCTATTTTTCCTGTTTGACTGTTAATACATAAACTGTTGTTTTTTTTAGTGAAGGAGGGTCTGCGCCTCCGCGCGGCGGATTACTTAGCTAATCTTGCCTTCGCGCATCTAGTTACGCTTTATTAATATATAAGAAAGGCTAAGTGATCAGCAGTCTGGGGATAGCCCGGCCCCTTACATCATCATAAATAATATCCTTTATATCCTCGGGAGGGTCAAGCAATACATTTAAACCAATGTTATAAGAAAAGGCAAGATTAGCTAAGTAATCCGCCGCGCGATTGGCTTCGCGGTAGATATGTCGAAGTCGGATAACCCAACTTCTTTTAACCAGGTCTTGACATATAGATGTCAGACTACTGATAGGATGACTCCGTGGAAGAGTTTTATGAATTAAGTTATTAACGAGAAGCGAGTCCGTCTCCATCTCCAGGATAACCTCTCGATAACCACTATCCCATGCAATCTGCGGACCATGTATCACTCCCCATAGTTTAGCCATGAAAACCGTACATATTCCAAGATTGGCCACAAACCCATTCTCCAATACTATTTCTAAAAATCCCAGCCGCCGCTGCCGTACCATCTCCTCGTACCGAGCCATCCGTATTGATTTTAATGCTTCCTTGAGTTGGTGGTTCCCACACAACTTGGACGATTGACCTTAAAGGATTGTCCCTAGCTTCAACTCTGGAATTCCAAGCCCTTAGATATTCTTTAGTTTGACTTACCACTAGCTCCACTCTATTGCCTCTCCATTCCTCTCGATTGAACACGTGATCATTCCTCCACTTCAAGGTCCACCATAAAACTGTAGCAAAAACATCTCGCCACATAATACAAGAATCAAAATAAAAAGGACTGGAAATATTACCTCGTATCCAACTCGCAGTTGTTTGATCGAAGAAATCAACACATCGGATATGGGCGCCCAACTCGATCCATGTTCGTTTCACCACATTGCAATCTCTGAACATATATGTAGCAACGACTCAGAATTGCTTTGACACAGGCTGCACATATCGTCCGAGGTAAATTACGTCATTGGTCCCTATAAACAGTCTCACTCTCTCTGGACATTTCAGTTTCCACACCCAGGAATAGATCGACGCATCTACGTTATTGTCTAGGTTAGATTCTGTCAAAACCTCATAAACTGACGATACTGAATAGTACGTTGCCATCCTTTCAAAAGCTCCAGCTTAACTCATCTCTGAGTGCTTGTGACGGTCTGCATGCTGCCATCTTCAGTAGAGAGTGGGTGGTTAATGAATTAGAAAATTCATCCCATTTCCAACCTGAGACCTCGCTCCAATAATCCCGGACTTTCCTGTCCATGCTCAAGCTGTCCACAGTTCCCTGAGCTTCCTCAATAAGACAGTGTTGATGTAGCCATGGTTCTGTCCAAAAGCTTATATCATTACCATCACCTAACGTCCATCTAATATTTATAAATAATTGATAGTATATCTTTACGTGTATCATAAGTTGAGGGCATTAATGTAAAAGTGTACTGATGATTCATAATATAGACTTGCTTTAGTGATAAAACTCAGTTTTTAACAAAAATAAACTAAGAAAAAATAAAGGGTAAATTATGTCATTGGTCCCTAACTTTAAAACGTTTTTATTACTAGTCTGTTTAAACTTCGTTTACTAAGTCCCTAAATTTTAAAACGTTTTTCTTACTAGTCCTTAAAGTTTAAACTTCACATACTAAGTCCCTAAACTCTTAAACGTCTTTCTTATAATTAGTACTTTAAGTTTAAACTTCTCTTACTAAGTCCTAAACTAATAAATATTTTACGCTTATGACCCTTCCGTTACTCTAAATTGACGTGACATATAACATGTGAAAATCATTTAATGATTTGACATTATTTATATTTCTTTCTTTTTTTTGGATAAAAAAACATCTATATTGATCAACATCATGGTTTAAGAGAATAAAAAAAAGGTTTAAGTTAATAATATATTGTAATTGAATGTTTGATGTTAACTACTTTAGGACTCGTGATGTGCATGAGTACTTTAATACACATAAAAATGGTGAAAATAAATCCCGCAAATTCCGATCGTATCCCGGTCAAGATCTCGTCTCAATCTCGACGAAATTTCATAAAAAAGCAATCCCGTCCCGTCAATAAATATATTTAATATCAAAATATTATAAATAATTTTGAATCATTATAAAATTAAAGCACGTCAATTGCAAAATAACAACTAAAAATTAAAAAATTGAAATTGTTAGTAATATTTATACCCTTAAAAATAAATAAAATTTAAAAGTGAAAATTTGAAATTTGAAAATCACCAAATCTGATTGATATATATATATATATATATATATATATATATATATATATATATATATATATATATATATATATATATATATATATATATATATATATATATATATATATATATATATATATATATATATAACTTATAAACATAAAAAATTTAAAATTCGAATATAAAACAAAACAGCCATATTGAATAATAAAATGAAAATTGATAGTGAGTATTTATACCCTTAATTAAGACTTAAAATCACAAAGTTTGATGGCTTTTGTTGATATTGTTAGTAAAAATAAAAATAGGCGTAAAACAAATATTTTTAGAGGAGCGACACTTTAGTAATATATGACTATTTGGCTTAAATTCTTGATTCTTAGCGTGTCACATCAGCAATCCATACGCAACTTTGGTGTATATATAAATATATTGGTACAAATTAGGGTTTAAGATGTATAAACCTATTGCTATTTGATGATGTTAAACTTTTATTTTATTTTTCTAGTAGACTAGTGCTATTTGATGTTACATGTTATAAATTTATAAGAAATTTATAAATTTCTTATAAATTTATAACGTTTAACATCAAACAACAATAGATTTCACGATTAACATCAAACATTCAATCGCAATAGATTATTACCTTAAACCCTACTTTATTTTTTATCCTCTTACACCTTAATGTTTATCAATATAAACGTGTTTTTTTATTTTATAAAAAAGAAATATAAATAATTTCAAATTATTAAATGGTTTTTTCACAGGTCATTTGCCATGTTAATTTGGAGTGACGGAAGAGCCATGAACGCAAAACATTCATTAGTTTAGGGACTTAGTAAGAGAAGTTTAAACTTACTAGTAAGAAAAACGTTTTAAATTTTAGGGACTTAGTAAGCGAAGTATAAGCTTTAGGGACTAGTAAGAAAAACGTTTCAAAATTTAAGGACTTGGTAAGCGAAGTTTAAAGTAAGAAAAACGTTTTAAAGTTTAGGTACGAAATGATCGTAATTTATCCAAAAAAATAAATGAAGATATGAGTCATTGCCGTGTTTGACCCCCAACATAAATAGTTTCGCTTTGGAGAGAGGAAGCGTAGAAGAAGAAGAGAGAGATTTTCCATGTCCTTTACTTCTCCTAAATCCACCAGTAGCTATCTCTTCGTTGCGTTTGTCGTCCCTCGCTTTCGATTTGGTTGATATCTGCAAATTTTGAGTTTGATTTCGAAGTTTCGTGGAGCTGTTAACGACTGTCGATCCGATTTCGGAAACAAATTGAAGTGAAAAATCACCTGTTCTATGTGAATTTTGAGATGAGAGGTGCGAATGTGGAAATGAGGAGTGCGAACAACGCTGTTGATACAGTTAACGCCGCTGCTAACGCGATTGCCTCAGCTGAATCCCGTGTGGCCCCGTCTACCTCTCAGGTAAATTTTGGTATATATTTTTTTATTTGATTTGCTTTGTGTAGTTTGTTTATGATTTGAATTGGTCAAATGTTTGGAGTTTGTTTTTGTCCCTGTTGCGAGATTTAAGATCTGATAAGCTTTTATGAAATTTAGTGTTTGGAGGGTTCTTGTACATCCTCCTTGCTTTTGGTTTGCTGGTTCTTTTCTGCTTCGTTTTGTTGCTGCTTGTAGATCTTGAAAAGGTTATCTGATGTTATTGAATTGGTGTTCTTCGTTTATTGTGTGGTCAGAGAGAGTGAATTTTCGTTAGTTGCTTCAATTGGTTCCAACTGTTAATTACATGTCAATAATGCACTGTGATTGATCCTCTGGTGGAGCTTTGCTTTTGGAGGATCCGAGTTTGGTTTGTCTTTAAGATAAGAGACCAAACATTGTGGGGTAAGAACTTAATCATCTAGGGGGTTAAGATAAAATTTCCCCTAGCTTCCATAGGCTGATTGGATCGGGTTTGCTTTTTGGTTGATAAAAGTAAAATAGACCAAATTTGATATCTTCTTTTCCACTTTTCGTAGTGTACGTGATGTTTGAACTTTCTGTAAGTCTAATAAGTGATAGCTTGATGATAAATGACTCATAAGGTTTGCTTTTGGAATCTAATGCCTAATTGGTACTGATGGTAGTTTTTATTTTAAAGTATGGTAAAGTGACTGTGTTGTGATATTGACACCTAGAAGTATAAGCTGTGTTTATACAAGGCCTCAGGTTTGCCTTTGGAATCTAATACCTCACGGTAAGATGGTAAGGAGAATAATGAATGTATTTTACAGAAGCTGCACAAGCTTGTAAAAAAGGCAGTGTCCATACATGCAAATCGAACCCACTTTTGAATTTTGGTGTAAAGTGAATCTTTTGAGTGCATGAACAGCAGTTCTAGTATTCATCATGACTTTTGGGTAAACTAGTATCCACTGCTTCTTAAAATAAGTTTTTGGGTGAACTAGTATCCACTGCTTTTTCGTTTTTTGTGATGATGATGGTCTTTCTTGAGCTAAAAAGTAGCAAGCATTGTAGATGCCTTACTTTGTTTCACCTCTCTTTCATGGCATTGGAGAAATATCTTTGACCAAATTGCCACTTTGGTATCAAAATGACCTATAATGGCAAATTGCTATTTAAAAAGAAAGTGTCATTAAGGTAATTTAAAAAGGACTCCAGTGACAAATAACCCATTTGATGCCAGAATGTGGTTCATTTTGGTAACTTATCAAATAAAAACCATTCTATCAATCCGAATCAACCTTTAACTTAATTGATCCACTGCATCCATTGTCTGCTTCAAACACTTATCTGCTGCTAAAACTACCTAATGTTCTTCCAGATGACATTAACACCAACCCACATCATGTCAGTAATCCCTTCTTTTCATATCTCCAATTCGACACAGCAACACTAGAAATTGAGAGGGGGTCTCCTCTATCTTTCTTCTTGGTAAAAGCAAACCCAAAAATTTGAAGATTATCAGGAAATAGGTATATATGCACTCAGAAAAGAAGAAAGAGGATTGATTTATGGCATTTCGGCTTTTTCCATACAAGAAGATATGAATGCATTTTCAAGTTGATGATTGTGGAAGGTGATGACAGTGTATTGAATGCACTTTCAAGTTTCAAACCTATCGTGTATACTGTAATAGATGCTTCAAGGCCAAATTGAAAGTTGACGATTGTTGAAGAAGAACAAGATAAAATCTCCCCCACCATGTATATTATAAGCTCAAGATTTTCGGGTTTTGTGGATATCCAGTAATATTAGTGGCTAGACCAGATGTTGAACCGTTAAGTAGCATGCTTTGTATATTTTGGATCAGTTAAAGATGTATGCAACCACATTCCGGCATCAAAATGTGTCTGTTTGTCACCAGAATCCTTTTTAAATGCCTATTGTATAGGTTAAAAATACCAATTTGTCACTAAAGGTCATTTGGAATACCAAAAATGGCAATTTCGCCAAATTTCCTTATATGAGTAGCCCTGAAATCGTTATGGCTTCTTTATTGCCTCGGTTTATCTGATTTAGAAAAGGATAGTAAAATGGAAAAAAGGTGTACATTTGAATTTGGAACCTATAAATTTTTGTTGATTAGTGTATGATATCACAGCACACTTTTATTTGTTGTTGTGAGCTTTGGGGATTATGCTGGTGGTACAAGGAATTTTTATTCTAGTTTGACTGTTCATCCACACTTGAGTAGCTCGCTCATTCCCCTGAGAGCTGTTTGTGAATTTGTAGTTCTATCAATTGCTTGTCATATGTATGAACAAGTCTTCATTGAACTGAAACTCCTTATTTTTGTTTTGTTTTTGGTCATAACTAAAATGCAGAAGAGGAGATGGGGTGGTTTTTGGAGTATATCCTGCTGTTTTGGATCTCAGAAAATAAGCAAGCGCATTGGACATGCTGTCCTTGTTCCTGAGGCAACGCCCTCCACAGCTGAAGCTCCTTCAGCTCGAAGTTTGGGCCAACCGCCGCCTATTACAGTACCCTTCGCCGCTCCTCCTTCCTCTCCTGCATCTTTTCTACCTTCAGGACCTCAGTCTTCTGCACAATCTCCTGCTGGTTTAGTATCTCTTACGTCAATCTCGGCTAACATGTACTCCCCTGGTGGACCCCGATCAATTTTTGCAGTTGGACCATATGCCCATGAAACTCAGCTAGTCTCTCCTCCTCTCTTCTCAACCTTTACTACCGAACCTTCTACTGCTCCCTTCACCCCTCCACCAGAGTCTGTCCAATTGACTACACCTTCCTCACCAGAAGTTCCGTTCGCTCAGCTTTTAGACCCAAGGCATCGAAGTGGTGATGTTGGTCAAAAGTTTGCACAATCACAGTATGAATTTCAAATGTACCAGTTTTACCCTGGAAGCCCAGTGGGTCAGCTTATATCCCCAGGATCAGCCATCTCGGGCTCAGGAACATCATCACCATTCCCTGACCATGAGTACTATGCTGGTGGGTTCCACTACCATGATATCCGGTTAGGGGTTCCTCCCAAGCTACTAAACCTCCAATCCTTGCCTGCCCGTGATTGGGGATCACATCAAGGATCTGGTACCTTGACCCCTGATGCCATTCAACCGAAATCACGTGACAGTCTCCTGTTAGATCGTCAAGACTGTACTGTTTCACCTTTGCCTAGTTTACCCAATGGACACCATCACCATGAAACCATGATTGATCAACGGGTCTCTTTTGAATTAACTGCTGAGGATGTCGTAAGATGCGTGGAAAAGGGGCCAAATTCATTGCCTAAAGCTCTGCAAACTGTCAGTGAAGATGCATCAAAGAAAACGACTATGCCCGGAGACGGGGAGGAGGGTCAACGCTGTCAAAAACAACGATCTGCTAGTCTGGGTTCCATCAAGGAGTTCAATTTTGACAATGGAACCAGGGTAGATTCTCAGAAACCATGTATTGATTCGAACTGGTGGACCAACGAGAAGGGAGCCGAACAGCCAGGCAAGAACTGGTCATTCTTTCCTGTGACCGAACCTGGTGTGAACTGAAGTAGTCTGACAGACAACACTGAAAGTAGTTGACAGCCCTCTTCTCCGGTTTTGGCATTTTGCTTGGGGGTTAATATGCTTCTTTTAAGCTGACTATAGAGAAAATTTCCAGATATGAAGGTACTCTTTAACAATTTCACTGGAATGAAGATGTGATCGGAAATTTAGCTAATATATAGGTATTTATCATGCTTACATCTGTCAGAATACTAGAATGCTAACTCTTTGTGCTAGCCTCCCTTTTGCTTTTGATGCCTACTATCTTTGTATATATATGACAGTAGCAACAAGTGCCGAATTTGGAATAATTTGGATCTTGACACCGTAGTTTAGATGCTCGGCTTGCTGTTCTTGTTGACATTTTCATCCAGATCTATAGAGGATCATTAGAGACATGCTGGACAGGTAAATTTCAAGTTTGAGTTATTTAAGGTTTATTATTTCAGGTTACAAATTATAATACTTGATGCTAACCTCACAAATTTTAATGAACAACAGTTTATAAATTAATAGTCAAACAGGTGAATAGAACAACATGTGTCTAATAGAGAATAAGCCACAATTATAAGAGGCTAATAAAACCTTATTGATGCTATGCATTTGGATTAATCTATAATCTCAACTCCAAACAGCCTAATCCCTCTCCTCTGATTTTCCTCTTGCTGCTCATCATTCATCTCACCCTCTCCCGCCTCACCGGCTTGTTGCTGCTCCTCTGCCTCGGCCATCTCCTCTTCTCTCGGCTTAACGGCATCAGTGCCCTCTGTCTCCATGTCCTCCTCCTCTCCCGGCTTAAGATCAGCAGCTACTCCACCACCCTCATTACCCTGAGGCTCGTAGGGTCGGACATCGATCATCGAAAATTTCCGCACCTCATTACCATTCCCGTTTTGAACCAACATCTCACAGCCATAAAAGATCACAGTGTCCTTTGTCTTCAAACCCTTCTCCTTAACAAACTTGTTCCATCCCTTAGTAAACACAAAGCTCTGGCTACTCTTCCAGTAACAGTACCGGAACGTCCAACGCCTCATCGCTGTATCAAAGAAGTCAAGCTCAGAGTCCCCGGTCTCCGCAAAGCTTCCATTCACGAAAATCTCCGGGTCAGCTTGACATACTTGCGGAAAGAATTTCACAGCATACTTCTTCGGAATTACGAGTCTGTTCAGCTTTCCGACATCACTCGGAGTCAGCTCTTTCTCAAAATGCTCGGTATACACAATCCCATCCCGCGGACCAGGCCTCATTACTCCGGAAACCGGACCGAATTCCGAGTAAGATGGACTCGTATTACAAAACTCGCTGAACTTCAGTTGATACGACCCGTCTTTGATCATCATCAGCACAACATCATTGCTGTAATAGCTCTGGAAGTTGGCTTCTAACGCTAGCTTGGTAGCGCTAGCCGGTATGTTTCTAAAGGTGTCGTTACTTCTCAGCTTGATCGACGCGCTATCATACGCCATGGCCGCATCTCTCTCAGTCTTGAATGTCCCCAACCAGATCCGCTGATGGTTCGCGTAGATCTGCGCCCCCCAATGACCGTTTTGTTGCGGCACCACACCCTTGAATCGACATACGGGTCCATTGCCACCACCGCCAACACTACTTCCTTCTCCGTCAACATTATCAACAACAATAGCACCACCACCAACGCTACTTCCTTCACCACTCGACAAAGCTAGGGACTTGTTACTTACCAACTCCAAGCTTGTTATTTGTTCATCGCTCATTCTTGTTTGAATTAACTCTTCAACACTAAAGTCAGATCCAACTACAGATCGGTTAACTATTTCGAGTTTTCTACAACAACGTTCAAGTATGAAATCAAAAGCTAAAACAATAAAGGTTAGATCTTTATGTAAAAGCTCATTCCTTTAACATAACACGGTTGAGAACTGAAGTAAAAAGATAAAGAAAAACACGGTCTATTTGAAAACTGAAGTAAAAAGATAAAGAAAAACAAGAAACAAGACGATGGTGCTGATAGAATGTAACATGTTGCAGAAAACGAGACGAAGAATTAAGTTATACCTGATGGGTTATTTGATGAATGAATTTGTTTATGATAATCATAGAGATTTCTCCCTCTTCCACTTATATAATCTTGAATTAGTTGAATACAATCGATTAATCTTTCGTATATGGAAACATACAAACTTTTTACACAATAAAATTTCAAACCATGGCAATTTGTGTATAAATACCATATATTTGCATCGTTAATATGGTAGTAAACATATCCTGAGAGAATTGTTGACCTAATCTGAAGTATATCTTGAAGGAAAAATGAATGTGAATATTTGTTTTTCTTTTTAAAAATTAATATAAGTTTAATGGAGGAAAAGAATAATCTTCCCAATGAAAAGAATAATCTTTTGCCCAAGTTAACAGTATATTAAGAAATTTATTTTTTGTTTATACTACAAGATAAACAGGCTACAAGGAAAAAAAAAACACGTGGAATTTATTATGGAAATTATATAATTCAATGTATTTTCCCAGAAAAATACAGATATTTGACAGTTTTCATGTTCAAAATTTCTGATCCTTTCTCATTGTGAGTTGTCAACATTTATCAGCATTTTTTTTAACGACATTTAGAGCAAAAAAATCAGATTTTTAATTATATTTGCACTATTGTTCAAGATTAACATGATACAGATTCACGTATGTTGAAAAAAAAATTCATGAAATTGATTGGTAGGTTTTATGAATATGCATTACAAAACTTTCCTTATTTGTCATTCGAAGGATTATATAAGGGAATTTTATATTTGGATTATTGGATATGTAATCGGTGATTTTTCCCTATAATATATATTTCAAATATATTTTCAAACAACTACATTGCATCGATCAATTTCAACTTATACAAAGAATAAGAAACCAAGTGAGTTTTTTTTTAATTTTTAAATCTTTGCTTTGATGAACTTAACCTGTTATATAGTTGAGGTAGATAAATATCGGTATATTATGTTAACGAAGATTCCATAAATATCGGTATATTATGTTTTGTATTTATTTAGTATCTAAGTTAGTTAATACGATCATTGTCTGTAGAATTTGTGTATTTTCCGTACGAGGAACATGTATCACCATACTAACTAACGATAACAAGTAACCTACTTTTTTACTCAATCTTGAATGAAAAATATTAAATACATGAAATAGGTATAACTTAAAATAACCTAAATACTAGAGATTAAAAGTCAAATATGACCACATATATGTTTTTCTTTGAAATAACATGAACACATTAGTATCAAGTGATGAAGTTTAAGTTAATACTAGTGTATTACCTGTGCCTTGCACGGGATTTTGATAAAAATATTATTTGTTATTATATTTCTTTAAGAATTATATATAAACTATTTTTTTGTCATTCGATAGAGTAGATAATAAGCAATAAATATTTGGAAGGGATGGAAACCGTAACATTTAATTGTTAAAAGTGGATTTAATTAATTCTTTCCTTTTTTTTATACTGCTAAAATTTGTTATTGATGTAATTCTAATATGTTTGTTATACATATCTCAGGTAACAAAAAAAAGTGTTTGGAAGGGATGAATTTAATTAAAATTTGATTTTAATATTTTGTTAAATAATTTTGTAATAAATAAACTTAATTAATATTTTGGTGGGTTGTGGTTAATTGCTAAAATGGCACGTGGCAGTGAATATTTTTCTGCCTAACACGTGACAAGGAGTGCTACTCCTATAATATATATAAGATATGTAATAACCGGAAAAAAAATCTTGGTTATTTATTTATTTATTTTTTTTGGAAACCCGATTAGGTTTATCGAGACGGAATTAGATTAACCGGTCTAAATTTTCAACCTTAGTCCAACCTTTCTTTTATTTATTTTTTTCAACTTCTCACCGTGTAAATAAAGACAAGAGTTGGGCTTTTTCAGACACTCCCTCCTCCTCTAAACTTTCCTGGCCCACTCCCTTCATGCATAGGCCGAAACCCGTTCACTCCTTAGTCAACCATGTTACGACCACATTAACTCGGACTCTGAACTCAAACATTGATGAGCATTTACTTCGGCGGTTGATGGAAGAAAACAAGGTAACCGAAAACTCGAAACCGTTACCATTGCGTATATATAAATTCTGAATTTTGACCCTTTTGTGAATCGAACTCAAGACCTTGTGGTCCTTATGCAGTTTTTCGGAAATCATTACTTTGAGTCAATGACTTCGGAAGCCTCGTTAGGTATCTTAAACTCGTCAATTACCGTTATTTTTTTTATATATACGTTTTAGATGATTATATAGTTGATGATAGTAGAATTTTTAGAAAGATCTAAAGGTCGGATTTTATATTATAGTATCGCAAAGTAAGGTCATAACGCAATGGTGGAAGAATTTTATAAACTTAGCTAAGTTTTGGAATCTAAGTTCTTGAGGGCAATTTTAGGAATTCTTAGAACTCGGATTTATGTTATTAAGGATTATGATCATACTTATTGAGAGCAAGCATGATATAGTAATACCGGGTAGATACGCTAGCTGATTTTGAGTACGGACTTATGACCTACAGGGTTAATGATCTTTAGAATTTTAGCTCGGTACTATGGATAGCGGAAAATGTTATGAGATCGCGAGTTAGGACCTTTATCAAATTATTTTTATATGCTATTACCTTTCAACAGATTCATGACATAGCCAACAATATTGCGTGCTATTGACATTACCATAACTTGAAGTGCATCAAATATGATGTTTTGATTAGGTTTGGATTGAGCCAACAAATTTTGTGTGTTTTTTTTTTGTATATCGAGCCAATCAAATAATAACCTACAACACATGTGAACCAAACCATCACCTGGATTGTGAATGTAAATGCCAAGACATGAAATCTCTCTTTTGTATGTTAAATTTTAATACAGTTATGATGTTTAATTTGATTATGGTTGGATTGAGCCTACCGAAGTGCATCATGTAAGGATGGTCTTGTAATCATAGAAATATATGACAATTGAAGTTATTATAGTGCATACAACATGATTGATGAGTTATATCATTCTTGAATTGATAATCCTTTGATTAAGATTCTCTTTTCTTAAAAGAGTTTTGGCAGGGCTTTTGTTGTTGACGAGAGTAAAGATGAAAGGTTGGTTCATCAACGGAAAAGAACACAACGATCATGCACTAGATCAACACCGCCATATATGGCTTTGCTTTAAAGCTAACATTTCTCAAAATGTGCTGAGCTAAATTAAAAGGAGCAACCCCGCTCCTCAAGAATAGCAAGCCTAGTTTTACATAAGGATTTGTGTTTAGATGCTATCCAAGCTATTTTACTCTTGCTTTACTTGATAATATTGTATTTTGTTGCAGAAATATACTCCTTTCTTTCTATTTTGATGTTGTAATTCCGATTTTAGGATTTATATGCGTTTTTAGGTCAAGATCAACAAGAACTTAAAATGGATCTAGAATGATCCCGTTTCAAACAATCACAAACACTGTACTGGCCTCAAGAGAAACCTGGTGTGCACCGATTTTATAAAAGTCAAATAAACGAGAAACAAGAGTTACAAACATCAAACACATAAACAGAAACGAGAACTTCCTTGAGATTCGGTGAACCCTTCTTTACCTCTAGATCCTGCAGCTGCAACGACCTTATTTGATCTTTAGGACGAAGGCTCTCTTTCTTGAATGTGTAATGATCTCTTAGATTTCTCTCTCTCTCGGTTTCCCTTTTTCTCTCTGTCAATTTCTCTCAATTATGTGTCGTGTTTTGCAGCCTCAATTGTCGCTAAATGCCGAACCTCTCTTTTTGTTATATGTTGTTGTTGGGTTTCAATTTTGCCTCAAATAAGAGCCAAACGTACAATTTGGCCCACTTTGGCTCACTTATATTTTACACTTGCAAACCCACTTGATTAAAGCCCAATTTCACTCTTCAAATTAATGACCGGCTTCCTTCTACAACTCTTTCAGGCAAAGACGTGCATAACAAAAGTCATACACAAAAATACAAGACATAACCAATCTTTTCAAAACTTTACACTAAAGAACCAAACTTTTTACAAAGTTTACAAAACGAGACCAAACTTGAATTATAAAGCACCCAACAATTGCCCTCTTAATTCAAATTTGTCTACATACACAAAATAGAGAGAATACAACTTTAAAACTGAACACACGGGTTGTCCGTCATCGACCCCCCAAAGCACTCTTCTAGTGCTTCGGAAGTCCATCCTTCATCCCACAACGGGAAGTGTACCTGCAACTTTGCATTTGATTAGTTACACCATGAAAAATAGTAGACTTATCCTCTAAGTGCCCTCTTTCTTCTTTTTCTTTTTTGAAAAAGTTACTTGTATTGAGAATAGAGATGAAGAGTACAAGGATGTCCACTGGACGTTACAGAGCAACAAGAGCAAAATAACGAAAGAAGAAGAAAGGAAGAGGAAAGGAAATCTAGGTGCTTAGTGAAATGCCCAGCAATTTAGCCCAAGCCACATCATCACTGCTTCTGTGATTCCAATTGGCAAATATATGGTTCATGATAGCAATGATGATAGTGTGAGCGCAAACAATAGCACTATAGTGATTAGATCCGTAGAGGGTGTCATTACGAGCCTTCCAAGTGTAGTAAAGGTAGGCGGTGATTGTACAGCTACGCACACTTCAGATGAAGTCTTTATTCTTCAAAGGACTATAACAACACAACTCCAGCAACAAATCAGAAGAGTGTTGGAAGTGGTTGGGGACACGGAGCCACTTAAGTATGATTTCAAGAACAAGGGAGGTGTAGGGGCAAGCAATCCATAAGTGTTCATGGGATTCAGGATTAAGGTTGCATAGGTTACAAGTAGGATTAGTGATCAGGTTCCAATCATAGAGTTTATCCAGAGTGGGGAGTTTGCCATGTCCAAAGAGCCAAGCTGAGAAGCTGCATTTGGGGATGTGAAGCCTACCCCAAATGTCCAAGTTCCAGAGATTGTTAACATTATCAGGACGGAGGATGTTGTAGACGTTGGCAGTAGAGTAGGTGCCTCCCGGCTTGGAGAGAGCACTGATCAGACAGTGCAGATTAGTAGAGATGGTAAGCTCATCTCGAACTTTGAGGAGAGACTTCCAAAAAAAACTGTGAGCGTTTTTAGGGACGAAATTCCAAACAGTAGATCCTTTGAGGTAATGAGTTTCGATCCAATCATTCCAAATACTACAAGAACTAGAATGAAGCTCAAATATGAATATCGTAATACTTGCTTTGTTCCAAGCGAGAAACTCTTTGAAACCGAGTCCGCCCATGCTTTTTGGACGGCAAATTCGATCCCAAGCCACCAGAGCACGGCTACTAGACTCCTTTCCAGTCCAGAGGAACGAGCGGATATGGTTGGAAATACGATCAATGACAGTAGAAGGGAGAGGAAGGATGGAGCTCCAAAAATTTTGTACAGCAAAGAGAACCGACCTGATTAAGACCAATCTACCAACGTAGGAGAGATTTTTTGCATTCCAGGAGTTGATCCTTTTAATGATTTTGTTGATGAGTGGAAAGTACTCGGAAATGGTGAGACGCTTGGAGCCGAGAGGGATCCCAAGGTAAAGGAAAGGGAAGGAACCTCTGGAGAAACCAATATCATCTTCAATGGCAATTTTATCTGATTCAGAAATTCCACCGAGGAAGATGGCTGACTTGTCAGGGTTAACATTAAGTCCGGATAGCGATCCGAACTCATCAAGGGTGCTTTTGAGGATATTGATAGAAGTGAGGTCACCTCTACAAAAGAGCATAATGTCATCTGCAAAGCACAGATGGGTGAGACGAGGACGTGAACATTTTGGATGGGGGTTAAAGTCAGGGTCAAGCGTTTTGGTCTGAATCATGTGGGACAGGTACTCAAGGCAGAGAACGAAGAGAGTAGGAGAAAGAGGACAACCTTGTCTAAGCCCTCTAGCGCCTTTGAAGAAACCTTCCAGTCTACCATTAATATTAATGGAGAACGAGGCCGTTGAAATGCATTCCCGAATCCAAGAGATGACCAAAAGGAGGGCATCCAAAGTGATGAAGAACTTGGAAGATGAAGTCGTGCTCAATGGTATCGAAAGCCTTACGGAGGTCAACCTTGATGGCACATCTGGGGGATATATGTTTTCGGTCATATCTCTTAAGCAATTCCTGACAAAGAAGGATATTATACTTTATAGATCTTCCCTTGATGAAAACACCCTGATTGTGAGACCCCTACTCTCCCGGACCGAGTTTGGACCATGGCCGAGATTGGCTTTGGCCGAGTGTAGACTTTTCCGCACCCGCGGGCACTTTGGCCGCCCCTGCGGGTTCCCGCCCCTGCGGCTCATGGGACCGCCCCTGCGGTTTCCGGCGGCTACAGCCAGGTTTTGTTGACCCTTTGACCCGTGCTTTACCCTTCCTTACTTCTCCCGTTTTACCTTGCTGAGCAAGAGTTTCATCACTTCATTCCTCTGTTCCTACGTCCTTCTTGCTTCTTCATCCCTTCCTTTGAGCTTGCTTGAGATTCTCTTAGAGTTGTGCTTGAGATTGTGGCTTTGTGGTTGATGACTGTGAGTTGCTGTGCTTGGAAGCCAGCCTTGATGTGTGTTAAGCCTTCCCTGCAGCTAGGATCTTCAGTAGTGGTGAGTCTTGCTTCCTCCTCCTTACTTCTTCATTCTTCTTCTTCCTTGCTCTTCCTTCTTTAGCTTAGGATTAGTTGTATGAATCATAGGGTGATGTTGTTATGTGTTTGTTGTGCATGTGTGTGTTTGTGATGAAGAGAATACGTGATTTGATCACGTGAAGAGCTAAAGAGAAGCCGCGAGGTTTCATTCTGCACTGTCGCCGCCCCCGCGGCCAGAAGTCACCGCCCCTGCGGAAGACGTGCCGCAGTGTCTGCGCCGTGCCTATGTTGCCAGCGATCCTTGTCACCGCCCCCACGGCTGAGTTTCACCGCGCCCGCGGTTACCTGCGTTCCACCCCTGCGTCCTTAGATCACGCAGGTGCGTCTTGTCCCGGGGCTACCTATAGTTAGGTAGTTCCTTTCCTTTCTAGTATGAGAGAACTAGTACCATGCTAGGTATCGGTTTATGACGAGTATGATATAGATATGCCGGTTACGGCCTTGAGGTTATGAGTTGGATATGATCCCTTATGGATCCCTTGGGTCTAGGTGTGACCCTTTGTGTGATAGGATTATGATATATATATATATATATGTCTGCCTTGTATAGGTTCTGTTGTCCTCCAATTTGGAGTGGACGTTTCTGAGAGTGGATCGTACTTGAGTTACTTCTGAGATCAATGTAAGTCCATAGGACTTACTTAGCTACTATCCTTATATTGAATGTATGCTTGAGTGGTGTTTGTTATATGCTTTATAGCATGCTTATGATTATGATAGTCACCGACCTATATTATATTGACCGCCCATTGTAGTGGCCGTGATAACCTTTCCCTTTCATCCCATAGTGGAGTCTGGGAGGTTCTCTGTAGTCATGCCAGATTTGGTATAAAGGAAGGCCCTCACCACTCCCACAGGGTACACGGGAGGTGTGCTGATACTACTCCAGCTGGTTAGAGTACTCAAAGGCGGGGATTATATTCCTCGCGTCACCTATCTTCATATATATCTATTTATACGTTTAAGTGATTCAACTTATTAAAAGATAACAAACCGGGTAAATGTTTGATATCATGCTGAAGTGTTTATCCTTTCTGATGTGTGTTTGTGCTTTAGCATCTCCTTATATATGTGTATAGTTAGCTAACGGTTTCATACCGTGTTGTAGATCCCTCGTCGGTTAGGAGAACTGTAGAGTGATCCAGAGAGGGTGATCTGATGAGGGCTCCGTACACTGGGCGACATCGTGGGATTTTGGGTTATCCATATTGTACGGATTTTAGTTTGACTTTGTACTCGGCAGTATCTTGTATCACCTTTTTGATATGTATATATATATATATATATATATATATATATATATATATCATTTTTTTATGTTTTGTTTTAATCTTTTGGTGCCTTGTTGTAAGATTCAGTGAAGTTGTTGTCAGGCTAGGGCCAGGATCTATTGTGAGATCCTAGCCCAGTAGCACTCCGAGTCCTACGGATTTGGGGTGTTACACTGATAGTTCCCGACAATCTTATGGAGGGATAAATTGATGCGGGAGGCGAGGATCTTGGTGATAGTCTTGTAGATCACACTACAACACGAGATGGGTCTGTAGTCGGCGGGGGTAGAGGGGTTGACCACCTTAGCAATCATGGTTATGGAGGAATGGTTAACTTGTTTGAGTAGTCTACCTTTACAGAAGAAATCAAGGATAGCGCTACAAAACTCGTCCTTAATGATCTCCTAAGCCGTCTTGTAGAAAAAGGCATTAAATCCATCAGGTCCGGGAGATTTGTGATCACCCATCGAGAACAAGACACCTTTAATTTCATCACTAGTGATAGGAGCGGTAAGCTAGGCTTTATCATCCGGGGAAAAGCAGGGAAGTTGGGGATGTGTGGGATATATAGTAATAACAGGTTTAGGCGTTGAGGGGTTGAGCAGTGAAGAGAAATGGTTAACCAACTGGTTCGAGATATCAGAGTGATTGTAAACTAGGGTGTTGTTCGAATCCAAAATGTAAGGAATTCTGGAAGCCGCTCTGTTGGATTTAACGGTTTTGAAGAAGAAAGAACTGCAATGATCGCCAAATTCAATCCATTTGATCTTAGCTAGTTGAGAGCAGACCGAGTGAAGCTCATTGGAGGCCTTATGGATATTAGAGAGGGCGGTCCTTTCCTCGAGAAGAAGTTGAGGATCGAGGGGGTCATCTTGTAGTCTTCCTTGAGTACGACTAAGGCTGAGTTTGCAAAGGTCAAGGTTCTGGCAAAGGTCTTCCATTTTAGCACTAGGAAAGCGCTTCAAAAGGGACTTCAAGATTTTCAGTCTCTTGACAAGTACAAACATGGGGTTACCCAAGTGGTGACCAGACCAAGCAAGCCTAACTTTGTCCAAGAACTCACCATGGAGAGCCCAAGCATTATTGAACCTGAAGGGCACATTGAACCTTGGGGAATCGACAGCAAGGGAAAGGATGCCAAGGGTGTGGTCCGAGATGTATGGGTGATCGAAGAGAACAGTGGACCGAGGGAAGAAGTCATGCCAATTTGGATCGACCAAGATTCTATCAAGTTTACAGCAAATCCTATTATCAGTTTGCTTATTATTCCACGTGAACTTACTACCAGAAAAGCAGTGATCATGGAGGTTGGTGGTAGTAAGAAAATCAGCTAGCTCTGGAGAAGGGTGGTTAACGGCATTAACTGTGTTGGTGATTTTTTCCTCAGATGTTAAGATGGTATTAAAATCACCAAGGACAGCCCAAGGAGAGTTGGTGATGGATCTGATCAAAGAGAGATCGTTCCAGAGAGGGGTTCTTTCCTCGGGGGTGTTACGGGCGTAGACAAAAGAGCAGTTTAGGAGTGGGGAGTTATTGGGTTGGCATATAAGACAGTGGATGAATTGGTCAGAGGAGTGTTGGAGTGTGACTTTAATCCTCTCAGAATTCCACCAGAGCCAAATCCGACAATTGGAGGAGAGAGACCCATTAGATATGTGTCTCCAGTGGGGAATCAAGTGTTTGGCTAACCGGTCTTCTTTAGCCTTCTTTAGACGGGTTTCAATTATGGCAATGATGTCAAGTTTGTGATTGTGGATGCAATCTCTGATTGCTTTCTGCTTTGAAGGGTGGCTCAACCCTCGAATATTCCATCAGCAGATCTTAACATTCATTAGGTCCACCTTTATTTTGGGGAGTTTGAGCACTTGTTGTGGTAGTAGAAAGGATATGGTCAGTATTGATTGTGGTGGAAGCGAGTTGGGGGACCAGCAACCTTGAGTTGGAGCAGGTGTTCAAAGAAGGGGAGGGAATTGGTTCAAGCGTGTTAGCATGAGGAGGGGAAGGAGGAGAAGTGACTGAAGGAGGGAGAACGTTTAAACAAGTGGGGTTAGGTTGTTTAGAAAAGAGAGAGAAAGGTTTCCCAGTGCTATTGTCGGAAGTGGTAACAGGAGGAGATGGGTGAGGTATCATTTTTGAGACAGGTATCCAGAAGGTTTGAGGATTGGGACGAGAAGTAGAGGCTTTCAATGTAACAGTGTGTTATTTGATAAGGAAGGAAGGGTGAGGAGTAGGAAGGAGTGGTTTGGAAGATCGGTTTATGGGGGTAATGGAGGAAGATGTGGGTGATGGAGCAGTTAGGTTTTTCCGACAGTTGTGACCGAAAATCTTACAAGAGGAGCAGTGCGGTGGGAGCCATTCATAGAGAACTTGCTGTTTAATCGTCTCCTCGTCGGGACCTTGTAGGGTAACTTCCCTGAGTAGCGGTTTGGAGGCATTCAACTCTACCAGGATTCTAGCAAAGGAAAGCCTGTCTTGGTTAAGCGAAGTCAGATCAGTGAGTATGGGGCTACCAATGGCCGAACCAATACGAGCCAACATATGTTTAGACCAGAATCGGATATCCAGATTCGGTAGGGATATCCAAACCGGGATGGAGGTTAAGCAAGAGAAGTTAAGCGGCATGCCCTTGCTCCATCTTTTAAGCAGTATGGTTGTGGATCCGTTTATGAACCAGGGGCTAGCCTACAGGATGGTGTTGAGATCTTCAACAGTGGAGAATTAGAAGATGAAGACACCACTATCGTTCAGAAGGACCTGGGGAAGCTTGACATTATTCCAGGATCTGGAGATAAATTCTTTCATTTTGGTGAACGTAATAGCTTTCTCGGTCGGGAAACCAATAAGGGATAGTCTCCACTTGTTATCCAGGTCCGAAACGTCCTCTGAGGAGAAGGGTATCACTCCGTCTTCAAGGCCTGGCGTGAACTCGAGGGGTACATGATTCCATGGGGAGGTACTTCCCAAAAAGACTTCTTTGAAGGAAAGGGGAGGTGAAGAAACGGG
The DNA here is from genome assembly GCA_002319775.1 of Fagopyrum tataricum. Lineage (NCBI taxonomy): Eukaryota > Viridiplantae > Streptophyta > Magnoliopsida > Caryophyllales > Polygonaceae > Fagopyrum > Fagopyrum tataricum. Next base: position 52,034,529 of record CM008279.1, read on the forward strand.
GTTATTTGGTGGAGTGGGATTTGTTGGAACAGTAGCATGCAGAAGATCATTTGCTACCAGGGAGGAATCGACAGGAGCAGGTTCCAAGATCTAGGCAGCAAGGTGTTGGATAGGTGTATCGTTGGTAGGTGGAGGGGTAGACGAAAGGGTAGGGCAGATAGGGGAACAGACGGACGGTTCAATGGAAGGGTCAGGGATAACCGAAAGGGTGGGGGTATTCTGGGCAACTTCAGTTACCGAAACAACCGGGATCTGCGTTGATACTGTAGGAGGCATCATCGACAGTGGAGAAGAGGTATGGGGGAGAGGCGGGAAGGCACGGTGTTGGCGAGCCTATGGTTGTTGCTTCGGATCAAATCTTCCGGGACGGTTTCAAAAGGACTTGAATCGGAGTCCGGCGATGGTGGAGAGGGTTTTGAGGCCGGGGTGTTAGGGACAGGCATCAGAGAGATCTTGATCGAGGCCTTCCTCAGGCGTTTCGAACCTCCCATGGGGAAAGGGTCGGCGGAAGGAGAGCGCAAAAGAGGATGGGCAGCAGTGAGGACGCGCATGGGAAGCGCGTTCTCAGACTGGGAAAAGGGCTTTTCGTTTTTTTAAAGCTTAGCATAATATCACTTAGTGTCAACCATTTTTGCCTATTTGACTCCTTTAGGAAAGCAATCATAATACCAAACTTCACCAAATTAATGGACATGAAATTTCTATCTAAATCATGCATTTTTCTATTAAAATCAGCATGCTTTTCAACATCACAATGCACTTCAAGAGATTTAGTAGAAATCATTACCTCACCTAATTTGTGAGCTTGTATTATACCTTTTGCAACAAAAACTTCTCCATTGACAACATTGGTATGCTGAACCGGTGAGCCTTTTTCTTACTCTAGTTTTTGTTGTCTTTGAACATGACGTCCAACCACTTCCTCCTCCAAATTCAGCCCAACTGAATTAATTTCTGCATCATTTTCTATGCAGTTTTCTGCACTATCTTGTAGCAAATATGAATTTTTCTGTCTAGGAATCTCAAGTAAACATGTTAGTTTCCCTCTAGACTGATTTGAATTGTATCTCCCATTATGAACACTAAGCATAGAAGAGGCGATAACTCCTTTCTTAATGCCCCATATAAGAGTTTTGTCATTTTTGGTGACATCTCTTATACCTTTGTAAGTACTTTCAAAAATCAGATTCTTCTTCAAGTTAGGCACCCACCTAAACTTTTGAAGTATCATAACCTTCCCATCATGCATTTTTAAAGGCACATTCCCTATACCTTTAACATCTAAGCAAGTATGATCTCCTAGCATGACACTATCACCATCAAACTCATGTAAAGATTCAAACAGAAATTTATAAGGCGTATCATGCAAAGAACATCCGGAATCAAGAAGCCAAAAATCAAATTCATACTTGGCATCCAACATGAGAAGTTCGGCAAGATAATTCACACTAGATTCCATCAAACCAGAAAATTCAAAATTATCTTTATTCTTTTCATCCTCTTTCATCTTCTTACAATACCTTTTCAAATGACCAATCTTATTACAAAAGCATTTTTTGTCTTTCACATAATCTTGCCATTTTTCTTTGTCCATATTCTGTTTTTTGGATTTCTTCTCAGCACTTAACACATAATCAGTTTTCATAGGCACATTAATCTCAGTTTTTGACTTAAACACTTTAAGAATTTTATTTTTCTGAATAACAGATTCAGCTATCTTGTTCTTAGTCAAATCATCTCTACTAAATTGGATGACATCTTTAAATGTATCAAACTCAAAAGGTAGAAAATTCAACAACAAAACAGTTGGTGGGTATCAACTATCTTATCCCCAAATCTTTTCAACTCTTATGTCATTCTTAAAAACTACTAAGGTTATCAGTTAAGTTTCATTAACATCCATCTTGAAAGTAAATAAACGACACAATAATGGAATTCTACTAGAAAGAGATTTTACAAAGAACAACTCCTCTAGAGCTTTCCACAGTGACTTGGTATCCTTCTTATCCACTAATTGCCTAACAACTTCATCTGACAACCTTATGAGGATATTGTTCTTCCAATTCAGCTTTCTACGCATCTGTAATATCAACTACACTGCTTCCTTTTATGGCGCTCCAACACTTTTCTTTTAACAAAATTGTCTTCATCTTTAGCTATTACATTGCAAAAGCAGTGGTGCCATCATAAGACTTGATTTTTGCATAGTTTACTTCTGCCATCAGAACAAAGGACTTAGTACTGCAAATCTTTATAAAAAACAAAATACAATACCAAGAAACCAGAAGAACAAACTTATACTCCAAAAACGCATAAAAAACTGAAAAATGAAAAACAACATGATATATGCAACGGAAATATAATCTCTCACAAAACGAAATCAATGCTCTGATACCAATTTGTAATTCCGATTTTAGGTTTTATATGCGTTTTTAGGTCAAGATCAACAATAATTGAAAATGGATCTAGAATGATCCCGTTCCAAACAATCACAAACACTGCACTGGCCTCAAGAGAGTCCAGGTGTGCACCGATTTTATAAAACCACAAGAAACGAGAAACAAGAGTTACAAACATCAAACACAGAAACAGAAACGAGAACTTCCCTGAGACTCGGTGAACCCTTCTTCACCTCTAGATCTTGCAGCTGCAACGACCTTCTTCGATCTTTAGGACGAAGGCTCTCTTTCTTGAATGTGTAATGATCTCTTAGATTTCTCTCTCTCGGTTTCTCTTTTTCTCTCTATCAATTTCTCTCAGTTCTGTGTCGTGTTTTGCAGCCTCAATTGTCGCTAAATGCCGAACCTCTCTTTTTGTTATATGTTGTTGTAGGGTTACAGTTTTGTCTCAAATAAGAGCTAAACAATTTGGCCCCACTTTGGCTCACTTATATTTTACACTTGCAAGCCCACTTGATTAAAGCCTAGTTGCACTCTTCAAATTAATGACCTGCTTCCTTCTACAACTCTTTCAGCCAAAGACGTACATAATAACAAAAGTTATACAGAAAAATGCAAGACATAACAAATCTTTTCAAAACTTTACACAAAAGAACCAAACTTTTTACAAAGTTTACAAAACGAGACCAAACTTGAATTATAAAGAACCCAACATATATTGTAAAGATGACATGAGGATATTGTATTTTGTATCGATAATTTATTTTTTATTTGGCAATGTTATTGTTCTTGCTTTAAACCCTAATAAGCATAAACTTTCATCTACTATTGTAATACAAATGAAACCACAATAATTTTAATCACCTTTTTAACAATTTCAGCTTTCGAAAATGATAAAGAAAAAAGTAAAACAACTACGTGATAATCTTGTATTATTATGATAATTGTCCACCGTTAATTACATGGTGGGTCTTGTATATTACAATTGATTAACACTTTCCTAAAACACTTATTGTTGCATGGACCGAGCAAAAACAACCGACCACGCCAACTTTTGCATCAAAAAGACCATTGTGAAAACATATATTAAATAAAAAATAGCATCCAAAACAAAACTGCATAAAAAAAAACAGCAACCAAAAAACAGAAACTACATCCAAAACTAAAACTGCATCCAAAACAAAATCCAAAAACAACACCCAAAATCAAAACTACATCAAAAAACCGAAATTACATCCAAAATATCATCCACAAATCCGAACGACCTACTGAACACAACTTGAAAAACTGAATAACTTACCACAAAACTAAAACAAAATTGCATTGCATTCAAAACAAAAACATAATCGAATCTATCACCCTTAATTAACTAAAACTCGAATTTGAACCAAATAGAATAAGAAAAAGAGCTAAACAACAAGGCAACACATGCTAATACTATCAATACAAATTTGAAATGAATATAATCAAACAATATGGAATGACTAAAACTCGTATTTGAATTAAATAAATTCAAAAACAACAAAAAATAGAAGCAACAAATGCTCATACCATCAACACAATCTAAATTGAATAGAATGTAATCGAATCAGAGCAATATATATGAACGTAATTGAATTAAACACCACTTACTCAATCGAAAACACACTCGAGTTTATTAATTTTGCTTTGACTAAAGTCATGATTCCAAACATGCATTTCAGATTCCGAGCACAACATAAAACAACTAGAAATTAGGGTTTTGGTCTCACCAGAATGTCGAGCAAAGAAGTGAGACAACGGCTATGAAACCTGATTTCGAATGCCACAAGAAGTTACACAAATTGATTCGAGCAAAAGAACTTAAACTTCTCTCTAGTTTGTTTGAGCAATTGCTGATGACTGACGAGTAGAGAAGAACATAAACTTCTCTTCAGAGCAAGTATCGTGCATTTTCCTTTCTTTCTATTTCGTTTTTTATTTATCCTTTTTGTAATAACAAATTGTCGGCAATGCTAAAACTAACGGCAACTTAAAGTATGGGCACATAATGGAAAATTGTCAAAGCTGTAAGACACCAACTAGAAAAATAAAACTTGTTGGTCACCAACCGAAAAAGACACCAAACAAAATTTTTCTTAATTTTATGAGGAAACAATTTGGACATAAATCCAAAATAAAATAAAATTATAAGATGAATTAAGGAAGCCGTTTCATACTAACTTTCATAAAACTATTAACTTGTAAAATCAAGATATAAATTTTAGCAATACACAATCTCGAATATCCGAGATGAACAACAGATTATAGAAGGTCAAAAAAAAGAATTAAAACTTACAAAGATTTTCCATACTGAAACATCTTATTGACTCCAAAAAAGTCCAATTCAATTTCTTGTATGATTTTCATGATAACCTTGGAGATACTTTTTACCTTTGATGCAATATGATTAATGATATGGCTCAAAAAAGATTAGGAGTAAATGTATGCTAAAAAAATTAGACTTATACCCAAAGTATGCCAATGTAAGTAGAATTACATAAATGATTTGAAAAGTAAGCTACTTTGATAAAATCTAAATCAAATTGCATAAGAAATCATTCGGGTTGATATTAATAGGTATACAAATATTTAGAGAAGAGAAATACCGCACAATTTAGCTTTGTATTTCCGGTTGAGTAACACTGAATAAAGTAAAGGAAACTGAAGTCAAGAGAAGGAACTGCAACACAAATCTACAAGACTTAAAACAGGGAGGACTGACGCCGACAAGATTGAAACACAGGAGGAGCGCTCCCGGGACGCAACTGAAGCGAAGAGAGGAAAAGCAGTCGTTGGTCATAGAGAAGCTTCGTCTTTAAATTGCGGTTGCAGGGCAGAGAAAAGAAGATAAAACATGGAATGTTCTTTTTTTTTAAGGGAAATTCCTCATGGTGCCCGTGAAATTTTTAACTTTTTATTTGGTAACCAACATTTTATGGAATTCCATGTGGTGCCCACAAGGTTTTGGCATAATTAATCTCCATAAACATTCATTCATTTTTCATCCAACTTTTCATCCAAATTTTCATTAGTTAAAATTTTATATTTGTAAATGTTAACGATAGAATTAAGTTTAAATTAGCTTGAATAAATTGAATAAAAAATTAATTTATTTAAAAAAAATATAAAAGTCATATAATCTAATTAATGTGGGTTTTAGTGAAGATTTCAAATTGAACTTGTTATGCAAAATTCTTTAACATTAAGTAGATAATAAGTAACTTAATTTAAATAGTTATAATGATCAACAAATAAAATAAAATAATAAAAAGCTTATATTACCTTAATACGAAAATATTTTAGTCATAAGTTGTTTGTCACCAAATAAACTAGAAATTTAGATGTATAAATTATACGTGACTAAATACCAAAAATTAACATGTATCATATAAATACATCAATTAATTAGCCTACAAAAGCACGTGGATAAATAACACATACACAAAATGATCACAACTCCGCAAAGATGATTCAAACACATAGTCGGATAAGTACGTCAAAACATGTCATTAACTATCAGTATGACATAGTATATCAAAGTCTACTATAGAATACCACATAAGCAAAATGTATTATCCGATGAAAGTAGACTAACTAATTGATGTATTTTAAATCTTGGAATGCTTAACTTTTGGTATTTAGCTACATAATTTTGTAAATGTAAATTTCTAGTTTATTTGGTGACTAACAACTTATGACTAAAATATTTTTTTTAAGGCAATATAAGATTTTTATTATTTTATTTTTTTGATCATTATAACTATTTAAACTAACTTACTTATTATCTCCTTAATGTTATTAAGAATTTTGCATAACAAGTTCAACTTAAAATTTTCACTAAAACCAACGTCATTATATAGCTTTTATTTATTTTAAACTTTAATTTATTTTTAGTTAATTTATTGAAATTAATTTAAACTTAATTCTATAGTTTTAATCTAAACAAAAACAAAAATTCACCTAATGAAAAATAAAATACAAAATAAATGAATAGTTATAAAAATTAATTATACAAAACCTCTTGAACTCTATATAAAATTACATAAAATGTTGGTTATAAAAAGTTTAAAATTGGACACCATAAACAAATTTTTCTTTTTTTACAAATATTTTGCAATTATGCGCTACTAAGGCTTTTATTTTATTACACCTGGTAAAAAAATATAAAAAATAAATATTACGTCACTCTTTCCCTTCTCCCTTCCCAAACGACTAACCCTGCATGCGGCTGCAGAAACCTATAAGCCGATCTTCATTCTTCAACCATCTTCGCCTCTGCGGCCCTTCGATCATCTTCACCTCTGCGGCCCTTCGACCATCTTCGCCTAGATAGTATTCGGTGTTCTTCAAGGTAAGATTTTCTCGTCTCCTTCCACCCTTCTTCTCCAAGTCCTTCCTCTGCTTCGTCTCTAGAATTTATTTATCTATCTTTCAGTTTCTCACAGCTAGATTTATTGTTACAGCTAACAATAAGTAACTCGATCTGCAATGGATAACAAATCAGGCAGTAGTATGTCTATAAAAACCATCAAATTTATTTCTCTGGTTTGTTTTTGTTCCTTTGTGTTCCCCAATGAACTATCATTTTCATTGAAATTTTAGATTGAAACCCTAGATTCTTACGATTTAGCGTCCCTGGTGCCTCATTTTGACAAGTTGATAATTTTCTCAGGTTGAGCATGAAATTCAGGCACCTCATTTTGCGACAAATCTTCCACCAGAAATTCAGATTGCGTTGTTCCATTTCTACATCATCTTCAAACTCCCCTCCTACAATGTTCATAGCCAAGACTGATCCTGTTATTATGGAAGAAGAAACTGTTGCAAAGGTGACCAACATTCTCGAGAAGGCTAATTCTATTGAATTTGAATCCTCTCTTGAGTCGCTCCTACATATTCTCTCTCCCGCGGATATCTCTCGTGTGCTCCAGAACCCGCCAAATCCCCAAATTGGATTCCGTTTCTTCATCTGGGCAATGAGGCACAGGTCGGTCAGAATGTGGGAGCTTCAGGAATTGATATTTAGTATGCTTGTTCACGAGGGAGGATTTGATTTGTACTTTAAGACTCTTGGGGAGCTGAGGGATGGTATGATTTATATTTCCCCAGATGCATTTAGAGTTTTGATAATCGGTTACTGGAGTATTGGGGATCCGGAGAAGGCTATGGAGGTGTTTGGTAAGATGAGGTTTTTTAATTGTCACCCAAATGTGTATGTTTACAACTCCGTCTTGCATATTATGGTGCAAAAGGATGTGATTTCGCTAGCTTTAGCTGTTTACAATCTGATATTGAAGTCTAGTTGTAGTCCCAATATTGCTACTTATAGCATTTTAATTGGTGGGTTGTGTAAGAGTGGTAAGTCACAGGATGCACTGACTCTGTTCGAAGAGATGATACAAAGTAGTATATCTCCTAGTAATATTACTTACAGCATTTTGTTGTCTGGATTATGTAAAGCTAAAAGGACAGATGATGCACGTTTATTGTTCAATAAAATGGTAGAAAACGGTTGTCAACCTGATGAGGTTACCTATAATTCTTTGCTCAACGGTTTGTGCAAATCCGGTAGGATGGATGAAGCTTTTATGCTTTTGAGGTCATATCAGAGCCGAGGTTATAATATTAGTATCAAGGCATACAGTTGTGTAATTGATGGTTTGTTTAGGGCTAGGAGGTTTGCGGAAGCATACCAGTGGTTTAGCAAATTTTCCCTAGAAAATAGAATTCCTGATCTTGTATTGTATAGTATTATGATTCGGGGTTACTCTGAGGCCGGCAGGATTAATGATGCATTACACTTTATGAAGGAAATGAGCAGTAGAGGTGTAGTTCCTGATACACAGTGTTATAATGCATTGATTAAGGGATTTTGCAATTTGGGCCTTTTAGATGATGCTAGATCGCTTAAACTTGAGATTTCACAAAATGATTGCTTCCCGAATGCCTGTACGTACACTATTCTCATATGTGCTATGTGCGAGCATGGCCTTGTTTGGAATGCCACACAGATTTTTGAGGAGATGGAGAAATTTGGGTGCTCTCCTTCTGTTGTAACATTTAACTCTCTTATTCATGGGCTATGTAAAGCTGGTGAGCTTGAGGAAGCCCGCCTTTTGTTCTACAAGATGGAAATAGGGAAAAGCCCATCATTATTTCTTCGCCTCTCTCAAGGAGCTGATCGTGTTAGTGATGGCGCAAGCCTTCAAAAGCGGGTTGAGCGGTTGTGTGAGTTGGGGCTGTTTCTTGAAGCTTACAGGCTTCTTACAAAGCTAGCTAGTAATGGAGTTGTACCCAACATTACTACTTACAACGTCCTCATTAATGGCATGTGCAAGAGAAAGAATATTCAAGGAGCTTTCAAACTATTGAAAGAATTCCAGCATAAGGAACTGTCCCCTGATTCTGTCACTTATGGAACACTGATAGATGGCCTTTGCCGAGTAGATAAAGAAGAAGATGCCTCAAGGATGTTAGATCAGATAACTAAAAACAGAGTTTTGTCCAGCTCAACTCCTCATAAAACACTAATGACCTGGTTATCCCGCAAGGGAAAGGTTTTAGCAGGTTTTGCTCTTTGGTTGAAGTATTTAAGAAGCATTAAGAAGTGGGACGATGGGTTAATCAATATGATCCAGGAACATGTTGAGAAGGGAGATTTGGTTGAGGCAATCAAGGCACTGCTTGAACTGGACTTGGAGATGAGAGAGTTTGACTTGGGTCCTTATACCATATTTCTTATTGGACTGTGCCAAGCTGGAAAAGTTGAAGAGGCTTTGGAGGTATTCCATATTCTTGACAATCATAAGATCAATGTCACACCTCCAAGTTGTGTGATGTTGATTATGTCTCTCTGCACTGAAGGAAAACTAAACCTAGCTGTGGATGTTTTTCTGTACACCCTTGAAAAGGGTTTGACATTAAAGCGCCGAATTTGTAACCAGCTTGTAAATTTCTTATTGCATTCACCAAGTGCAGGGAAGCATGCCTTTGATCTCCTGAGTAGAATGGAATCCAGTGGCTACAATGTGAATGCCTATCTTTATGACACTACAAGGTTACACATAGAACGCTACATGAGCTCCAACGAGGCCTTAATGGTCTGACTGTTGGGATCACCAGGATGAGTTTATTCTGAGCTTTGGTAAGTTTGCTTGATTTATTCTGTTTCTTTCTATGTGGTATTATTATTATTACAATATGTTTTCAATCTTATCTCATGTTCCACTTAATAACTATTTAATTTGTGACTTGATCTCACCGCCATCATTTTCTTGAAGTGGATGATTCTTATAAACTTTCAATTTCATCAACAATTTGCTGTTATTGTTATCACAGGCAGGTTACTGCAACAATTTTCTGCTATTGTTGTCACAAGCAGGTTACTGCAACAATTTGCTGCTATTGCTATCAGTGCTTGAACCCAAGGATGGAGCTATTTTTGTGACCACTACTTTACTGGTCATCAAGAAGGTTAGTTTTTTCAAATATCAATGATTGAGAGGCATAACATGTGAGGAAGTAAAGAAGGATTTGGAATCCTTGTCAAGGGATGAACAAATGGATGTTGTGACCATGTAAATTGCCTTAGATCTGCTTGAGTTCATTACATTTCCATTTCCTATTTTGGGTCATATTATCTAATCAAGTGTAGATATTGTGAAAAAATAATCATTTTGATTGTAACTTTGCAGGGACCTGAGTGATAATGAACTTGTTGGTACAATTCCACCCATATTGAGTGATAATGAACTGGTTGATTCCTTGAATTTTTGTCACCCTTGACCTAGGTATCTTCATGGAAACAAGCTGACAGGGCCAGTTCCCCCTGAACTGGGAAACATGTCAAGACTCAGCTATCTGTGAGTTACCCTATTCCTCCAGGCTCCATCTTGTATAAGTCAACAACAAATGAAAGCTCTAGATACATTGTATGCATTATTTAATGGAAGATGAAAGTGTTTTATTAATCTTGCAAGAATGTAATACTCAAAATAACATATTGCAGGCAGTTGAATGGCAATCATCTCACGGGCACTATTCCCTCTGAACTCGGGAAGCTTGAGCAGTTATTTGAATTGTATGTTAATCTTCTGTTATGCTTCAAAAGGAATGTTACTGTGCTGCCTAGGTTTTGTAATAACTTTTCATCATTCAGTATTTTTGTACTCTCATTTAATGATGCAGGAATCTTGCAAACAATGACCTTGTGGGGCCTATCCCAGAAAATATCAGCTCGTGTACTTCACTGAATCATTTGTAAGCAACCTAAACTATACATCTTGGCTGTAGTTCTCCACTATTAAATTCTGATATGGGTCGTGTAATGTGGGTCCTAGGAATGTTCATGGGAACAGCTTGAATGGTACCATTCCTTCTGGATTACAGCATCTTGAGAGTCTCACTTACCTGTAAGTACGATACTTGTATCATTGTCGATTTACCCTCTGCATACTGCATATGATTGACATTGACATTGTAAATATTCTTTTCAGGAATCTTTCATCGAACAAGTTCCGAGGCAAGATCCCGGCAGACTTGGGGCATATTGTCAATCTTGATACGTTGTAAGTAAACTGTCTTAAGATTTATGTTCATACATATTGTCAGCACTTGTTACTCTAAACAAAATTGCTCTTCCTTACACAGGGATCTTTCAACAACAACTTTTCTGGATCTGTTCATTCCTCTATCGGTGAGCTTGAACATCTACTGACATTGTAAGACACCAACATATGATTGGTAAATGCATGTGCACTTGTGTGTGCTCAATGCCTCAATCATGTAACGCTATTAGTTTTAACATTACTACACTACAGTACCTTAGCACATGAAGTGCAATTTTGTAATTAATATTGAATATCAATTAAAGTTGATTCACTTTAAAAATTAATCTTACGAGATGCTCCTGTGTGTCTTCAAAGATTTTTTTAGCAGCAATTGGTAGTATGCTTGTTCTAGGAGGCTATTTACTTTGTATATTTTCTTCCATTGGCAACTTTAAGTACTAGAAATTGTGCCCTTAAGTTGTATTGACTTGTCAGTCTCTGATGTTATATATTCTCTATAGTTCTGCTTCAGAGCTGTTGGCTTATTATCTGAGCTAACTTGATGATGCTCTCAAACAGCTTGAGGGAATCAACCTCCTTTTAAGCAGGGTATGTACTGGTTATTTCTAATCATTAATTATTAAGTGCTGGTTTTGGGTTTGGGTGGGGAAGGTTGATTTGATGTATAGTATAACTCGATTACTGAAGCATCGAGTCAATATTTGCCTGATGAATTACTTGTGAAAACTCGTTAGCGTCAGAGTCTATGTAGTATGGTTTCTGATCTTCAATTGCCATTTTTTCTGGTCATTATTGACTCTCAGATAAAGATCCAGAAAGATATTGCAAAGAAAGAATAATTGCATTATTTAGAGGTGAAAAAGCTACTACTGTTTGCGTATTGCCAAACCAATACCTTTTAAATTCTCCTAAAGTCTAAAATAATTGGATTGAACATCACCACACCATTCTTTTATATTGATCAAAAGAGAGGATTCATAAATCCTGATGGGGTGTAGACTGTAAATTGGTTGGACTAAAATGATCACTTAAAAGCTGCATTCTTTATTCTGCCTTTTATTTTTAATTTTGAATAATATTCTTAAATTCTTTTCATATTGCTCTTTGTAGACCAGGGTGCTTGATGAAAAACTACCTTCATAACTTGATGTGCTATTAGCTGGGAATGAAGTTGATGTTGCTATGGAATCGGCCAAGAAGAACGCTGCAGCCTCCAATGATAATTCTTGTGATCCTAATGATTACATATAACCAACGGCTGTCGAACAGAAAGCTTCGAAGGTGATCGTTGTTCAATTGCCACTATATTTTATTACATGATCTTTTATTTGCTTTGAATTGTTCTATACATTTATATATTTTTATATTTCATTTTGGTTTTCAACCAAAAATGTCAAACATTTTTGTCGATAAATAATAGGTGTGCCTATGTGGTGATTTTTTTTTTTTGAAATAAAATCCGATGGTTTTATGAAAAAAATGTGGATGTTTTTGTAAAAATATTAGAGTTCAAAACGGAACATTTTTAGGTGGGTGGTCAAGATAAAATTTAGGAATTATTTTAGGGCTATGTCTAGCATATATTTTATCGATTAAAATTACTCAAATTTGCATTTTGGGTGCAAAATTAAATCGGTTGTCACATTTTGATTTTTTTTAATAAAAATTCGGATTTGGGCCAAGTGTGAAATTAATTAAATCATTTTTCGGTTTTGGGGTCTAAGTGCGAAATCAATTAAATCCAATTATGGTTTCGGGGTCCAAGTACGGAATTGATCAAACTCAATTTCATTTTCGGGTCCAATGTGCGAAATTTATTAAACACTAATTTTACATTTAGTGTGCGAAATTAAGGAGACTAGTGTATTACCCGCACCTTGTGCGAGGTTGTGTTTTAATAACGGTTACTATAAATAAATTTATATATATATATATAAAGATAAATATAAATATATTGATATTACATCTATAATACGATTTTTAATTAGATTTTAACTATTTTTTTTCCTTAAAATAGTATGGTTTCTGTTTTGTATATATATAAAAGATCAAATTATTAAAAAAAATTCTAATTAAAATACTTAAATTAAATATATGATTATTAAAAAGATTTGTAGATACTTTGGTAAAAACAATTACGTAAAAAATTGAAAACATGATATTTTAGCCAAATTTATTCAAATAGTTTGGTATGCTACTTTTTTTGAATAATTAAACAAATAATATTTTAAAATTTTGACTTAAAAATTTTAAAATTATATTGTTAAAGAGATATTGTTGGAAATTTTAACAATTTTTTTTAAAAAATAATTTTTAATTTTTTTTAATTGATATTGTTCAATAGATATTACTGGATTAAAAAAAAGATTTTGACTGAGAAAAATTCTGGTGAGAACATGCGGCAAAAAATGCTTCTCTCTTAATATATATAATCTCTTAATATATATAAGATAAGATTTTTAAAAGAAATATATGAGTTCTTTTGAGATAAATTTATTTTAAAACTTTTATATTAACTAAAGTTAAAATTTGGAGAATATTTATAAAAAAAAAAACTCAGAGAATGAAAGGTAAAATAAAACGAAAATTAAAATTACAAATTAATACCATTTCTTGAATATGTTCGCATGATCTTCAAGTTTGTCAAAATCTAAATTGTGATAATATTTTGTTCCTTTTTGTCGTAAAGTTGGCGATCATGCGAACAACTAACTGCATTATCATTAGCCACAACTTTAGCACTATTTGAACCGGGTGTGATTAGTTTGATGATTATGATTAAAGCCTATAATATACTCATATTTAATTTTTTCACTAGTATTATATTGACATTGATGAAGCATTTACTGCTTACTGGATCATGTTGTTCATTATCAATTATCTGAACTTAATAATTTTAACGGGCACAAAAAATAATAAAATATATATATATATATATATATATATATATATATATATATATATATATATATATATATATTGATAATTTATGTAAATGTTTAGGGATAATTTAGCGGTTACACACTCATGTAATTCCTTAGTAATTACGCACTCTAGGAACTCTTTATTAATTACGTCCTCTTGTAACTCCTAACAATTATACACTCTTGCAATTTCTTTATATATTGTTTATAAGCTAATGAAAATCTCAAGGTAAATTCATCTTTAATCTCACATGGTATCAAACTAATTACATAATCTCTTCCATCTCTTTCTTTTCTACCGCCGGCTCACGTGCATCTTGTTGTCTGCTTGCCACAAACCCTCTCAATCTCGCCGGTAACCATTGTTATTGCACCCTTGCACCGTCTATTCATGGACAAAGACAATAAATAACTACTTTCATTACGCTCTTGGAATCTCCAACATCAAGAACAACATCGCCCTTGTTCTGGATCATGACACACCCTATGATTCTTGGGTTACCTTGTTTCGCGTCACCGCCAAGGCTCACAACGTCTTGGATCATATTGGCGAACAAATTACCAAGTTAGAGGACATCAATGATGAGTTATGGAATCAAGTTGACGCTACCGTTCTTCAATGAATCTATAGTACGGTTTCGAAAGACATTCTCCTTCAAATCCTCGATCCCGATGACACGGTACTCCAAGCATGGGGACAAATCAAACATATTTTTCAAGGATATTTTTCAAAAGACATTCTTCTTCAAATCCTCGATCCCGGTAGTGTCTAACCCACAAAAGGGTAAAAATAGGTACCTGATGGATAGGTGTTGGGCCATTGTTGGTGTTGGTTGCTAGCACCACAACCGCTTCCTTTGGATTTGTAACTACGGCCACACAAATTTCGCCGTTCCTATTGAGTAAACGTGCCTCTAGAAGCATCATTTCGGTTTGTATAACATGTGACAATAGGGCACGTGGGGAGGGTGTCGATAGAAGTAGAAGTGTAGTAGTAGAGGCGGACCATTTTGAGTGACAAGTTTCTTCGAAAATAAGTTAGGATCAAACCTTAGCAAAGTCAAGGAGTACCTCGTTGTGATGTATTAGTGAAGCAACAGAGTTGTACTCGCTAGGTAGTACGGATAGCACATGTAGGACCAGTTGACTATTTTAAACAAGGAGTCAACATTCGCTAGTTGATATGCAATGCTCTTAATAGTTTGACAAAACATGGTCATGGATCTGTGCATATCTAGTCAACAATTTGAGAATTCGTTTTCAAGGTATACATCCCGGTAATGTTTTTTTTTTAATTTTTTTTTATATCATTGAAGATGTTCTTGATTTTCTTCCAAGCTTTCATGGCCCGCAGTGTGATCGGCCTCTAGGATGGTGAGTAAGAGGTCTTGCGAGATGGTACCATAGATCAATTAGATGGGGACATCATCAACTTGTTCCCATAGGTCATCATCAATATCTGTTGGGGCGAGGGGCAGTTTCATCAATATGATTTATGACTTGATGAGCTTTCGCGACAACAACGAAAAAGTTATGACCACGATGTTTATGGACCTTTTCTACATCTAGGATGATTGGTATGATATTTTTTTACGTTGGAGACGGAGAGAGCAGAATGAAATGATCGTTTTTCGACCATAGTGGTTTAGACCAGAGGTGGAGACAAAGAGAATAAGGGTTTTCGTACGTTGTAAGGGATAGACGACACTGGTTTCGAGATAATAGGGAAGCTTTCCTTATGGTTTCGGTGGATGTTAGAAGAGAGAAAGAAGATTTTGAATTTTGAAAAAAGAAAAAACTAGAAAACCTCTCATACCTTAATAGGATGAATAATCTTCCTTGGATTCATATTTCATAAATGAAGAATCCTCTATCATACATGACCAAGATTACAATATAATATACACTATCCTTCATCAGGTATATGAGTTAAGCTATCCGAACTCATTTGTTTTTTAAACGAGTCGAATATTAGTAAACTTTTTAAAATTAAGCTAAACTTTATATTTAACGAGGTCTTAAGTTGTTTTACAAACGAGTTAAACATGAATATGTCAAATTCCCAACTATAATAACACTCTAAAAAATATTATATTAGTCGATTTACTCATACTCAAATCGTTTACTTTTTAAATGACACAATATATACATTTTAAAGTGACTAAATTGGATGGGGCGACATACGTGGACAAAATACGGCCTATATTTTGATTATTAAGTTTTGTTTGATTATATTTAAGGAAAATTGAAATTACGTGAAGTATTTTAAAATTCTAAATCGAAAATAATGTAGACTAGTGATCATATTATAATACCGTCAATGGTCAACCTAAACTAATTTCATTATAATATAATCTCTTTCTTTCGTTTTGGTTTCGATTCATTCCACTTTTTTAGATGACGTAATTACTGACGTTCTATTTTCTTGTAAGGAGAACCAAAAACATAAATCGTCCAAAGAACAAGAGAAACCGAAGCGACGTCGTTTGACTGTGTTCTTTCTCATGCTTTGACTATAAAAACAGGGAAACTAGAAGCACATAAATCCAAACTCCCTCTCACAAACTAGAAGAAAAACTTGCAGAGACCTGACAGAGAGATCGAGATGGCAGCTCTAAAGGTGTACGCTGATCGAATCTCACAGCCTAGTCGCGCTGTTCTTCTTTTCTGCAAGTAATGAATCTTATGATCCTAATCCGATTTCCTGCATTTCCAAAGCTTTAATTTGCCAGTAATAATGGTGTAATTGTGATTATGATTTAGGGTTAGTGGAGTCGAATTCGAAGAAGTTCCTGTCGATCTGTTTAAAGCTGAGCATCGTACCCCTGATTTTGAAGGTTCATCGGTTTTATTTCTTTATTTATGTGTTAGATAACTAAATCTGTTTGTTTTTGTGATTGACGAATGTTTGGATTTCTTGTTTTCAGAGTTGAATCCTTTGAAGCTTGTTCCTGCCATATCTCATGGAGATTTCAAGCTTAGTGAAAGGTATTTCATTTTAGATTAATGCTTGGTTTATTGAATCGGTTAACATAAATTAATGAAGTAATTTTGATGATTACTGTGCAGCCACTCAATTCAAATTTATATTGCTTCAGCGTTTCCCGGTGTTGCAGACCACTGGTTAGCCTTCAACCTTCTTCTTGATCCATCCGCATTCTGCAATATATATATATATATATATATATATATATATATATATATATATATATATATATATATATATATATATATATATATATATATATATATATATATAAGCTTATAAAAGAAGAACTACGTTAGACACGAATCCATTTTTCTCTATTTTATTTATGAAAACTACGCAAATGCTGAATCAAATGGGTTAGTGTTTTTATTTTTTATATAACATTCATTTTACTGATTAATTATATCTCCCATTTTTCCACTTACCTACCCCTAGGGGTAGCTTGTTCTAAAGATTAAAGAATACTGTACGAGTATAAATATTAAAATAATGTTCATTCATAATATTTATATATAGGAAATATTTTATCATTATTAATAGAAAATATGTTTCATTTCCAACCGCTTTGTTTAAGTATTAAAATTAATCAAATTTTATCCAAATTAAAAATCACGGAAGAATGATACCAAACTTTTTATTTGTACATATAAATAGTTAAACAACTCATGCCAGTAATGTGAAAAATCAAAATACTAATGCATGTTATTTTACTGATTTTAATAAAGGTACCCTGCGGATCTCCAGAAGAGGGCGAAGCTTCACTCCTTGTTGGATTGGCATCACACTAACTTACGCCGTGGTGCAAGTATATTGCTAACCTTTGAATTAAAGTATTAGCTAATGGCCCTTAATTAAGGGCCTTAACTAATGTGTTTGTGTGTTTATGTATAGTGGGATATCTGTTGAACACTGTGCTTGCTCCTGTATTCAAGATTCCAGAAAACCCAATAGGAAGAGCAGATTGTGAGAAGACATTGCTTGCATCCTTGTCCACAATAGAGACCGTCTGGCTTCAAGGAAATGGAAAGTTCTTGCTTGGGAATGAACAACCATCCATTGCTGACCTTTCCCTTGTCTCCGAGATCATTCAATTGCAGGTAAACTCATCAATAGTAGGTTCGGTCCATATCCGTATCCAAATGATGTCCTAACCCGTCCCAAAATAACGGGGTGAACCTTATGCAGTGAAACCTGTTGTTGGACTGAACCTGAATATTCAGGTCCGGATTGGTTTATACGAAAAAATTTACACTTATTTTTGGCTTTTGGGAGATTAAAAAATGGACCTTTAAAATCTTGAGTAACCGGTCCGGATCTGAATATTCAGGTCAAGCATGATCTAGACCGGAAAATGCATTTCCTCATCGATAGTAGCTTAATATAACATGTTATATATCACCCAAAAAATCCCAGATCCAGTCGTCCACCCGACATGTTTGGATGACCAAACCTACAACCCATTGTCATCTTACACGTAAAATTACGTATAGTTTTGTATTTAGGAGTGTGCAACCGGTCTGACTCGAACCCAGTGGTGGAGCAAACAAATTTTCGAAGGGGGTACAAATTTTTTTTTTCTCGTATAAGACAGTTTGCATATTAATTCACATATTATGTAAAAATTAAACACTATAAAATAAAAAAAAAATTATACTAAAGTTTTCTTACTATAAATTAGAGCTTTTCATTTTATATATATATATATATATATATATATATATATATATATATATATATAAAAGATAGATAGATGATAGTTAAATTTATTTATATGTAGTTTGTTTTTCTAAATAAATTATCAGATAAATTAGATAGTGGTTGATGAATTATTGTATTGATTATATTATATTAATTAAAAGCTAATTTAAAATAATATACAATTTAAAAATAAGGTTTGTTTTGTATATTAATTTTAAAGTTGTATTTTATAAATAAACTGTCAAATATAATTAATTAATGATTGATAAAATAGTATGTAAAAAATTATATTAAGTTGATTGTATTAATTAAGAGTTAATCAATAATAAAATTGAAAGGTACATTTTTGCTGTTCCAGGACTTGAAACCCCCGACTCCAGGCCTCTCCATCCCACTATTTACCAAATGAGCTAGCATAAAAGTATGAGTTATGTCCGCCTACGTAGTAATTATCCCGCTGCAAGGGGGGACACAGTTCCCCCTTGTCTCCGCCCCTGCTCAAACCGGTTATCCAGGATTGGTTCCGACCGGAATATTAGTCCGATCTGTACCCAACTAATCTCTTTTCTTAATTTTTTATAATTAATTTCCGATATGGCCCGTCGGTGTTTTGCGGTCCTGAACCGGACTAGACCAAAACCCGAAATCCAAAAAATAGTGGACCGGAACCGGACTAGACCGGGTCCGGTCCGGATCCTGCCCATCGGTGTTTTGACTTTTGAGTCTTGCCCGGTTGTGAGTCTAGAAGCTGATTGCTGAACATACCTTTAATTTGTGTTGGTAGTTGTTGGATGAGAATGATCAAACTCGCTTCTTGGGGCCATACAAGAAGGTTCAACAATGGATAGAGGATGTGAAGGATGCAACAAAGCCTCATTTTGAAGATGTTCACGAGAAACTATTCAAAGCTATTGCTATGAACAAGACTGCAAACGGGTCTTCCACTTAACAAAATTATGTCTTCCAAGCTAGGTCGTGTGTTTCAAAGAGAACATTGGTGATTATGCAATGCAATCTACATTCAAGTCTCTTTTTCCTTCGATCCTTTGTATTATGTTACATTATCGTTATAATTCTGAGTTTTTGTATTGCTTGATTAGGCATGATTTCTGTTATACATGTTTAATGAAGGTGTTGAACATTGCATAATAATTGTGATTTTGGAGTTGCACACTTATTTACATTCGATTTGATTTCCATTTTATATGAGAAAAGTTATTATGTTTTATGAAGTATCAAAAGTGGGTTCATTCCGACCTATTAAAATCGAAATTTCATTATTTTATAAATTTCGAAATTAAATTGGAATTTATGTTAGAATCAAAATACTTGTGCTTCTCGCGAAACGTTGGTACCGAAATGAAGAGAATGAAGAGAGGAATCCGAAACCTCAAACGGAATTGAAATCGGATTACAAACGAAGAGTAGATATGAGTTTGAAGGTTGAGAAAATTCAGAACTTTTACGAAGATACGTGAAATGAAAATGAATTAATAAATGAATTTTCGCTATTTATACCGAAGACGATAATTATCTTTTAGCAAAGTTGATAATTATCATTTTACCGTTCCGAAGGCGGTATGAACTCATTCTCCAAATTTCTCGAAATTGGAGCGATAAATCCAGAATATTGTGTGGATAATAATTCCATAAATTCTCGGAAAACGCATATTCCTAAGCCGTCTTTCTTAGCCGCGAAGAAACAAAATAGCGACTCTTTTGGCCGTTTTGCCTTTTCATGTTATTTCATATCTAGGACATATTCGATCTCCTGATCATTTCTCTCAACTGTAATTTTATTAATTGGAGCTCCCAAATGCTCCAAATAACACCGGAGGGTAAAAATTATTCCCCGGAAAAAAAAGTGAAAATTTCATCATAAATCCAAAATTACACCACAAACATAACGGTGAAATTCATAATCGTATTCGCGAGTTATAAATCAATTACTATCGATGATTAAATTTAATATACCTTGATCATCATTAATTAGGATTCGAAAATCCTAGCTTTTACAAAACTGTTCATCCCTGTTGCTTTTCTACCATATATCCCTATGAGTCGTCCTGAGTCCTTATGCAATAAACAATGACCTTGAACCCTTGAAATCCATTATCTTTTCCAAAAACCCTTTCCAAAAATATTTGATCTTCTCTCCCTTATCTTTTCCACCCTTTTTCTTACCCTAGATCTATCCTATTTATAATCATTGTTGCAGATTAGACCACTCAGTCTTTGTGTTTGATCCCAGAATACTTGTCTAAATTCGTACGATCCATACACCGTGGGTTCGTTTCTATTTAGGGGAGTTATTTGCAGGTTTATAAATTTAAAACCATCCTTCTCTTGTTTTGTAACCTTTGGGTTTCTGTCATTATTGACACGGATTCTTAGGGTGTAAAATCAACGAACAATGATTCAGATCTCAGAGGTTAGCTTTATTGATTCTAGTTTATGACCTGATTGAGCACTTCAATTTGACGAACTCAACTTTATCTAAACTCTATAGAATTCTGGAGTCACCATAGATGAGTAGGAGATAGACTCATGAAGAAGACCCTTTGTTTTTTCAAGGTCTACACTTAACTCTAACCACTTTGCCCATGTCTGCAATGCCATCTTGTATGCAGTTCTGCCGGTATACTCATGTACATCATAAGGAGATCCATTCCTGCATGTTCATTTTCACATAAGAAGAAGAAGAAATTGAAAAGTGAATAGAAGAAAATCGGTTGATCATAACTGACGTTGCGTTTATAATAGGCTTATACATCCACCACACATAGCTTTCAAAAACCAGAAAATCAACCTCATCCTAATGTTTACTGTGATTAGCCACCGAGTCAAGCCTCACAAGCCTTCTCTACACCGAATGATTAGTTGAATGGTCTGAATTAGATTCAACAATGAAAGGCGCCCAATAGAAATCAACAGTTGCATTATAATCCTACAATCAAATCTACATGCATTAGTGAAAAAAAAAACATTGACATTTTTGATAGTTTCATCGAATTAGAGGTTTCACCTCTGCATAGAAGATATTCTTTGAAGGAACCTTATAATGCAGCTTCTTTCCTTCAGGAATGACATATTGCAATAAGCAAACCATGGAATCAGATTGACCCATTTGGATCGAGTCTCCCACGAACATTAACCTCTTGTTCCTCAAGCTCTCTAGCAACCTCACTACATTAAACCTGCAAACCGGTAATTAATCTCATATCTTTCACCAAATTTGTGTTTTCAGCATGAAATCTGAATATGGAACTATTTTTTGCTTACCTTGGTAGATTACCCCTCATAAGGTTTTTGATATGGGTTAGCCGTGAGGTTGCCCGATCTTTCGACACCAAGACTTCGTATGAAAGAAAAGTGAAAAAAGAATGAAACATGAAAGAGAAAAGATGAATGAATGATCCGATGATTATGAAGGATCCACTACTACAAAAAAGGTCAAATACGCCGGATATTTCGGACTATATACCCTGGACCACGTCCGGCGTAAAGGTTGGAAATGTATTTGCCCTTAAACTATATACCTCGGGCGTTCAAATTTTTACATCCGGCATATATATTTTGAGAAAAAAATCGGAATGCTTTGTATGGGTTGAAGAATCCAGCGTATTTGGTAATATATACCGCGGTGGTTTATATATCCGGCGTATATACTATTGGATATATCCAGCGTATATTCTATTTGGATATACGCCGGATTAGATTAAATCCGGGGTATAAAAGCTTTTTTTATTAAAAAAAGTAGTAGGATTCACCAATTGGTGATCCTACCCCGCTTGCAAAAACTTACGTCATAATTATGCAATATATATCTCTTATTTAAGGTGTCATACACAAAATAAAAAATGTATAAATAATTTTGAGATAAATGAGTATAAATGCACATATTTTAATCTTGGTATAAAGTGTGTAGGGTCGATTAATTAGTGATATTAATTGTGTAGGCATAAATAGGTTTTTTTTTTAAATTTTTTTATCTTCTTTCTCTCTCGGCTCTCAAAGGTCAGGGTGATTTGGCGATCGATTTGCGATTTCGCTCCTCTTCTTCGATTTCTCTTCCATCCGATCTGCTCTCTCCCAAGCCAGATCTCAGGCTTCCTCCGATTTCGCTCCTCTTCTCCAACGGATTCGACCTCGCCTGGGGCCAATCCTCCGGCTCCCCCTGAAGGCTCGTCAAAGTTTTCTGCACCTAAAGGGAAGATCCAAAACAGAGAGGCATGGTATTCCTTACCTGATGCTAGAAGACTCGCCACAAAATTAAAAACCTCGTTGAATTCTACAGTTATGACTGCACTTGCAAGAGTAGAGAAAAGACATTTAGATGATATAGACCAATCGGAAATAGAGAGAAGGTACTTTATCATATTCTAGCATGATTTATTGATTAAAAGATTCATATCATTGTTATCTCCTTGCAGTATAAACTCTTTGATCAAAGACGCAAACTAATCAATTAGTATCAATGATGATTCGAGGTTTGGATTCGCTAATTGATACAACTGTGGATGTAGATAGGTTTGTTGTTGAAAAATTTCCAGGTTTGTTTATGTTTAAGTGGAATTGGTGTTGTTTGATTTCAATCTGTGATGGTTGAAATTTGGCGAAGAAAGATTCCACTTGCTGTTTGATTTCAATTTGTGACGTTAGGTGTAAGTTCAGTTTTTACATATACATGATGCTTTCTTTCTTTTTTATCCAATATTTGTTGAATAGATCTGGGAAAATTGTTTAGTCATTCTTATATGTTTGAATGCTTGATGGTGTTGAGTTCACCCTATACACTTCACTTTGATTTTAATCATATTTTGTACCTCTTGTACACTGTTTTTTATTCCAATATTTTGCGTAAGCGTTGGTGAATGGGTTCGGGACCTCGGGTGGGATGCTGCTAATTGCAGTAATATATGATTACTATGTTAATATGCGAAATGTAGTGACTCGTTGTCTGCACGGAAGGTGTTTGAAGTAATGCCAATAAGAAGTACATTTGATTGGTAGATAGAGAAGGTTTGTTGTGTTTGGTAGATTAATTGGACATTTGGATGCATGGTTGTTGGAATTGAAGCACAGGTTTGTTTTACTGTGTAAGCACAGAAAACACAAAATTATACATATGATTAGGTAGATTGCATCACACCCCGAGTTTGGGATTCAGCGACAAGCAACATCAAATTGAATCTTTCGTATATTACTATGTTGCTGCAGATGTGAGTGCTTTTTACAGCTTCTCATGAATCCCTTAAACTACACATTTCTATAGAAATGGCTTGTAGTTAAATGTTTCTCTCAATCTTGTATGAAAGTTCCTGTAAGCGCTGTATGTTTTAGTCTGGAATTTCTCTTTCTATATGTTTAAAGGAGGATGTAATAACACAGTAGAGTATTGGAATTTACAGAATACATAATTTACGACTATCAGGTTATTACATTCTTGATCATTGCAGTGCTGAAGACTGTTTTTGATCCCTCTGTGTGTAGTGTGTACTTTGGATCTATGCCACTATATGCACTTTGCAAGCCCTTGTTGTATAGACAGTTTTGTTAGTGAAGATCTCCATCAAATGCTAAAAGATTTGATCTCTTTGTTCAGACATTCTTATGGAGATGCTTTTGGAGCCAACTATCTCTCCTCCCCTGTTGGTTAGTACTCGCTAGTGCCAAAAATGTTGATCCTCTATTTATTTTGAAATTTATTTATGTTTGTTCAGACATTCTTCGCAAGCCCTTGTTGTATAGACAATTTTGTTAACAGCTTAGCAAGTTCATTGCAGGCTATTATACCAATGAATGATACATTTTGTTTTGGTTTCTTGACTTGTTTATTGAATAAGTCACAAAAGTTTGCTTTCTACTATTTTCTACAGAGTAGGGATGATGAACTGCTTGTGCAGAAGGTTATTTTTGATACAATTATCTTTCTTGATTATCCATGCTCACATCATCAGAGCGAGATGCATGAGTGTGGTGATCACTTAAAACTCTTGCTTTTTCTTGGTTGTTTGTTGCCGAGAATGCTGTTTCATTTTTGAGGTAGGATTCTCATCAGTTGAGACTTTTGTGACTAATTAATTCTAATTGAGCAATCATATCTGGATCTGAATCTCCTCACTCTCTTTTTCTGCAGGGAACAATTTGATGCATCTCAAGCAGATGCATATGCAGGAGCTTTTTTCAAATCAGTTTCACACTCTCGATTGATGGGGTGGCTCATCAGCAAACTGTGCATAGACAAAATCATAATCCAACGAGTTTCATCATCTCCTGCTGCTTTATTTGGTAAGAGGCAGGGGATTTACTGGCACACATCATTTCATAGTTTGATAACCGGTTCTATTAGAATACCTACTTTTCAAAAGACTCTTGGTAGTTTCTAGAAAAAGAAAAGATATATATAATCTTGATTAATTTTAATTAATACACAAATATCCTAATTTAATTCTCTTTCCATTGTTTATTCAGTTATAAACTAGTTAAGTAATCCCAACACTATTTATATATTTTTTGTTTCAACTTCAGCTACTTTAATTTCTCAATAATCTAATAAACACCTATAGGGAAGTTGGTTGTTCTTCATTGATGGTGCTAAAACTGATTGTATTTGTTTGTTCTTCTAGATTGGATATCAGAGCTTCACCAACAAGTTTTATTTTGTATAGAAACAACCCATGTTGAATATATTGCCTTCCTCTTGCAGGTTTTTGGCTTTACCTTTACTTGGTATTGCACTGTATAAATTTTGCATTGAACTAGAAATAAACCTTCATGGATAAATGGTGAGAAATATATAAAGCCTGATATTTTTGTCAACAGCTCACTCATAGATTTCTACTGTAATACCCCAAATCCGTAGGACTCGGAGTGCTACTGGGCTAGGATCTCACAATGGATCCTGACCCTACACAAGATCAAACTCAAGGGAAGAAGAAGGAGAAGTAAAAAGATCGTGGGAAGCTAAAGAACAGAGTGAAACCCTTGCTCAAGCAGCTAAGGGAAAGCTTAAGGGAGAAGGCAAAGGAAAGGGGAAAGCACAAGTCAAAAGGTCAACAAAACCGGCTGCAGCCGCCGGAAACCGCAGGGGCGGGTTTCCCGGCCGCAGGGGCAGAACCACAGGGGAGCCGTAGGGGCGGCCTCACAGACCCGCGGGGGCGGCTAAGGCCAAAGCTAGCTCCCAAAACTAAGGCTCTTACACCTCACCCCCCTAAAACAAGTTTCGGGGCATCAAATCACTCAGACTCACAAGCCGAGGTACAACTCTCTCTATAACCTCAACATAAGCATGGAGGAAACATCCACTCCAGCAACAAACTATACTATCCAAGGCCTAGAGGGAAACCATCTCTAGCCAAACCATAACATATCCCAATAGCGTGGAGGAAAGAGCCATCTCCAGCTATAAACAAAAATCATATTAGCACAACAAAATCTAATAAGATCATAACCACAACAAGCTAGCATGAAATAACATATCATAGCATATAAGCATGTAAGCACATAAGACTCACCAAACTAGTACTAAGATCTACTCGGTGATCCTACCGGTGCACCTATCTCGGCATAAAACTCTGGATAGTTCCTCTGGATACTATCCTCAGTCTCCCATGTAGCCTCCTCAGGTCCTCGTCTCGACCATTGTATCATAAGCATAGGTATGTCCTTCGAACGCAGGCGTCTCATACCTCGTTCTAAGACTGCAATCGGATGCTCAACAATAGTGTGGTCCGGCTCAACCACCAAATCCTCATAACTCACGATATGTCTCGGATCTGGTATATACTCCCTCAGCTGAGACACGTGAAACACAGGGTGAACACCCTCTAATCTCGGAGGCAAGGCTAATCTATAAGCTGCGCTCCCAACCCGGTCCAAAATCTCAAACGGTCCAACATATCGAGGCTCAACTTCCCCTTAATGTCAAAACGCCTAACACCTCGTGTCGGGATACTCTCAGCCACACATGGGCTCCAACTCTGAACTCCAGAGGTCTACGCCTCCTATCAGCATACGACTTCTGACGGCTCTGCGCAGTCAGCATACGCTCTCTGATCAATGCTACTCGAGCCATATCATCCTAAATCTGATCAGGTGCTAAACCACTGACACTACTCTGCTCATCCCAGCATAACGGGGTATGACATCTCTGTCCATACAGTGCCTCATATGGGGCTATCCCAATAGATGCATGCCAACTGTTGTTGTAGTAGGAGAACTCAACAAGTGGGAGATGATCCGTCCACACCTGCCCCCAATTCAACACACAAGCTCGCAACATATCCTCCAGGGTCTGAATGGTCCTCTCTGACTGACCATCTGTCTGAGGATGGAACGCAGTCGTGAAGTGCAAACTC
The DNA here is from genome assembly GCA_002319775.1 of Fagopyrum tataricum. Taxonomy (NCBI): domain Eukaryota; kingdom Viridiplantae; phylum Streptophyta; class Magnoliopsida; order Caryophyllales; family Polygonaceae; genus Fagopyrum; species Fagopyrum tataricum. Next base: position 52,061,490 of record CM008279.1, read on the forward strand.
GTCCCCAGGGCAGTCTGAATCTGCTGCAAGAATCTCGAGGTAAATCGTTCATCTCTGTCAGAGACGATCGTCCTCGGTACACCATGGAGTCTCACTATCTGCCTAGTGTACTCCTCTGCTAATCTGCTCACCGGCCACGTCTCTCGAATAGGAATGAAACGTGCCGTTTTCGTCAGTCTGCCAACTATGACCCAGATGACATCAAAACTCCGGCTCAGCCTCAGTCCAGTCACAAAGTCCATGGTGACGTCCTTCCACTTCCTCTGTGGAACAGGAAGTGGATGGAGCTCACCTCTAGGTCTGAAATGCTCGATCTTGACCTTCTGGCAGGTCGCACACTGTGCCACAAATCTGGCCACGTCGGCCCTCAGCCCTCCCCACCAATATATACGTCTCAAGTCTTGATACATCTTACTCGTACCTGGATGTACAGAGTAAGGTGTACAGTGAGCCTCCTGTAAAATCCTCTGCCTCAGCTCTGTATCAGCAGGTACACAGACGCGACCGTGGTGCCTCAAAACTCCATCTGCTCCAAGCAGGAACTGTGGTGCCTCATCCCGAGACATCCTATCTCTGATCCTCTGTAAAGTCGGGCAGGTCTCCTGTTTCTGTCGGGTCTCATCCAACAGATCAGGAAGGACTTCTAATGTACGCAGCTGGGCATCCTCATTAGGAAACTGGATGTCCAGCTCTAACCAGATCAGGTCTCTCTGCAACTGATGCTGAACTATCAGTCTCGCAATCGCCTGCTCTCGAGACTTCTTCCTGCTCAGGGCGTCGGTGACAACGTTCGCCTTCCCCGGATGGTCCAGGATCTCTAGATCAAAATCCTTGATCAGCTCGAGCCACCTACGTTGACGGTTATTCAATTCCCGCTGCGTGAAAATGTACTTCAGACTTTGATGGTCTGTGAAGATCTGACATGTAACACCATACAGGTAGTGTCTCCAGATCTTCAATGCATGAACTACCGCTGTCAACTCCAGATCATGAGTCAGGTAGTTCTCCTCATACGTCTTCAGCTGTCTAGACGCATATGCAATAACTCTGCCCCGCTGCATCAACACACATCCCAAGCCTAGCTTAGATGCATCACTATACACTACAAAATCCTCTGTACCCTCTGGCTGTGCCAAAACAGGAACAGAAGTCAGACGTCTCTTTAGCTCCTCAAAACTCTGCATACACTGATCAGACCACACAAATCTGGTAGTCTTCCTCAGCAAACTCGTCAGTGGACGGACAATCACAGAAAATCCCTTCACAAAGCGTCTGTAATAACCGGCTAGGCCAAGGAAGCTACGTACTTCCTTGACGTTCGTCGGTATAGTCCATGCTGCGACTGCCTCTATCTTCGCCGGATCAACCTTGATCCCCTCGGCGGATACTATATGACCCAGGAATGCTACCTCTGGCATCCAAAACTCACACTTAGAAAACTTTACATAAAGTTCTATATCCCTCAAAACCTGCAATACAGTCCTCATATGTCCTGCATGCTCCTCTCCACTGCGAGAGTATACCAGAATGTCATCAATGAAAACCACCACAAACTGATCCAGGAAGTCAATGAAGATACTGTTCATCAACTCCATAAAGACTTCTGGGGCATTCGTAAGTCCAAATGGCATCACTACAAACTCGTAGTGTCCATATCTGGTCCTGAATGTTGTCCTATGCACATCCTGCTCTCTCACCCTCAGCTGGTGATACCCGGAACGCAGGTCAATCCTGGAGAACACAGTCGCTCCCTGAAGCTGATCTAACAAGTCATCAATGCGCGGCAGTGGATACTTGTTCTTGATGGTCATCTTGTTCAGCTCTCTGTAATCAATACACAGTCTCAACGATCCGTCCTTCTTCCGTACGAAGAGGACAAGTGCTCCCAATGGCGACACGCTAGGGCGAATGAAGCCCTTCTCAGCCAACTCCTCGAGTTGCTTCTTCAGCTCCAGCATCTCGACAGGCGCCATCCGGTATGGGGCCTTCGAGACGGGTCTCGTACCAGGCTCTAACTCGATACTGAAATCCACACTCCTCTGAGGCGGCAAACTGGACGGCTCAGCAAAAACATCAGTAAACTCACAAACAACTGGGATATCCTCTAATGCTGGACTCTCCCCCTCCTTCATGGCATAACACCAGAAGGCCTCACAACCCTGTGCAATCAGTCGAGCTGCCCGTATAGCACTAATAATTGTGCCTACCTTTCCAAGGTCCTAACCTCGGAAAACCTCTATCTGGCCTAACTCGGTAGAGAGGGTAATAGTCCTCCTACCTACATCTAAGACTGCAGAATGTCTAGCCATCCAATCCATACCTAGAATGACTTCTTCATGCTCTAATGACATGACAAAGAAGTGAACTAGTAACACATGGGTCCCCACAGAAATGGGACAACCGTGAATCTCACGGGTATCTCTGACCCTACCACCATCGGGTAACCCTATAATAAAGGGCATCCCCTCAAATGTATCTAAACCTAGACGCTCTACACACGCATCAGAAATAAAAGAGTGTGTAGCACCAGTATCAAATAAAACTCTAACAGGTAAACCATGAATCATAATGGTATCTGTAGCAGCAGGTGCAGCTGGCTCCTCTGCACTCCTCAGCTCAAAAACACGACCCTGTGGGCCTCTGGTATCAGTGGTACCCCCACCACGGCCTCTGCCTCTACTCGGCCCAAGAGCAGATCCCTGAGTCGTAGGGCGATCTGGGACACTCTACTGTCCCTGACTCTGCTGCTGCTGCTGAGGTGATCTTTGTCCACCTCCTGCTGCACTAGCAGGAGAAGAATCCTGCTGTGATGAAGCTCTCCCTCGTCTGCAGAAGGTAGCTCTATGACCAGGTCGGCCACAAGTGAAACAGGTCACCGGCTGCCTAGTACACTCTGACCTCATATGCCCATACTCACTGCAATTGAAGCACTGACTCCCTTATCTGCACCCGGTGCAGATGGAGGACGACTCAGGCGACTCCGGCCTCGCCCTGAACCAGCAGCTCCACCAGTACCACTGGTCTGACCAGTCCTCTGTCTCTTCTCAGACCCTCCGGTCTGAGAAGCTCTCCTCTGGCTAACTCTCTCCCTCTCGTAGTCAGAAGCCCCGTCCTGATAATCGACCAAGGTATCACAGTGAAAACCCGCCATATAGGTACGGGTAGTATCCCTCAGACGTCGGGAAAACAAATATACGTGCTGATCTGCAGAAGGTGCAGCTGGACCCAACAATGCCAACTCCTCCTGGAATCTCCTGATGGCCTCTGAGACCGGTACATCCTCGAACCCAGCCTCAACAAAGTCTCGTAGTTTCTCCCTCCTCAACGAGGCAGGGCAGAAACGCTCTCTAATCATCGTCTTTATCTGGTCATAACTGGTAACCTGACCCCGTACTGATCTCCACCAGTGTTGTGCCAAGTCCTGGAATAAAGTCTGAACCAGCTCAATCTGTCTGTCAGCTGGACAGCGAATAAACTCCAGAGCTGAGTCTACATGCCCGATCCAGAGCTCAATCTCCAACCCCACCTTCCCAGAAAAAGGGGTACACCCATCTGATGGAATGCCTTCAACCAGGTATCTGGTCTAGGCCCTCTATGCTCCTCCGGTGCTCTGGCAATCTCAGTAGCAGGTACCTGTACAACTGGTACCTGAGTAACGGTGTGGGACCTCTCAGATGGTCCCTCCTGTGCCTGTAAGTCTGGGGCACGTCTACCGGCTCTGGCAGCCTCCTCTACTCGTCTAATATAAGCATGAAACTCTGATCTACCCATAGAGACACGATCAGACTCACCAGACTGGGCTCTTTGTGTCCCCTGTCTCTCAGCTGCCCCGTTCCCAGTCTCAGGAACGGCGCTCTCAGCAACCTCCTCATGTATCTCTCCCGCATGTGAACCGTCAGCAGGAGTCCTACCCCGTCCTCTACCTAGAGGGGGTCTACCTCTACTTCGTCTTGCTGCAGGTAAGGCTTTAGGCTGAACCATCTGCAGAAGACGTAAACCTATCTTAGAAGACTATATATATGCCATATGTATAGATATATCACAGATTAATCACAGCAGAATATCTATATATATCTATACTGTCGAGGTCTTCAGAGGGGTGATGGCTCCCGTACACGGTATCCCAAAACATTTGTACTCATTTCAAAACCAAAACCTTTTGAAAAGTCAGACCCCTTTTCGGGTTCTGTTTAGTTATCTATTCGACCTTTATCGCAGATTACTAGTGCCATTGTTGTCAACCTGGGCTCTGATACCAACTTTGTAACACCCCAAATCCGTAGGACTCGGAGTGCTACTGGGCTAGGATCTCACAATGGATCCTGACCCTAGCCTGACAACAATTTCACTAATCTTACAACAAGACACAAATAGATTAAAACAAAACATGAAACTAATATATATATATATATATATATATATATATATATATATATATATATATATATATATATATATATATATATATATATATATATATATATATATATATATATATATATATATAAAGGTAATACAATGTACCGCTGAGTACAAACAAAACCATACTGTACAACAAAAGAACCCATATCCCCGATAACGCCCCAGTGTACGGAGCCCTCAACAGATCACCCACTATGAATCACTCTGCAGCTCTCCTATCATGCAAAGTGTCTACAACACGGTATGAAACCGTTAGCTAACCATACACAAATATAGGAATATGCTAGAGCACAAACACACATCAGAAATCTTAACGCTTTCACATATTTACCCGGTTCATTATCTTTATAAAGTCCAGCAATCAACTCATATATAAATATCCATATAAACATAAGTGACACGAGGAATATAACCCTCGCCTCTGGGTACTATAACCAGCTGGAATGGTGCCTGGAACACCTCCCTGTATACCCTAAGGGAATGGAGAGTGCCCGAACCGTTTATTAGGTCTGGCCTGACCACAGAGAACCCCCAACTCCCAGCGGGATGAATGGAAAAGTTGTCACAGCCCTACAATGGGCAATCAATACATCATAGGTCGGTAACCAACATATCACATGCTATAAACGTATAACAAACACCACTCATGCACAATATCCTATAAAGGAATGACAACTAAGTCCCACGGACTTGCCTCAACCTCGTAGTCGTCTCACTGGATCAACCCTCAACTCAGTCCACTCCAAACTGGAGGATAACACGGCCTATACAAGGCATACATAAATATCAAACTCCTATCACACAAGGGTCACACCTAGAACAAGGGATCCATAAGGATCATATTTCAACTCGTAATCCTTAAAGCCATAACCGGCATAAACCATTCCGTACTCACTCTCATTCTAAACTCATACTCGTACCTAGCATGCTACTACCGCTCATACTAGGAAAAGAAAGGATCTACCTAGCTCTAGGTAGACCTAGGACAAAGCGCACCTGCGTGACAAAGGGGCGCAGGGGCGAAAGGCAAGCGGCCGCGGGCGCGGCGGAACGTAGCCGCGGGAGCGGTGACAAGGGACGCTAGCAAACGCAGCCACGCCGCTGGCACGACGCAGGCGCTGCGACACGGTAGCCGCGGGGGCGGTGACTCTCGGCCGCGGGGCGGCGACAACGCAGGAAACAGTTCTGCGATTTCTCCTCAGCTCTTCTCGTGATCAAACCACGTCTTCTCTCATCCAAGGTCAAGCACATACATATACATACACATACAAACATCAATACACATCTATGCAAGCATCTAATCCTAAGCTAGGGAGAAATAACAAGAAAGGAAGAAGAGAATAAGAAGATCTTTACCACACTTGTGGTCTAAGGCTGCAGGGAACGGTCACACACACACTAGCTGACCTCAAGCCTAGTAACAACAACCAACAGCATCCATAGCATCAAAGCCATCTCAAACTCTCTTGTAAACTTCAAGAGAAACTCATACACAAGATCAAACTCAAGGGAAGAAGAAGGAGAAGTAAAAAGATCGTGGGAAGCTAAAGAACAGAGTGAAACCCTTGCTCAAGCAGCTAAGGGAAAGCTTAAGGGAGAAGGGAAAGAAAAGGGGAAAGCACAAGTCAAAGGGTCAACAAAACCGGTTGCAGCCGCCGGAAACCGCAGGGGCGACTTTTTATCAGATACCTGAAGTGTTGTGTGTCCTTAAATCCAACACCAAAATCTATCAAATTTCAGGAACTTTGAGCCTATAAATATGCAAGGCAGACCAAACAAATGTGAACATACTACGATCGCAATCGTAGATGAGATTAAGAAAGAAACTTACTTGAATGCTTTGTTGAGAAGATTTGGCTCTTGTATTGATATTATCATAATTCAAATATTCAATGATTACCTTTTTCTGATTTCCTCCATGTTGAATTCATGCAAACACACATGGATACTTTATAAATTATAATATGCAGTATAGGTCAACTTCATAACGATAGTGTTTGAAGTACACCTACATAAATGATGACAAAGCTACTTCTTTTGAAAATTCTGCAGAAAATACCCAAATAACTGATTAAAAAAAATAACACGCTAGCTTGTTTATAAAATTGGACAGAAAAAACCTAAATAACTAAGCAAAAAAAAAAACTCTGATAAACAGATCTATTCAGCTTTGGTATCAATAATAATCATAATAATGAATTGTGACACCAACTACGAAAAAATAAAATATAAACAGCAAATTAAACAAGGAGAGAATGTATGTTTTTAAAAGCATTATTTAACTACTAATTAAATAGTCCTCAATCTTCTTAATGTTATGCTTTGACAAATATTTTAACCTAAACAAACAATTATCTGCCAAGAGAACTATTCATACAAGTAAGACCTAAACGTCTATGAGTACACACAATCATATATAAGATGAAAGTGAAGTTTATCCTAATTGGAACCTGTCAATAGAGATTACTTATAACATAACTGAAAGTTAATAGATAAAGGAAAGGGAACAATGTCATCAAGCACCCATTCATTTCATGAAAGAAGATTACTTTTTTCATTTTCTTATGCAACTTTACACCTATATTTTAGTAATTTCTAAACAATAAGATTAAATGATGCTTTGGTGTAACATCTATAACACCCCGAATTCGCGGGACTCGAGGTGCTACTGGGCTAGGATCCCACAATGGATCCTGACCCTAGCCTGACAAGAATTTCACCGATCTTACAACAAGGCACCAACAGATTAAAACTAAAAAATAAAACTGATATATAAACATGTCAAAAGGTTTATACAACTGCTGAGTACAACAAAACATATCATATATATATATATATACATATCCAAAATATCCATCCACGAGTATAACCCCAGTGTACGGAGCCCTCAGCAGATCGCCCCGTCTGGATCACTCTGCAGTGTCCTAACCTGCAAAGTCTACAACACGGCATTACACCGTTAGCTAACCAAACACATACGAAGGAAGATGCTAGAGCACATGCACACGTCAGAACTTAAACACATAAACATGCTGTCACATATTTACCCATTTTATTATCTTATAATAATAGTCCGGCGCATACAGCGTATAAATAATAACTCAATATGAACGTATGTGACACGAGGAATATAACTCTCGCCTCTCGGGAATGGTGCCAGATGGAATGGCATCCGGTCCCACCTCCCGTGTACCCTATGGGAGTGGTGCAGGTGGCCGGCCCACTAAGCCATACTGGCCTGCCCGAAGAGAACCTCTAGACTCCCGGCGGGATGAATGGACAAGTTGTCACGGCCCTACAATGGGCAGTCAATAGACCGTAGGTCGTTAATACAATATATCATACGGGCTATAAAGCATAACATCCACCACTCAGGCACACATCCAATATATGGAGGGCACCTAAGTAAGTCCTATGGACTTACCTCAACCTCGGGAGTCACAGACTCAGAATACTCGGCTCCGCTCTAGAGATCAACTCAACCTAAACAAGGTATAACGCATACATCATATACATATCCATACAAGGGGTCACACCTAGACCCAAGGGATCCATACGGATCATATTCCAACTCGTAATCCTCAAGGCCGTAACCGGCATAACAGTTCCGTACTCAACTCATTCTAACCTCAACTCGCACCTAGCATGCTACTAACACTCATACTAGGAAGGAAAAGGATCTACCTAGCCTTAGGTAGATCCGGGACAAAACGCACCTGCGGGTCACAAGGGACGCAGGGGCGAAAGCAGGTGGCCGCGGGCGCGGCGGGATGTGGCCGCGGTGGCGGTGACACGGAACGTGGGCGGCCGCTGGCGCCTGGACAATGTCGCCGCGGGGCGGTGACTCACGGCCGCGGGGCGGCGACTGCGCAGAGCGTGATTCTGCATTTCTCCTCGGTCCTTCACGTGATCAATTCCCGTTTTCTCTCATCCAAAGCCAATCCCAAACACATACATACACAACCCAGCATCAAAACGTGCCTAGGCAATCATCTAATCCTAAGCTATGAAGGAAGGCAAGAAAGAAAGAGGAGAGGAGAAGAAACCTTACCACACTTGTGGTCTAAGGCTGCTGGAGAGCTCAACTGCTACCAAGGTTGGCTTCCAAGCCCAGCATATCCAAAGCCACAGCTTACACAAGCACTACACACTTCCAACTCTCACAAACTCTTCCAAGCTAGAACAAGATCAAAGGGGAGCAAAGGGAAGCAAGGATGCGTGGAGAGAATCTAGAGCAAGAGGATGAAGAAACCCTTTATCAGCCAAAGGTAAGAATGGGTGAAGTAAAGGGTAAAGCAAGGTCAACAAAGGTCAACAAAAACGGCTGCAGCCGCCGGAAACCGCGGGGGCGGTCCAAGCAGCCGTAGGGACGGCGCCACTCACCGCGGGGGTGGCAAGACCAACCTCGGCAATTGCTAATCTCGGCCAAGGTCCGGTCTCGGCCCGAAAGACTACGGCTCTTACAACATCAAAAGGAAATTTGTTTAGTCTAGTATGAGTCACTCTCTTTGCATTGAGAAAATTATGTCATAAGTATCTAACTGTTGATAGATAAGCAAGTTCTAAATTAGCTTTCATGCTTAATGGGAATGGAATAGTAACTTTTAAGTGGTGATTTGACTTGAACTTTCAGGGGGGTCTTGCATTTCTGTACAGAGAAAGTCAGACATATGCAGATCTCCCAAGAGTATGTACCATCTTAATAACATTTATAGTCAATTTTTTAGTAAAGCAAGAAGAAGTGTGTAAAAAACAACAAAGGATTACCTCAATATGACCTTCTGAATTGCCTTGATTTGTGCCAACTACTGTTTTATTTTCCATCTCAAATAGCCTCTTCATAGTTGTCCTCCCAATGCAAAAACTTCCCAATGCAGAAAACAACAATCAGTCTATATGAATTCTACATCCTCGAATGCAGAAAACCTCTAGGTACATTCAGTCTCAACTTGGAAGTCTTCATCTCTATGAATTCTGCATCCTCAAATGTCAATTAAGTTGTCTCATGGTCACATTCACAGGGTCTACTTGAACGCTACCTTTCTCGAGAGTATTTTCCATCTCAAATGGCCTCTTCATAGTTGTGTCCTTAAAATTCCGCTTCTTTTTTTCGCGACAAACTAAACCTAGGTTTAGAGAAAATCAAGAAAAACCTCGAAATCAATTCACTAGTTCAAAACCTAGATGCAAAATAAGTATAGAAAGAAGAGGAGCATCAACCGAAGCCTCAAAACTGAAAGGGACATGTAGATCGAGCACACCGTTAAGAACAGGTGGACACGAAGTATTCCAAAATATGACAGTACTCGCATTGCTCAAGACGTTGGTTTCTACTGTTGATTCTTCTTCAATCGATTGTTGCGCCATTGAAGTCAATCTACCACCTTGGACTCAAAGTCTCCATGATGCAGTCGTTCGTCAGATAGAAGCTTCGCTCCAAATTGACAAGAATGATGATTCCTACAATCTTACATGTGTTGTCGGTAATGCGCATCTCTTTCCCTCTTCGTATGAATCTTGTCAGGGATTTGATGATTTTGAATGTAATTGAGTCATTGACGATTTATGAAGGGTTCTTGAATAGTGTGGATGACTAGGTTTCAAAACTGTGATTCGCTCAGAGCTAGATGAAAGTTGGGTTTTGTTTATATCCTTTATTGATTTGGCCCAATATAAGAGATGTGTGTGGATTTTCCTTTTTTTAAAATAAAGAACTAATGCCCACCGATTTTTGCACTAGTAAATATCCCGGGCGTCAACAACACGCAAAAATTTCTTTATTTATTTATAGCAAATACGCCGGGCATGAGGTATTTGCCTTGTTATTAGTTTATCATCTCAAATTTATACCCCGGATATAATAATATCCGGGGTATAAAGTCCCAACTCTTTTTATTAAAGATTTTGATAGGGGTTTATACCTCGCAAATAGGACACCCGGGGTATTTTAGGGTGGTATAAAGTATTGTTTGTAGTAGTGATCGATAGAAGAATAGATCTGGTCGAACCCTTAAGACAACCAAAACCACACTAGGGAAACGAAGGCCCTAACACACAACTTGGAATGAATTAAAGAAGTCCTTCCGCTATAATCTCACACAAAAGGGAAAGCGATTGTCCCTAGAGCACGAGAAGTGACCTGAAGATGATTGAGAGCACCAACTTGCCAATCCAAGTGACACAACTCAAAACAGTCCAAGTTGTTGGGCGAACGAGATTCCACTCGCTCTGTGTTTGTCTCGATTCCACGAGAAGAAAGAAAGAAGAGAGAAAAATACTGAAAAGTATTGTGTTTGATTTAATCTGAGTTGCTTGAAAAATGACCTCCTACAAGGCCTTATATAGGCATGATGGACGTCCTATCTAGGGTTTTTATGGGTTATGGCTCAAATCTAATATCGAGCCCAAACTAGCTAAAAGATAAGATCAAATCAAATCTTTAAGAAATAAGATCAAACTAAAGGGCTGAACTAATGAGCCTAAAAGCCCAAAATAATTCAATAAAACAAGCCCAATTATTTAAAAAAGTCTAAAATATGAGCTGAAAATAATAGATCTAATTAAGGCTTTATTTAACAATAAGATAAGCCCAACTAGATATAATAAAACATCCCAACTAGCACTTATTTCCACGCAGCTTTTGCAAGCATCTCTAGCTCTCCTCCTTGCCCATGTATACGTGATCATGCATGTCATCTCCCATCTCCAATAAATGGTTTTCAATGTATCTCTGGAAATGGTCTTCACATCACTTCCACGAATGATCTCCTTCACATGTTGAGGAATGTATTTAATCCTTCCTCTCCTTCTCCTTAAAGTGATCAACACTCCATGCTTCCTAACTTTCATGCTCATGATCTCTATTCGAGCTAGGTCCTGAGATGTTCCTACATCAGTTGCCATCTCCAATAATGATACAAATTATCAAGCCTACCATTTCTCTAACAAGCTACTTGCTTAACCAAGTAAGAACAACTCTCTTCAGTATACAAAGGATGTGAGGTGTTATCCCAAACCCACTTTCCTTCAAACACATTGCAATCTTCAATGTTTATAACATCAACATACCCATCAAAAACACCTCATCTGCTAATCCGACTCCCGCATTGGAGAATCCTCTGAAATGTTACGAGAAAGAAGTAAAAGAGGTCATACAAAATTTATCACTAATCATTCTATCCATACAAGATTACTTTGGATCACCATTCGAAGAAAATAGCATGCAATCTCTCCTTTTTAAATTCAGCAATCAAATTATGTGAAAGGAATTGCTCTTACCTGTATATGCCACTTCAGTGGAAGATTGAGTAGTTACAAATGTCTCAAAAACACGAACTTATCGTCCACATTTTTTTAGGCATTTCTTGTAAAGAAATCACATGGTCAGTTTGTGCATCGTCCACATCTCATTTTGTTTGCAATTTGGCACGGGCTCTTGTTCATTTTGTTGGCAATTTGGAATGGGCTCTCGTTCATTTATCTCATATTGCACATTTAGTGTCCGTTTGGTTGTAGTGGTGGAATGGAAACGGAATGAAATCGATTAAGGGGAAAGAATGGAAATAGAATTGATTAGATTACCTTCATGTGTAAAAAGACCTCTAAACAAACATAGTTTTTTATTGATTCGGAATCATTACGTTACCGGAAATGATTCATAGCGATACCAAACGAGCCCTTAATGTTTGTTGCATATTTCCCAGAGAAAAAAACCTTCTGAAAATTCACAAGTTAAAATATAGAGCTACAATTTTAAAATTTTAAATCGTGTATTTGTAGACAATTTATACATTTATGGTAAGATATCAAAGTTTTATTATCACAATTAGTGACGGTTCATGTAGTTGATATGTGCCCTAAACTTGAAAATGAATCTTAATATTTCAATTACTTTGATGATAATTCATACTACTTTTCGTTTCTCCAATCAACTTTGGCTATATTCATTCTTCTATGCTTCTTAGTTGGCCAAACCTGAAGTGACCCAGCCAAAATTCAGAACCAAACCTGGCCTAGTCACATCTACAAAATTGGATTAAGTTTTAGAAAATCATCCACCAAACTTTTCTCTCTCCTTCTCACCCTCTTTTCTTCCTGCACCTCCTTCTGCCATATGTCTAACTTATTTCATATGCTATCAATCTGTCTTCATATTATCCGGAAAATTCAGACGCTCAAATACTTTCCTTGACGTATTTCATGGGGATGCTAAAGGAAATTGACATTGGATACTTAAGAAATAGCGGATAATCAATTTAAGATTGAACTCTACAGCTTTGCAAATTTTCTCATGAGTAAAGGTCTTTTTATTACAGTGAATCACAATATATTCTTCTGTGTTCTGCTTCAGGTGTGAAAAATGGCATCAATGAGCTTACCTACAACAAGTTGTATGAAAATGACAGCACCAACCTAGATCTCCTTCACGAGCCTCCCAACGAGATTAAAACGAAGAAAATCAATTTATCTGAAACATAGAGTATCAATCGCACAAGGCATGAGCGATTAACCTGGAAAAAAAAAAAAGAAAAAAAGGGAACAAAAATGAAAGTCAGATCTGAAGAAAAAAATATATAACCTGAAACCAAACCTAATGTGTTGCTTGTCCAGTTCATCATCTTCTTATCCAATTTTAGTGGAACAACTCGATGCTTAAGGTCTAAAGAAGAACAAACACTAAAACTGAAATTGAGATAAAACAGTTAGACATTGGAGGAGAGTGTTATGTTAATAATTAATAGGTTGTACATATAGTTAATACAACTTCAAATACTTGTACCATTAATCCCTATTACACATATGCTTGAATGCCTATACATTAGTTGTGGCTTAGGACTTGTTTGATAGTGTATAAGGGCACTTAAAATGTTAAGTGAATCCTGACATGATTCAAACATAACCTAAGATGCAACAATGTGTATGGTGATCTTGTATATTGTGCCATTATGAGAAACTTAATAAGTTTTAGATGTTATATGTAAATATGTGTAAATGATGGGATTGTCGGTGTAGTTTGTGCTAGTTGGGCCTTTTGTTGCTGGGTTTGCCTTGACCCGTCTTATTGCTGGATTAATGAGATCACGTGATGTTGCCGTCTTCTTTTAACCCTAGGTATAAAAGCTTCATTCCAAAGTTGTGGAGGTACTGTGCAAACCCTCGGCCGATTCTTGAGTTCCTCTTCTCCAAGAAGTGAAAGAGAGAGAGAGAGGAAAAGAGAGAAAAGTGAGAAGCGATCTTGTGTGTTTCGTGGGAAGATCAGTTTTGGATCACAAGCTTCACTGGAAGCTTGTATCTAGTTGCGTTGGCATCATCTGGCTTCTGTTATCTTGCTGTTCTTGTTTAGTTTTCTCTTGGTTAGGGTTTTATTGGTCTTGATTTGAAGTTGTTGTTACATGTAATCATACGTTCTATCTACCTAGTGGATTGGGACGGATTTCCCCTCCTGAAATCCCGGAGATTAGGGTTTAACCCGAACTGCGTCACCAAATCTTTGTTTGTTGGTCTGAATCGTTGTTTTTGAGCAAGATCACTCTAGATCTGTTGTTTTTGTCGAAAAATGTTCATATCTAGTTTATCAATTTGGTATCAGAGCCATGTTATAGTCTTTTAAAGAACTTCGAAACCCTAGTTTGTGTTCTTTGAGTCTGAAAACTTTGATCCAGTCTTAGCTTCCGTTGATGATCTTACTCTTCGAGTCAAAAGTGTTTTACTAGTCTTTTGTGCGTTTTTAAAACTTTTTTTTTCACCAAAACAAACACTCTGAGATTGAGAAACTTAAGTGTTCTCAATCTCGTTTTTTGGTTTTGTGCTTGAAAGAATTTCAAAGTAAAACAGTATTTGACATCTGGGATCTTGTTCTTGTGAACAAGGGACTATGTCAGAGAACACAGTCCGGATAAAGCCCTTTGATGGCACTTCAGATTTTGCCATATGACAACTGAAGTTGAGGGCTATTCTCATTAGAGAAAAGTGTTGGAACACTGTCCAGGGAAAATTCCCAATTGACACTTCACCCGACAGAAAGGTGGAGTTGGAGGAGCAAGCACACTCTGAAATATTCATAAGGCTATCTGATGATGTAGCCCGACAGATTGTAAGTATTACCGATCCCTCACTGTTATGGAAAAAATTAGAGGATTTGTACCTTAGAAAATTCCCAATCTCGATCGTTGTTTTTGAGCAAGATCACTCTAGATCTGTTATTTTTGTCGAAAAATGTTCATATCTAGTTTATCAGAGAGAACGAGAGGATGAAAAGGATAAACTTTAAAAATGAGTAAGGTCACCAAGTCCGATGCAAGAAGGTATTTCAATGTTTGATGCATGTTGGTAAAATTATATTACGAAGCTTTTCAAAGTATATGTAACGACCGAACACTACCTCTTAAGTTCTAAAGTATACTTAACGACCAAAATTAACTTACAAGCCGAAATTAGTATATTTTGACCGAAGTTAATATATTTCGACCGAAATATAATTCAATGAATGTATTTAATGACTGGTTACGACAACATACAACCAAATAATCTATTATAGACTAACATATGGTACACGTCGATTTTTGTAGAAAAGTGTTGGACAAGTTTCCAAAAATCTCAAATCACGAGTAGGAGCTGAAATTGTATTTTTTCCATTGGTTTCAATTAATTACACTTTTTAGATGACGTAATTACTTGCATTCCCTTTCTTATAAGGAGAAGAAAAAAGATAAAACGTCCATAAAACAAGAATATATGAAGCGACGTCGTCTGACTGTGCTTCTCACTTCTCAGTCTTTGTTATAAAAACAGGGAAACGGGAAGCTCAGAGATCAAACTCTTTCTTTCAGACCAGTAGAAAAGCTTGACAGAGAGATGGAAATGGCAAGTCTAAAGGTGTACGCTGATCGAATCTCACAGCCTAGTCGCGCTGTTCTTCTTTTCTGCAAGTAATGAATCTTATCATCCTATTCAGATTTCCTGCATTTTTCAAAACTTTAATTTGACAGTCATAACGGTGTAATTATGATTATGATTTAGGGTTACTGGAGTCGAATTCGAAGAAGTTCCAGTCGATGTGTTCAAATTTGAGCATCGTACCTCTGATTTTGAAGGTTCTTCGGTTTTATTTCTTTCTTTATCTATTAGATTACAAAATCTGTTTGTGTCTGGTGATTAACGAATGCTGGATCTCTTAATTTCAGAGTTGAATCCTTTGAAGCTTGTTCCTGCCATATCTCATGGAGATTTCAAGCTCAGTGAAAGGTATTTAACTTTACATTAGTCCTTGATATATTCAAATTAATCTAATAGATTAGTTTTGATGATTATTGGCAGCCACTCTATTCAAATTTACATTGCTTCGGCATTTCCCGGTGTTGCAGACCACTGGTTATCTCTCTACCTCTAGTTCATAATCAATGTTATTTTAGACTTAAATAAACATCTAAAAATTAGAATGGATTGTCTCAATTTATTTAACATTCATTTTACTGATTTTAATAAAGGTACCCTGCGGATCTCCAGAAGAGGGCGAAGCTTCACTCCTTGTTGGATTGGCATCACACTAACTTACGCCGTGGTGCAAGTATATTGCTAACCTCTGATTAATTGACGCTTAATTAAGGGTCTTAGTTAATGCGTTTTTGTGTTTATGTATAGTGGGATATCTTTTGTACACTGTGCTTGTTCCTGTATTGAAGATCCCAGAAAACCCAATAGGAAGAGCAGATTGTGAGAAGACGTTGCTTGCATCCTTGTCCACAATAGAGACCATATGGCTTCAAGAAAATGGAAAGTTCTTGCTCGGAAACGGCCAACCATCCATTGCTGACCTTTCTCTTGTCACCGAGATCGTGCAATTGCAGGTAAACTCATCAATCAAACTAGATATTTAAGAGAATACACGGCGGTGAATTTACAAAACGTCAACATGAAGCTCATTTCGAATGCGTCACACTTCTGGAAGCCGTATGTGGTGGTCGTGGAGGTCTATGGGTCCCACATTGATAATATTAGGATAATAAGAATAGTATATAAGGTTAGTGAGCTACCCTTCGTACCTGTTGGACTTATGTGTTAGATTCGGCCCATTTACATATGAGCTTGGACATTTTGTTTTTGTTTTTGTAAGTATCTTAGTCATCTGACGTGGGGATGCTGACACGCATCAGCACGTCATGAGTATTTGTAGCAGAATTTAAAAGAAAATTTGGCGATCATACGTCGCGCATTCAAAATGCGCGTCAGAGATAAATTTGACACGCCAATTTTTTATAAGCAAAATTTAAACTCATCGATGATATACCTCGAGTCTTGCCCGGCCGCGAGTCTAGATGATGAACATGCGTTTTGTTGTTGTAGTTGTTGGACGAGAATGAACAAACACGCTTCTTGGGGTCATACAAGAAGGTTCAACAATGGATAGAGGATGTAAAGAACGCGACAAAGCCTCATTTTGAAGAGGTTCACGAGAAGCTATACAAAGTTACTGCTATGAACAAGATTGCAAACGGGTCTACCGCTTAATAGATCAATTCTTTCTTCCAAGATCATTTGTGTGTTTCAAAGTTATTTTCTCTAACATTTTTACGATGTCTTTCAGTTTTTGTATTCCTTGATAGCATGTTTTCTGTTATACATGTTCAATGAAGTTGTTGATCATTGCATTATTGTGGTTACTTGTGATTTTGGGGTTGCAAACTTATTCAATGTAAGTTATTATGTTTATTGAATTATAAAGTATTAAAAATGGGTCATTCCGACATATTATCGAAAATTCAATTTAATATAGATGCTCAATAAACTTTGAATTTAAATTGGAATATATATAGAGAGAGTTAGGTTCATGTAGGAACCTCTCCTAGAGTAGGGAATAGGGACTTATAGTAGCCGTTGGATTAATATAGATGAACGTCCAAAATTTAACATTGTTTATGGTAATAATTAATGAAAATATTATATTGCCTCTAATAGAATTATGATAAAAACATTTTAACGACCAAATTTTCTCTATAAAATATAATAACGACCCAATATGAAAATAAATTATTTAGAATTATTCGTTAAATTTGGTCGTTAATATTTGTAATATGGAAAGATTGCTGGTTAAATTTGGTCGTTAAATATTTTATAAGAAATTTGATCGTTAAATTATTTTCATATTGGGTCGTAATTATATTTTACATAGAAAATTTGGTCGTTAAAATGTTTTTTTTTATATAATTAATATAGTCATCGTTAAAATTTTGTGGGTCGTTATTAAATATTTTGTGGGTCGTTAAAATTTTATAGAGAAAATTTGGTGGTTAAAATGTGTTTTTTCATATTTTAACTACCAAAACAAATTTTAACGACCAATCCTAACAAATATATTATAAAATATATTAACGATCAATTGCTTCAACGTTTATTTTTGGATATCCCAAAAATAAATAAAAAATTGTTTTCCTAATTTGTATCTTATTTAATGAATTAATAATAAAAATTGAACAATCTTGTGATTCTCACCTTGGGAAGCTTATTAATAATGAAAATTATAATGAAAATTTTATAGAGTAGGGAATAGGAACCCCTAAGATCCGTTGGATTAAAATTTGAACGTTCATGATGAAAGATACATAATAAGCTTACATAGGTGAGATTCATATGATTGTTCAATTTTCACAAATAAATCATTAAATAATATACATATTAGGAAAAAAAATATCCTATTTTTGGACTATCCCAAAAATAAACGTTGAATGAATTGATTTCCATTGACCAGTAAAACAATTTGTTGAACATTTACATCATTAAGAAACTCTCTTCTTCTGGAAACGAAAAATTAATGAGGTTTTTTTAAACAAGATTAAGGTTAGGCTTGTTTACATCATTAAGAAACAGTTTGTATGTTTTATTTTCTGAAATATTGTCGACTATTTGTTTTGCTGTTTATGATCGTTATTTTTATTACTGTAATGTGGTATATTTTATCGTTATTTTTATTCGTTATATTTATTCTCAATTTCAATTGTTAATTTTTGTTTAATAATATTAGTCGTTATTTATTTTCAGTCGTTAATATTGAACAATGATTTTCACTCGTTAAAATTCTAAGGGTCTTAAAATATGACTTTTGGTGTAGTCGTTAGATTCATAAATTTTTTGACTTTCACTCGTTAAAATTTTTGATCGTTATTTTTATTACTGTAATGTGGTATATTTGATCGTTATTTTTTATACTTGAAATTGCTATTTGATCGTTATTTTTTATAAATACTTATTTTAATGATCACTCTTATATTTGGTAGGCTTGTATATAAATTAACGATCTTAAAAGTACTTATTAACGATCACTCTTATATTTGATCGTTAATAAATTTTATAAGAAATTTGATCGTTAAATTTGTTAGATTGGTCGTTAAAATTTGTTTTGGTAGTTAAAATATGAAAAAAGACATTTTAACCACCAATTTTTCTCTATAAAATTTTAATGACGCACAAAATTTTAACGATGACTATATTAATTATATAAAAAATAATTTCTCTATAAAATATAATAACGACCCAATATGAAAATAATGTATTACCATAATTTGGTCGTTATTATATTTTATAGAGAAATTTTGGTCGTTAAAATATTTTTATTATAATTCTATTAAGGTAATATAATATTCTCATTAATTATTACCATAAACAATGTTAATATTGAACGTTCATCTATATTAATTCAATGACTATTATAAGTCCATATTCCCTACTCTAAGAGAGGTTCCTACGTGATCCTAACTATATATATGCTTAAAAAAAAGGTTGTATACGCATCTCACGAGATTGTGAATGAACCAAAACAAATAGCTTTATTGTTATATAAATGGTTTTGATAATGCAATTGGAAATGCGTAGAGATTTGATAGTCTTCCGTATCTTATGATTTCAAAATATGTTAATAGACATTACAAATGAGTTGTACCATTAATGATAATATACCTTAAAATCATTATTTAGTCAAGTGAATTTAGAAGTTGTGTGAGTCAATATTGAATATATATATATATATATATATATATATATATATATATATATATATATATATATATATATAAAGCAGGTGACGTGACGTTGATGTTGATCCGACGGTCTCATAATTTTTTTCGAAATAAATATTTTACTAAATTATTAATAAAGTTAATAATTTTTTTTCACTAAAACTAGATTATACAAAATAGTTATGCCGGGTATTAGACATAAAGATTTAATTACTAAGTTACAAAAGCTCTATTTTAAACTGACTTTTTAATTAAAAAATAGTAAAATTTGTGGGATAACCACGAAAATAAAACTTGTCATATAAGATATAATCTAACGTAAAACTTGAGGGAGAATTTCTATTGTAGCTCTGCTTTACTTTTCACTATATATAATCACCTAATTGTAGTGAATTTATCAATCTCTCATGTTCCTATAAGTAGAAATCATATTCGTTATCCCAAGTAAATATTCAATCGCTTCATCTTGAAAATAATTTTTTATTGGTATGTCTCCTTAACGTGTTATCATAATCATTCGATTTTAAAGAATTCAAAACAATCAATTATTGATGAAGATTAGTAGTTTTACGTTATCGGTTCATTATATTATATAAAGTTTATTGATATCTATGTCATTACAAATAAAAAAAATATTTTTTTATATATTTTTATATCGAAGTAATTATTCAAGTTAACGGTATTATTTGATTTACACAGTTAGCATACACAAGTTTCCAATTATTAAAACAAATAGCAAAGACATGGAATATGAACTAATTCTATATATTCTTAAAGTATGATTAAAATATTTGGAAAATTGATAAATTAAATTTATACTTTAGCATTTTATTGATTCGAAAATGTACAACAAGATTATAATAACAATACATGTGAAGGATTCACTAATACTCTATTATATTATTAAGTAATTAAGTCCATTTGTTTCTATAATCTTCTGCCATGATTAGTACCACTAGCTAGTGATGTCCAACCTGTAAACGATCTTGTTCCATTACCTTTATCTTCCTTCTGATCATAGACACCAGGATTTTTTTTTCAAAATAATGAGGAAATGAAAACTAATTCCGAACATAAGTTCGGAATAAAACTAATTCTGAGAATAGGAAGGTAACGGAGGTTCGGATAAGAGCCGCCGTTTGAAACGACGAGTTTATGAATAAACTGCAGTTTTAAATGACGGATTTTACTTTTTTTTATTTTTTTAAAAATATTTACAAAGAACCCGCCGTTCCAAACGGCGAGTTATTATTATGTTTTTTAAATACCGAGGAACCCACCGTTCTAAACGGCGGATTCCTTGGTTCATTTTTTAAAAAATAAAAATAAAAGAAACCCGTCGTTCCAAACAGGATTTCTTTTTTTTATTATTATTATAGATCAAGGAACCCGCCGTTTGGAACGACGGATTCCTTGTATCCCGGTCTATTTTTATTACGGCAGTCTCGCTAGATTACTAATATACGTTTTACTACATTGTCAATATAGAGACTTGGATCTTTGTACGTTGATTATTGTCCGCATGTTTTGTAATATAAAAGGAGTGATTTCGAATTTGTCGAGGATAGGATACATACAAGAGATGAGCACGTTGTGATTCAGTTTCGTCGAAGCTCTGTTGTGATTTCTTTTTTAATTATATAATAAAATTCTTACATGGTAAAAGAAACGAATTTAGTTGTGCACGGATATAGTCAAGTAGTCTTCTTTCTACCTTTTCTCCCACCTCTCCGCTCTCCTCTAGATGTTGACGCATCTTCATTAATCGGCGATAAGGGTCGTGGGACCGAAACATGTTGCTCACCTAAATCAATAACGGGATCTCTATATTGAGCATAATGCGATAGAGGCGGAGATCGATGGAAATGCATTCGGTTGGTCCGGTTGGGTCGGTGTGCCCGAGAAACCCATCATGGGTTGCACATTATATGAAGCAAAGCCCAATGGAGTGAAGGACGATGGAAAATAGACCGATGGATCCATGCCCGACGGCGGCGTAGATAATGATTGAGACGGATGGGTGGATCGTGGCACCTCCGGTGTAGGCATATAAGATGAAGCACCTCCTATAGATTTTATCCCCCTAAGAAGGAAGAATGGGTCAACGGCTGCTCTAGTCATTATGTTAGTAACTTCGGTTGACAAGTAGTTGGGAACTATGTAGATGTGGAGGGTGTATGCCGTTTGTCGCCCATAAATTCCTACATTAGTCACGTATTGTCCTTGCAAATTAAAAAAATAGAGAATGTGAGAATTTTGATTATAAATGTTTATAAATCTTTTTTTCACAGTTTCTTACCATCGTGTACAAATTTGGGGCCGTCGGTTGATGATATCCCATTGGATTTGACTCTGGTGGAGAAATGAAACGGCGTGTGACGATTGTAAACCAAGACATGTATTGTTGGAGTGCTTCGCTACTAGGGACGTGAAGGGGCCGTGATGTAGCAATGAATGTGCATATACATATAAGTCAATATAATAAAAAAAAATTACATATACATACAAGTTAATATAATAAAATGTTGCCACCATAAATGAATTAATACCTGTGATATGACAATTGAACTAGTGCGTTCATTCCATAACTTGACAAATTTACCATGATAGTCAGCCCAATTGTAGTCTAGTTTTCCTCTTCGGTCCACCTTGTGTAGTTGTTTGTCATAGTCACAATCATGTGGTATAACTGGTGGAAGCCCACACTTTCGCATGACCGGACCCGGTCGATGCCACTCCATTATGTCGAAACATATAAGTGGAGCCTCTGTCACACACACACACGCGCGCGCCCGCCCGCCCGCCCGCCCGCACAAGGAACCCATATAATCTAAAAAATATAAACATCGTTAGGATGTACCTTATGTTATCTTAATTTATATGTTATTTTAATTACAAGCATAAAATATAACCTCAATTTCTAGCTGTCTGTCCAAAATATCTCGATAATACTTGAAAGGTCGAGATGAATGTGCATAGTTGTAGGAACAATGTATCCACCTATACAAAAGCATTAAACAAATTGTTAGTTATTAGCTATAATAAAGAAATATATTTTCGGATAAACAAATATAAGTTTACCTCCTAGCTAAAGAATCATCGCCAAGAATAAATTGGGAGTCAAATGTAGGCTTTTCATTCCCAACTAAATCTCTAGCCTCCCTAGATGCTTTCCTCCTAGCTACACTCTAACAAGTTTGTGGTAGTTACTCCATACCTTCGGCCACCATCATGATATAAGGACCATTTTTCCTTCCCGACAGATTCTAAATATTAATGAGTTTCTACATTCATTTCACCAATGGCATTAAACCCTTTGTCAAAATCTTCTTGTTCATGTCGATAAGTAGTGTATCCAAGAAGACTTCTCAAATGCTTAGTTTTGAACTTGGATTGAAAATTTGATGATAGATGGCGCATGAAAAATCCTATGATAAGCATTTGGCTCCCTCCGTCTAGAAGATTCTGACATGGTCTTCATGATACTTGCTTGTCTGTCCGATATTACACACAAACCTACTCTTTGTGTAACACATTCACCAAGCAAATCCATGAACCACCTTCAACTTGATCCATTCTCTTCTTCAACTATGGAAAAAGCTTATGTTCTGCATCCACGACCATTGCAATCAACAATACATCCCTATACTTTACATATAAATGTTCCATCAATAGGGATAACTAGTAAATAATATTCAAATGCTGCAATGGATGGACCAAATGCCCAAAAAACACGTTCAAACATTTGTGCATGAAGATTGGAATGAACCCTATTCTCCTATTCGACCACAGTCCCTAGATTTGTATTTTGAAGTGCAGACATGAAACGAGGAAGATCATAATATGATTGGGATCAATCGCCATAAATTGATGAAATTGCACGTTGTTTTGCATATCATGCTTTTTTGTATGAAACCTTCTTTTTATACTTATCAGACATAAATGCAATAATAACAAGTGGCTTGATTGTCTTGTCCACACGTATAAGAGAAATAATTTCTCCACAAATGAATGTAGCATACACATTATTATTATCCACATGCATGATGTCTCTAACACATGTAGGGATGTGAGGTCCGGAATATCGACTTATTCTCCATAAATCAAGATTTTCATGAACCCTAGAAACAATCAACTTCCATGGACAATTGCATGATTCATGTAGCTTGCAAATAACTTTGTAGTATTTTTCTTTTGCAACTTTGACCGTATATTATTTGCCTCTAGCAACAAAATGAATTGTGAGTTGTCTTTTCAACTCATTTAAAGAAATGAAATGTTGGCCACAAGCTAATTCACCTCCTTCTACATATTGATTTGTTGCATTCTAGTTTTGCCACGAGTTCATCTGAGATGAATCACACTCTTCAACAACATTCTAAGAAGGATTTATAGTTGATGCTTCTCTAACCACTACATCTTTCTCGATAATGGTGTTCATATCTTCAACTAGATCACCATCTTCTTCTGATTGATACATGTCATCCTCGTGTTCGATACCAAATTCATCGGTGTGAAAATCGTTTTGATTATTTGTGAGTAATCTCGTGTTAAATCTCATATCTTGTGTCCATGAATTATCCATAATAGTATCCATATTGTTATTCATGCCTATATTAATTCATTTAGTTAATAAACAAGAATTTCAACTCATCATCGTCATCATAATATATATATATATATATTACTTAACAAATACATACATTACATATCTATCCATACATTTAACCGTAATTTTTTTTATGTACATAGATTACAATTATCATAGATTTAGTGAGAAATATTTAACATATTAAAATAATACAATCATGGTGTGTAATTTTTATTTATAAATCTAATATTTCAAATATTTTAAATAATCACTAAATATACACAAAAAACAAAACTACTAAACCGTAAAAAAAATTTCATGATGTGTACATTTAACTGCAATTATTTTTTACGATGTATAATTTAACAAACAAGTACGTGATATGGAGCATGATTGATGTATCAATTTAACACGTAATGTTTTATGATGTATAATTTCACAAACTACTAAACCATAATTTTATTATGATGTATAATAAATCGTAAAAAAAATTTCGTGGTGTAAACATTTACCTGTTTGATGATCTGACCGAGAAAGAAGCCGCCAACGCCAGCAAGAAGATCCCGTTTGAAGCGGCGGGATGAGAGTAACAACCAGAAGCGAGAAAGCGAGAAGATCCCGTTTGAGGCAGGATGAGAAAGCGGGATGAGAAGTAAACAAGATGGAGAAGAACGGAGAAAGAATTAGCGAAGAGGGAAAGCTTCTCTTCTCTGCTCGCTTTGGCATCAACGGCGAACACAGAGAGGGTAGGGTTCACGGATTCTATTTTTATCATAAAGATTCTCTGCTCTCTTTCACTGCTTTTTAAAAAAAATAAAAATTTAAAGCATTAAACCCGCCGTTTAAAACCACGGTTTTATTTTTAATTTTTTTTAAGCGCCAAGGAACCCGTCGTTCCAAATAGTGGGTTCCTTAATCTATATTAAAAAAAAAACGGGTTGTAAAAGAACTTATTTTTAAAAATGAAACCAAGGAACCCGTCGTTTAGAACGGCGGGTTCCGCGGTATTTAAAATAAATAAATAAATAATCCGCCGTTTGGAATGACAGGTTCTTTGTAAAATAAATTTTTAAAAAAATAAAAAACAAAAACCGCCGTGTGAAACCACAATTTATTTATAAACTCACGTTTTAAACGGTGGCTCCCATTCAAGCCTCCGATGTCTTCGTATTCTCAGAATTAGTTTTATTCCGAACCTATATTCGAAATTAATTTTTCATTTTCTCATTATTTTAGAAAAAAAAATCTCAAGGTTAATCAATTTCCGCATCTTGTGTTTCATCTCCTTTTCTTTAGGCATAAAATAAATCCCCAGGGTAAAACTTAGCAATGGTGGGCTTTTAGTATTAATGAGTTAATACTTTCATCACCATAGATGACATAATCAAGATTAACGAATTACCTTGGGTACGTTGGGGTTATAAAATTGGTTTGCTTAACTCAATATAAACCCCGCATAAACCAAATCTATATTCTCAACCTTCTATTAAATACCTCTAATATATATATATATATATATATATATATATATATATATATATATATATATATATATATATATATATATATATATATATATAAAACCCATAATAACGCTTTTACTAAACAGGCCGTAGGGATATGGAGCGTATTAATTTTTCATATCCAGCGAGATACGACGTGGAGGGGATGAACGTTAAGTGAACCTACATATAAGTTTTCGGGTTTTCGATCTAAACGCAATTGACAATAGAAGTAGCCCTAAGACTTATATGCTAGGTTCACATACTATCATATTGTTGTTGTGGGACATTTCCACACATCTGAACACTCCCCCTTCAAGTGCAACTATGATGGACTAGTTGACACTTGACACAAATCCTTAAGGCCGGTTTAGCCAAACATCTGGATAACATATATTCACTAATCACGACCCAAACACATGATAACGAGACCCACACGAACCTTAGCTTTGATACCATATTAATTTTTCATATCCAGCGCGTGGGTCTAAGACGTGGAGGGGATGCACGTCGAGCGAACCTACACACAAGCTTCCGAGGTTCCATCATAAAACCAATTGACAATAAGAGTAACTCTATGACTTATATGTTCGATTCACATAATATCTTATTGTCGACATGGGACATTTTCACAAATCTCAAAAAATCGGGTGGTAGTGGTTGAATATAATTGTCACTGGACCGTCACCCAAAAACATTCACACAATCCCTTAGACTCCCACCCACATCCAACTCACCTCTATCCAACGTATGAAACAAGTGAGATTTCAGGTGTTCACTAGCTTAAATATTCTAGGAGGTTAGAAGGTGTTTGATAGTTGAAACGATCGAATGAGCATTGAATAAAAAATATAAAAAAAGGAAGAACGAAGAGGAAAATAAGTAAGATGGTGGAGATTTGAGATTCTAGAGAGGAGAGTAATAATCTAGCCGGAGATGAATGACTAGTAAATGTTTCACCGACAACTGAGGGTGAACAGATTAGGAAAAAATAAAGAGAAAAGTGGGCATTAAGGCCCTTTAGGTTAACCAAAAATTAAATAGGCCTCTTAATTTTTATGCTAAAACTTTAAAGATTAATTAAAGGGTTTTTTGGTACTTTCAAATTTCATAAGGAAAAATGGTTAAAATTAAAAGACTATAAATACCCCTATTTTTTATTAAGATTTGGTAAACCCTAAATAGTTGTTGGCCAAGCCAAATAAACAAAAATCGTCCATACGAAATTTGAGGTCCAGATCCAGCTCCGTCAACAGCAATCGGACCTCACAGTCGGGGTGCCCGGAACTGCCTCAGGCGGTGGCGGACTTAAGCAGGTGGATGGCGGTGTGCAGACGGTGGACTGGAGATTATAGAGGGGTGGCTTGAAACAGTTGTGAACCGTCTAGGAGAGCAGCAACTCTCGTGGTGAGGGGACGAAGGCAGCGACCCGGGGTCCTGGTGGCTCAGGCGAACGGCGACAGTGGCGGTCAGGTGCGGGAGAAGAGAGGGAGACCGGTGGCGAGAGGCTCAAAGCAAATCCGGACGGAGGTGCGGGGACAGGGGCTCGCAGTGGTTCTCGGTCCGGCGGACGGCGTGGCGGTGTTTCGGGCTAACTCTAGCGGACGGCGTGGTGGTGTCTCGGGCTGGCTCCGGCGGTTGGAGGAGAAGAAGGGAGAGGGGTGGTGGTCTGATTTTTGGCGTGAGGAAGCAAAGAAGAAAGGTTGAGAAGGGAGAGAGAAGAGGATAGGAGAGGGAAAAAGGTGGGTTAGGATTTGATTAATTAATTAATATATATAATAAAATACTTTTTCTTCTTAATACAAAAGCTAATCGTATTGTGTACAAAATCGATCGACTTTGTGTAAATTGAGACTTGTGTAAATGGGGTAAATATTGTGTAAATCGAGGCTTGTGTACAAACTCGATAGGGTTTGTGTACAAATTCAATTCGACGTTCATTTGTGTAATTCGATTAGCTTGTGTAATAAAAATCAACAAGACTTGTGTGGATAAAGTAAATAGGGCTTGTGTAACAAAAAATCGTAGGACTTGTGTAAATAAAATCGATAGGGCTTGAATAAATAAAATTGATATGGATTAGATCTGCTTGTGTAAATAAAGTCGATAGGACTTGTGTACATAAAATCGTAGGACTTGTATAAATAAAATCGATAGAGCTTGTGAAATTAAAATGATATGGATTAGATCGGCTTGTGTAAATAAAATCGAATGTTTGTGTAAATATATAGGTTTTTGTGTAAATCGAGACGACTTGTATAATTCGAAAAAAGGTCTTGGGTTATCACAATTTTTTGTAAAATCAAACGTTATGTTTGTGTAACAATAGGTTGTGTCTGTAAACATTAAGTATAACTTTAAAAAAAATAACAATAGATTGCCAAGTTTAATTAGCCTACCTTGTTAAAGGGTGGGAGGGAGGACCTGTCATCCCAAGTTCGAAACCCACTAATCACGAAATTTATATTTTTGTTGGGGTGTGTGTAATTACGAATTGGGCCTAAGCTTCTAAAATTCTAAATTGAGCCTGCTTCTAAAATTCTAAATTGGGCCTGAGCTTCCTAAATTTAATTGGGCTTTAACTTCTGAAATTTGAAATTACCATGTAGCCCTTCTAATTAATCTTTATAAATAAAAAATAGGGGTCTACTTTGTGTGCACAATTAATTATGGGCCTCATTACTACACAAGTTTATGAAAAAGGCTTACTTACCCATTCCCCCCAAAAATAAATCATGTTTTAGATTACTTAGGGTGTGTTTAGTAAAATGAGATTTGGAGTCGGAGTCGTGGTTTGTAGTCGGAGTTGTGGTTTGTAGTTGTAGTTTTCGAGTAGATTTTTGTAGATTCGAGTTTTGTAAAAGAAACCTTTATATGCGTTTAGTAAAATAGATTTAGCGGGGTTTCATTTGCGTAAAAGATGAAAATATCCCTACATTATATTATTTTTTTTCTTTCATATTTTTATGTTGATGTCCTGTTCTTCTTCAATATAGCCCCATTACCGATAAAAAAACGGATCTGAAGAAACAATTAGAGAAAGTAAAGTAAACAGGGGTAAATTGAATCTGAAGAAACAAATGCATGTTGTTCTTCTCTTGAGAACTACACTTCACCTTCATCTGAAGAAACAAATGGAGTTTCGTGTTATTCTTCGTCCTTTCATGGAGTAGTTTGGAGAAAGCAAAATATTGAAAAAAAAAGAAAAGAAAAAAGTTAAAGACTGAATCGGGAGAAAAACTCGGTCGGCCTCCATGGATAATCGCAGGAGAAGAGCGCAAGTAGTCAATTTCAAAAACTAGAAGAACACAGAGAAGTCGATTTCAAGAATGCCATCGACAATCGTAAGACAAGAGCTCTAGATAAAAACTCGATTTCAAGAGCAAGATGGATGAATCGGCCTGTTTAGTAGCACAACTTAGGAGGAAACAACATCCCTGGGTAATCGTTGGAAGAAGTGAATCAATGGATAATCGTTGGAAGATGAGGAAACAACATCCCTGGAAACATCAAATCCAAAAGGAAATATCGATTTGGAAGAAGAGGAGAAAAAATGGTAAAAAAGACTGAATTTTTAGATTTATTTTCAAATCTCCTAAAATCTTGAAATATCAAATTTGTGGAATCCCTCTTTGAAACCTATAAATGTAATACCCCAAATCCGTAGGACTCGAGGTACTACTGGGCTAGGATCTCACAATGGATCCTGACCCTAGCCTGACAACAAGTTCACTGAATCTTACAACAAGGCACCAATAGATTAAAACAAAACATAAAGCTGATATATATATATATATATATATATATATATATATATATATATATATATATATATATATATATATATATATATATATATGTATATATAAAAAAGGTGATACAGAGTACTGCTGAGTACAAAGTCAAAACAGAAATCCGTACAACATAAATAACCCATATCCCACGATATCGCCTAGTGTACGGAACCTTCAGCAGATCACCCCGCTGGATCACTCTGCAACTCTCCTAACCTACAAAGGATCTACAACACGGTATGAAACCGTTAGCTAACCATACACATATATAAGAAGATGCTAGAGCACAAACACATATCAATAATATTAACACATCATCATGATATCACACATTTACCCGGTTTATTATCTTTATAACGTTAAGCACTCAAGAGTATATAAATCGGTATATGAAATATGTGACACGAGGAATGAATATAATCCTCGCCTCTGCGTGCAATAGCTAGCTGGAGTGGTATCAGCGCACCTTCCCGTATACCATGAGGAGTGGTCAGTGCCCTTCCCGTATACCAGAACTAACTAGCTTACAGAAAACTTCCCAGACTCCACTACGGGATGAAAGGTAAGTTGTCACAGCCACTACAATGGGCGGTCAATATAACATAGGTCGGTAATGAACTATATCGCATGCTATAAAGCATATAACAAACACCACTCAAGCATACATCCAATATAAGGATAGTAGCTAAGTAAGTCCTATGGACTTACCTCAACCTCAGAAGTAGTATCACTACGATCAGCTCTCACTCAGGTCCACTCCAAACTGGAGGACAACACGGCCTATACAAGGCATACATATATATATCAAACTCCTATCACACAAAGGGGTCACACCTAGACCCAAGGGATCCATAGGGATCATATCCAACTTGTAAACCTCAAAGCCGTAACCGGCATATCTATATTATACTCATCAACATCCGATACCTAGCATGGTACTAAGTCCCTCATACTAAGAAAGGAAAGGAGCTACCCAACTATAGGTAGTCCCGGGACAAGACGCACCTGCGTGATCAAGGGACGCAGGGGCGGAATAAACAACCCGCAGGCGCGCAGGGAGCAACCGTAGGCGCGGTGACAAGGGACGCAGGCAACGCAAGCAAGGCGCGGGCGCAAAGGCACAGCGTCCGCAGGGGCGGCGTCTTCCGGGCGCGGGGCGGCGACAGTGCAGAAAGTAGCCCCGCGAGTCTTCTTTCACTCTTCACGTGATCAAATCACGTCTTCTCTCAGCCAAAACAAAGCATATACATATAAATACACATACCAACATCAATCTATGATCAATTCATCTAATCCTAAGCTAAGGAAGAAAGAATCAAAGAAAGGAGAAGAAGAACAAGGAGCAAGAAGCTTACCACAGTTGTGGTTAGCTAAGGAACTGATCATCAAATAACCTTACTGGCTTCCAAGCACAA
Organism: Fagopyrum tataricum; assembly: GCA_002319775.1. Lineage (NCBI taxonomy): Eukaryota > Viridiplantae > Streptophyta > Magnoliopsida > Caryophyllales > Polygonaceae > Fagopyrum > Fagopyrum tataricum. The sequence continues at coordinate 52,092,222 of CM008279.1, forward strand.
CAACACACATCACTAGCATCATCATCATCAAAGCCACATCAAAACTCTTCCAAAACCAAGGAGAAACAACACAAGATCAAGAAGAAGCAAGGGAGAAGTAGGAAGGACGTGAGAAGCTGGAAATGGAGTGAGAAACCCTTGCTCAACGGCCAAGGGGAAAACTTAAAGAAGAAGGCAAAGGAAGGGTAAAGCACGGGTCAAGGAGTCAACAAAAACGGCTGCAGCCGCAGAAAACCGCGGGGGCGGTTCACTGGGTCGCGGGAGCGGGAACCCGCTGGGGCGACACAAATGTCCGCGGGGGCGGCTAAGATAAGATAGGTCCAAAAAGACTAAGACTCTTACACTAAAAATATGATTTGAAAACCTATTCTAATTTTCAAATACACAACTAAACAACTAAACAGAGCTATCAAAATGTAGGGACCACTAAAAATCTATAAAAAAAAAATCTGAAATCTACCTCAACTAAACAAGGTCTTAGTTTATATACTAAGAGAAAATGGACAAAAATGTAATATATAACAAAAAAAAATAAGAATATAGTTACATCGTAAAGAAAAGTTGCACCACATTGAAAACAAAAGTTTTAAACACAAATTTACCTCAAATTACATTATTATTAAATAAAGCCCAACGTTAACATATCTTTTAAAACGTGCTACTCACATTGATTTTGCTTTTTCACTTTGAACTATAATACATGAAAGCAAATTCGTACGCATCCATGTTAAATTATTCTGATTGTGTATCAAAAAAATTGCACTTATGAACGTAAATAATGTGCGTTGAACCCTCAAATGTTAAATTTGACCAATACGTACTTAAACCCAAAAATTCAATTTTAAAATTTAATAAAACTAAGAGAAGTTTTTATTTCCTATTTTATAATTATGGTAAAAATGATGCTATAACTTTCAATTTTTTTTGCAAGGTACGACTTGTATGTCCATGTTATATTTAAAGTATTCAACTCTAGTTAATAGATTCAAAGGGCAAGTAATAGATAAGTAATACCTTACCTTGCTTATTATTATTATTATTATTATTATTTTTGATAATATAGGTAAGAAATTAGGGTGGTCTATCTCCTCGAGACTTTCCACCGTATAGCATCTTGTGGATGAGCTCATCAACTTGGATTGTGGACGAACTGGACGGATGGAGGCAACCGTGTCCCAACTCAGCAAGCAAGTCCGCAACACCATTCACCTCCCTAATTAAAGACGTGTCGGATCTTAACCTGATAAAAACCCAAAAGAATATTAGAAACATCCGACAACAACAGATCCAGGTCCCAAGGAGTTTTCCAGATCTGATTGACCGAATTAATAACAGACAGGCAGTCTCCTTCGATTTCAATGGATTTGATTCCGAGATCATATGCCATAACCAGACCTTCTCTTAGCGCAAATGCTTCAGCAAGTTGGGCCGATATGTTTCCACATCTCCCATATCCAAGAGAAATTGTCACAGCATCATGATTTCAAAGGATGAATCCATAAGCGGATCTTCTAGATTCTTTTTCCGAACCATCAAAGTTCAATTTTATAACATCTTTCTCTAGTTTATCCCAGCGGATATTTTTAGTTTTCCTTATGTTCTTCCTAGTACTTTTCTTAGCGTTTTTCATTTCCTTTTTTGTGAGACCCTACTCTTCCGGACCGAGATCGGACCATGGCCGAGATTAGCTTTGGCCGAGCGTAGACTTTTCCACACCCGCGGGCATTTTGGCCGCCCCTGCGGGTTTCCGCCCCTTGCGGCTCATGGGACCGCCCCTGCGGTTTCCAGCGGCTGCAGCCGGTTTTGTTGACTCTTTTGACCGTGCTTTACCCTTTACCTTACCTCTTCATTTTACCTTGCTGAGCAAGGGTTCCATCTTCATTCCTTTCTTCAGTTTCCTACGTCCTTCTTGCTTCTCCTTCACCTTCCTTTGATCTTGTCTTGGTTTCCTTTGGCTTGGAAGAGTTTTGTAATGGCTTTGTGGTTGATGATGATGCTAGTGTGTGTGTTGTTGTGCTTGGAAGCCAACCTTGGTGTGTGTTAAGCTTTCCTGCAGCCTAGGATCTTCAATAGTGGTGAGTCTTGCTTCTTCTCCTTCTCTTCTTCTTTGATTCAATCCTTCTAGCTTAGGATTAGATGTATGCTAAGGGTATTAATGGCTGGTATGTGTTGTTGTGGCATGTGTGTGGTTGTGATGGAGAGAAGACGTGATTTGATCACGTGAAGAGCTAAAGAGAAGCTGCGAGATTTCATTCTGCACTGTCGCCGCCCCCGCGGCCAGAAGTCACCGCCCCTGCGGAAGACGTGCCGCAGCGCCCGCGCCAGCGCCAGCGCCTTGCTTGCGTTACCTGCACCCCGTGTCACCGCCCCCGCGGCTGAGTATCGTCGCGCCTGCGGTTACCTACGTTCCGCCCCTGCGTCCTTAGTTCACGCAAGTGCGTCTTGTCCCGGGACTACCTATAGTTAGGTAGTTCCATTCCTTTCTAGTATGAGGAACTTAGTACCATGCTAGGATTCGGATGTTGATGAGTATGATATAGTTATGCCGGTTACGGCTTTGAGGTTTACGAGTTGGACTTGATCCTTATGGATCCCTTGGGTCTAGGTGTGACCCCTTTGTGTGATATGATTGTGATATATATGTATGTGTGCCTTGTATAGGCTGTGTTGTCCTCCAGTAGGAGTGGACGTTTCTGAGAGTTGTTCGTAGCGATTTACTTCTGAGATCGAGGTAAGTCCATAGGACTTACTTAGCTACTATCCTTATATTGGATGTATGCTTGAGTGGTGTGTGCGTTTTATGCTTTATAGCATGTGTTATTATGGTCACCGACCTATGTTATACTGACCGCCCATTGTAGTGGCCGTGATAACCTTTCCCTTTCATCCCGTAGTGGAGTCTGGGAGGTTCTCTGTAGTCAGGCCAGATATGGTACACGGGAAGGACCCTCACCACTCCCATAGGGTACACGGGAGGTGTGCTGATACTACTCCAGCTGCTAGAGTACTCAGAGGCGGAGATTATATTCCTCATGTCACATATCTTCATATACATCTATTTATACGATTAAGTGATTCGACTTATTAAAGATAATAAACCGGGTAAATGTTTGATATCATGCTGAAGTGTTTATTATATCTGATATGTGATTGTGCTCTAGCATCTTCTTATATATGTTTATTGTTAGCTAACGGTTTTATACCGTGTTGTAGATCCTTTGCAGGTTAGGAGAGTTGCAGAGTGATCCAGAGGGGTGATCTGCTGAGGGTTCCGTACACTGGGCTTATTCGTGGGATTTTGGGTTTATCATTATTGTACGGATTTCAGTTTGACTTTTATACTCAGCAGTACCTTGTATCACCTTTTTGATATGTATATATATATATATATATCAGTTATATGTTTTGTTTTAATCTATTGGTGTCTTGTTGTAAGATTCAGTGAATTTGTTGTTAGGCTAGGGTCAAGATCCATTATGAGATCCTAGCCTAGTAGCACTCCGAGTCCTACGGATTTGGGGTTTACAAAGTTGGTATCAGAGCCCAGGTTGACAACAATGGCACTAGTAATCTGCAATAAAGTTCGAATAGATAAATAAACAGAACCCGAAAGGGGTCTGACTTTTCAAAAGGTTTTGGTTTTGAAATGAGTACAAATGTTTTGGGATATCGTGTACGTGAACCATCGCCCCTCTGAAGATCTCGACAGTATAGATATATATAGATATTCTGTTGTGATTGATCTGTGATATATCTATACATATGGCATATATATAGCCTTCTAAGATAGGTTTACGTCTTCTGCAGATGGTTCAGACTAGAGCCTTACCTGCAACAAGACGAGGTAGAGGTAAACCCTTTCTAGGTAGAGGACGGGGTAGGACTCCTGCTGACGGTTCACATGCGGGAGAGATACATGAGGAGGTTGCTGAGAGCGCCGTTCTTGAGACTGGGAACGGGGCAGCTGAGAGACAGGGGGCACAAAGAGCCTAGTCTGGTGATTCTAATCGCGTCTCTATGGGAGGATCGCATCTCTATGGGACCATCTGAGAGGTCCCACACCGTTACTCAGGTACCAGCTGTACAGGTACCTGCTGTTGAGATTGCCAGAGCACCAGAAGAGCATAGAGGGCCTAGACCAGATACCTGGTTGAAGCCATTCCATCAGATGAGTGTACCCCCTTTCACTGGGAAGGTGGGATTGGAGGTTGAACTCTGGATCGGGCATGTAGACTCAGCTCAGGAGTCTATTCGATGTCCAGCTGACAGACAGATCGAGTTGGTTCAAACTTTATTCCGGGACTTGGCACAACAAAGGTGGAGATCAGTACGGGGTCAGGTTACCAGTTATGATCAGATGAAGACGATGATTAGAGAGCGTTTCTGCCCTGCCTCTCTGAGGAGGGAGAAACTGCGAGATTTTGTGGAGGCTGGGTTTGAGGATGTACTAGTCTCTGAGGCCATCAGGAGGTTTCAGGAGAAGCTAGCATTACTGGGACCAGTTGCACCTTCTGCAGACCAGCACGTTTATCTCTTTTCCCGACGACCGAGGAATACTACCCGGGTCTATATGGCGGGGTTTCATTGTGAGTCCTTGAAGGACTACCAGGACAGAGCTGCCGACTATGAGCGAGAGCGGGCGAGTCAGAGGAGAGCTTCTCAGACCGGAGGGTCTGAGAAGAGGCAGCGTACAGGGCAGACCAGTGGCACTGGTGGTTTTGCTAGTGGTTGGCGTGTGTCAAAGACGCCAGAGTCAGCCTTTCATCTGCACCGGTGCAGAGAAGGGACGTAGTGTTTTAACTGTGGAGATCCAAGGCATCTGAAGCCCGAGTGCACGAGGCCATTAGTGACGTGTTTTACCTTGTGGTAGACCGGTCATAGAGCCGTTTACTGCCGCCAGGGCGGAGCTGCATCTCAGCAGGGTTCTTCTCCTGCCAGTGTAGCGGGAGGTGGCAGAGGCCACCTCAGCAGCAACACCAGATACAGGGACAGCAGAGNTTTTCTCCTTCTCTTCTTCTTTGATTCAATCCTTCTAGCTTAGGATTAGATGTATGCTAAGGGTATTGATGGTTGGTATGTGTTGTTGTGGCATGTGTGTGTGAGATGGAGAGAAGACGTGATTTGATCACGTGAAGAGCTAAAGAGAAGCCGCGAGATTTCATTCTGCACTGTCGCCGCCCCCCGCCAGAAGTCACCGCCCCTGCGGAAGACGTGCGCCAGCGCCTTGCTGCGTTACCTTGTCACCGCCCCCGCGGCTGAGTTCGCCGCGCCTGCGGTTGCCTCGTTCCGCCCCTGCGTCCTTAGTTCACGCAGGTGCGTCTTGTCCCGGGACTACCTATAGTTAGGTAGTTCCTTTCCTTTCTAGTATGAGGAACTTAGTACCATGCTAGGATTCGGATGTTGATGAGTATGATATAGTTATGCCGGTTACGGCTTTGAGGTTTACGAGTTGGACTTGATCCTTATGGATCCCTTGGGTCTAGGTGTGACCCCTTTGTGTGATAGGATTGTGATATATATGTATGTGTGCCTTGTATAGGCTGTGTTGTCCTCCAGTTGGAGTGGACGTTTCTGAGAGTTGTTCGTAGAGTTACTTCTGAGATCGAGGTAAGTCCATAGGACTTACTTAGCTACTATCCTTATATTGGATGTATGCTTGAGTGGTGTGTGTTATATGCTTTATAGCATGTGTTATTATGGTCACCGACCTATGTTATATTGACCGCCCATTGTAGTGGTTGTGACAACCTTTCCCTTTCATCCCGTAGTGGAGTCTGGGAGGTTCTCTGTAGTCAGGCCAGACTGGTATACGGGAAGGACCCTCACCACTCCCATATGGTACACGGGAGGTGTGCTGATACTACTCCAGCTGCTAGAGCACTCAGAGGCGGAGATTATATTCCTCGTGTCACATATCTTCATATACATCTATTTATACGATTGAGTGATTCGACTTATTAAAGATAATAAACCGGGTAAATGTTTGATATCATGCTGATGTGTTTATTATATCTGATATGTGTTTGTGCTCTAGCATCTTCTTATATATGTGTATAGTTAGCTAACGGTTTTATACCGTGTTGTAGATCCTTTGCAGGTTAGGAGAGCTGCAGAGTGATCCGGAGGGGTGATCTGCTGAGGGTTCCGTACACTGGGCTTATTCGTGGATTTGGGTTTATCATTATTGTACGGATTTATGTTTGACTTTTGTACTCAGCAGTACCTTGTATCACCTTTTTGATATGTATATATATATATATATATTTATGTTTTGTTTTAATCTATTGGTGCCTTGTTGTAAGATTCAGTGAAGTTGTTGTCAGGCTAGGGTCAGGATCCATTGTGAGATCCTAGCCTAGTAGCACTCCGAGTCCTACGGATTTGGGGTTTACAAAGTTGGTATCAGAGCCCAGGTTGACAACAATGGCACTAGTAATCTGCAATAAAGTTCGAATAGATAAATAAACAGAACCCGAAAGGGGTCTGACTTTTCAAAAGGTTTTGGTTTTGAAATGAGTACAAATGTTTTGGGTTATCGTGTACGTGAACCATCGCCCCTCTGAAGATCTCGACAGTATAGATATATATAGATATTCTGTTGTGATTGATCTGTGATATATCTATACATATGGCATATATATAGCCTTCTAAGATGATTTACGTCTTCTGCAGATGGTTCAGACTAGAGCCTTACCTGCAGCAAGACGAGGTAGAGGTAGACCCCCTCTAGGTAGAGGACGGGGTAGGACTCCTGCTGACGGTTCACATGCGGGAGAGATACATGAGGAGGTTGCTGAGAGCGCCGTTCCTGAGACTGGGAACGGGGCAGCTGAGAGACAGGGGGCACAAAGAGCCTAGTCTGGTGACATCAGGTTCTTATCGCGTCTCTATGGGAGGATTCTCTATGGGACCATCTGAGAGGTCCCACACCGTTACTCAGGTACCAGCTGTACAGGTACCTGCTGCTGAGATTGCCAGAGCACCAGAGGAGCATAGAGGGCCTAGACCAGATACCTGGTTGAAGGCATTCCATCAGATGGGTGTACCCCCTTTCACTGGGAAGGTGGGATTGGAGGTTGAGCTCTGGATCGGGCATGTAGACTCAGCTCTGGAGTCTATTCGATGTCCAGCTGACAGACAGATCGAGCTGGTTCAGACTTTATTCCGGGACTTGGCACAACACTGGTGGAGATCAGTACGGGGTCAGGTTACCAGTTATGATCAGATGAAGACGATGATTAGAGAGCGTTTCTGCCCTGCCTCTCTGAGGAGGGAGAAACTGCGAGATTTTGTGGAGGCTGGGTTTGAGGATGTACTAGTCTCTGAGGCCATCAGGAGGTTTCAGGAGAAGCTAGCATTACTGGGACCAGTTGCACCTTCTGCAGACCAGCACGTTTATCTCTTTTCCCGACGACCGAGGAATACTACCCGGGTCTATATGGCGGGGTTTCATTGTGAGTCCTTGAAGGACTACCAGGACAGAGCTGCCGACTATGAGCGAGAGCGGGCGAGTCAGAGGAGAGCTTCTCAGACCGGAGGGTCTGAGAAGAGGCAGCGTACAGGGCAGACCAGTGGCACTGGTGGTTTTGCTAGTGGTTGGCGTGGTCAAAGACGCCAGAGTCAGCCTTCATCTGCACCGGATGCAGAGAAGGGACGATAATGTTTTAACTGTGGAGATCCAAGGCATCTGAAGCCCGAGTGCACGAGGCCATTAGTGACGTGTTTTACTTATGGTAGACCGGGTCATAGAGCCGTTTACTGCCGCCAGGGCGGAGCTGCATCTCCGTAGGGTTCTTCTCCTGCCAGTGTAGCGGTAGGTGGGCAAAGGCCACCTCAGCAGCAACAGCAGATACAGGGACAGCAGAGGGTCCCAGATCGCCCTACGACTCAGGGATCTGCTCCTGGGCCGAGTAGAGGCAGAGGCCGTGGTGGGGGCACCACTGATACCAAAGGCCCACAAGGTCGTGTTTTTGAGCTGAGGAGTGCAGAGGAGCCAACTGCACCTACTACTACAGGTACCATTTTGATTCATGGTTTACCTGTTAGAGTTTTATTTGATACTGGTGCTACGCACTCTTTTATTTCTGATGCCTGTGTAGAGCGTCTTGGGTTAGATACAGTTGAGGGGATGCCCTTTATTATAGGGTTACCCGATGGTGGTAGGGTTAGAGGTACCCGTGAGATTCACGGTTGTCCCATTTCTGTAGGGACCCGTGTGTTACTAGTTGACTTCTTTGTCATGCCATTAGAGCATGAAGAAGTCATTCTAGGTATGGATTGGATGGCTAGACATTCTGCAGTCCTAGATGTAGGTAGGAGGACTGTTACCCTCTCTACCGAGTTAGGCCAGATAGAGGTTTTCCGAGGTTGGGACCTTGGAAAGGTAGGCACAGTTATCAGCGCTATACGGGCAGCTAGACTGATTGCACAGGGTTGCGAGGCCTTCTGGTGTTATGCCATGAAGGAGGGGGAGAGTCCAACGTTAGAGGATATCCCAGTTGTCTGTGAGTTTTCTGATATTTTTGCTGAGCCATCCAGTTTGCCACCTCAAAGGAGTGTGGATTTCAGTATCGAGTTAGAGCCTGGTACGAGACCCATCTCGAAGGCCCCATACTGAATGACGCCTGTCGAGATGATGGAGCTGAAGAAGCAACTCGAGGAGTTGGCTGAGAAGGGCTTCATTCGCCCTAGCGTGTCCCCATGGGGAGCACCTGTCCTCTTCCTACGGAAGAAGGACGGATCACTGAGGTTATGCATAGATTACAAAGAGTTGAACAAGGTGACCATCAAGAACAAGTATCCACTGCCGCGCATTGATGATTTGTTAGATCAGCTACAGGGAGCGACCGTGTTCTCCAGGATTGACCTGCGTTCCGGGTATCACCAGCTGAGGGTGAGGGAGCAGGATGTGCACATGACAGCATTCCGGACCAGATATGGCCACTACGAGTTTGTAGTGATGCCATTTGGGCTTACGAATGCCCCAGCCGTCTTTATGGAGTTGATGAACAATATCTTCATCGACTTCCTAGATCAGTTTGTGGTGGTTTTTATCGATGATATTCTGGTATACTCTCGCAGTGGAGAGGAGCATGCAGGATATCTGAGGACTGTATTGTAGGTTTTGCGGGATAGAGAATTTTATGCTAAGTTCTCTAAGTGTGAGTTCTGGATGCCAGAGGTAGCATTCCTGGGTCATGTGGTTTCAGCTGAGGGGACAAGGTGGATCCAACGAATATTGAGGCAATAGCAACATGGACTACACCGACAAACGTCAAGAAAGTACGTAGTTTCCTTCGCCTAGCCGGTTATTACATACGCTTCGTGGAGGGATTTTCTGTGATTGCCCGTCCACTGACGAGTCTGCTGAGGAAGACTACCAGATTTGTGTGGTCCGATCAGTGCAGGCAGAGTTTTGAGGAGTTGAAGAGGCGTTTGACTTCTGCTCCTATTTTGGCACAGCCAGAGGGTATTGAGGATTTTGTGGTTTACAGTGATGCATCCAAGATAGGCTTGAGATGTGTTTTGATGCATCGAGGCAGAGTTATTGCATATGCGTCTCGACAGCTGAAGACGTATGAGGAGAACTACCCGACTCATGATCTAGAGTTGGCAACGGTAGTTCATGCACTGAAGATCTGGAGACATTACCTGTACGGGGCTACGTGTCAGATCTTCACAGACCATAAGAGTCTGAAGTACATTTTCACGCAGCGGGAATTGAATAACCACCAGCGTAGGTGGCTCGAGCTGATCAAGGATTTTGATCTGGAGATTCTGTACCATCCAGCCAAGACGAACGTTGTCGCCGACACCCTGAGCAGGAAGAAGCCTCGAGAGCAGGCGATTGCGAGATTGACGATACAGTCTCAGCTACAGAGAGACTTGATCTGGTTAGAGCTGGACATCCAGTTTCCTGATGAGGATGCCCAACTGCGTACATTAGAGGTCCTTCCTGATCTGTTGGATGACATCCGACAGAAACAGAAGACTTGCCCGACTTTACAGAGGATCAGAGATAGGATGTCTCGGGATGAGGTAGCACAGTTCCTTCTTGGAGCAGATGGAGTTTTGAGGCGCCGCGGTCGCGTCTGTGTACCTGCTGATACAGAGCTGAGGCAGAGGATTTTACAAGAGGCTCACTGTACACCTTACTCTGTACATCCAGGTACGAGTAAGATTTATCAGGATTTGAGACGTATATATTGGTGGGGAGGGCTGAAGCCCGATATGGCCAGATTTGTGGCACAGTGTGCGACCTTCCAGCAGGTCAAGATCGAGCATTTCCGACCTGGAGGTGAGCTTCATCCCCTTCGTGTTTCACAGAGGAAGTGGGAGGACGTCACCATGGATTTTGTGACTGGCTTGAGATTGAGCCGGAGTTTTGATGCCATCTGGGTCATAGTAGACAGATTGACGAAGACGGCACGTTTCATTCCTATCAGGGAGACGTGGCCGGTGAGCAGATTAGATGAGGAGTACACTTGGCAGGTAGTGATACTCCATGGTGTACCGAGGACGATCGTCTCAGACAGAGATGGACGATTTACCTCGAGATTCTGGCAGCAGATTCAGACTGCCCTGGGGACGAGTTTGCACTTCACAACTGCGTTTCATCCTCAGACAGATGGTCAGTCAGAGAGGACCATTCAGACGCTGGAGAATATGCTGCGAGCTTGTGTGTTGGATTGGGGGCAAGTGTGGACGGACCATCTCCCACTTGTTGAGTTCTCCTACAACAACAGCTGGCATGCATCTATTGGGATGGCCCCATATGAGGCACTGTATGGACAGAGATGTCGTACCCCGTTATGCTGGGATGAGCAGAGCAGTGTCAGTGGTTTAGCACCTGATCAGATTCAGGATGATATGGCTCGAGTAGCATTGATTAGAGAGCGTATGCTGACTGCACAAAGCCGTCAAAAGTCTTATGCTGACAGGAGGCGTAGACCTCTAGAGTTCAGGGTTGGAGCCCATGTGTGGCTGAGAGTGTCCCCGACATGAGGTGTTAGGCGTTTTGGCATTAAGGGGAAGTTGAGTCCCCGATATGTCGGACCATTCGAGATTCTGGATCGGGTTGGGAGAGCAGCTTACAGATTAGCCTTGCCTCCGAGATTAGAGGGTGTTCACCCTGTATTTCATGTGTCTCAGCTGAAGGAGTACATACCAGATCCGAGGCACATTGTGAGTTATGAGGATTTGGTGGTTGAGCCGGACCACACGTTTGTTGAGCATCCTATTGCAGTCCTAGAGCGAGGTATGAGACGCCTGCGTTCGAAGGACATTCCTATGTTGAGAATACAGTGGTCGAGACGAGGACCCGAGGAGGCTACATGGGAGACTGAGGATAGTATCCAGAGGAGCTATCCAGAGTTCTATGCCGAGATAGGTGCACCAGTAGGATCACCAAGTAGATCTTAGTACTAGCTTGGTGAGTCTTATCTGCTTACATGCTTATATGCTATGATGTGTTTATTTCATGCTAACTTTGATGTGATTATGATCTTATTAGATCTTGTTATGCTAGTATGATTTCCTGTTTATAGTTGGAGATGGTTCTTTCCTCCATGTTATTGTGATACGTTTAGGATTTAGCTGGAGATGGTTCTTTCCTCCATGCTATTTTGATGGACATAGTAGTGCTGGAGATGTACTTCCTCCATGCCTTTCTGTTATGGTTATGATACGGCTAGAGATGTGCTTCCTCTATGCCTTGTGATATGTTTATGGTTTGGCTAGAGATGGTTATCCTCTAGGCCCTGGATAGTATAGTTACTGCTGGAGTTGATGATTTCCTCCATGTTTATGTGTGAGGTTATAGAAAGTGTTACCTCGGCTTTTGAGTCCGAGTGTTTCAGGATCTTGCAAGTTTCGGGACGAAACTTGTTTTTAGGAGGGTGAGATGTGAGACCCTACTCTTCCGAACCGAGATCGGACCATGGCCGAGATTAGCTTTGGCCGAGTGTAGACTTTTCCGCACCCGCGGGCATTTTGGCCGCCCCTGCGGGTTTCCGCCCCTGCGGTTTCCGGCGGCTGCAGCCGGTTTTGTTGACTCTTTTGACCGTGCTTTACCCTTTACCTTACCTCTTCATTTTACCTTGCTGAGCAAGAGTTCCATCTTCATTCCTTTCTTCAGTTTCCTACGTCCTTCTTGCTTCTCCTTCACCTTCCTTTGATCTTGTCTTGGTTTCCTTTGGCTTGGAAGAGTTTTGTTATGGCTTTGTGGTTGATGATGATGCTAGTGTGTGTGTTGTTGTGCTTGGAAGCCAGCCTTGGTGTGTGTTAAGCTTTCCTGCAGCCTAGGATCTTCAGTAGTGGTGAGTCTTGCTTCTTCTCCTTCTCTTCTTCTTTGATTCAATCCTTCTAGCTTAGGATTAGATGTATGCTAAGGGTATTAATGGTTGGTATGTGTTGTTGTGGCATGTGTGTAGTTGTGATGGAGAGAAGACGTGATTTGATCACGTGAAGAGCTAAAGAGAAGCCGCGAGGTTTCATTCTGCGTTGTCGCCGCCCCCGCGGCCAGAAGTCACCGCCCCTGCGGAAGACGTGCCGCAGCGCCCACGCCAGCGCTAGCGCCTTGCTTGCGTTACCTGCACCCCGTGGCTGAGTATCGCCGCTCCTGCGGTTACCTACGTTCCGCCCCTGCGTCCTTAGTTCACGCAGGTGCGTCTTGTCCCGGGACTACCTATAGTTAGGTAGTTCCATTCCTTTCTAGTATGAGGAACTTAGTACCATGCTAGGATTCGGATGTTGATGAGTATGATATAGTTATGCCGGTTACGGCTTTGAGGTTTACGAGTTGGACTTGATCCTTATGGATCCCTTGGGTCTAGATGTATGCTAAGGGTATTAATGGTTGGTATGTGTTGTTGTGGCATGTGTGTGGTTGTGATGGAGAGAAGACGTGATTTGATCACGTGAAGAGCTAAAGAGAAGCCGCGAGGTTTCATTCTGCGTTGTCGCCGCCCCCGCGGCCAGAAGTCACCGCCCCTGCGGAAGACGTGCCGCAGCGCCCACGCCAGCGCTAGCGCCTTGCTTGCGTTACCTGCACCCCGTGGCTGAGTATCGCCGCTCCTGCGGTTACCTACGTTCCGCCCCTGCGTCCTTAGTTCACGCAGGTGCGTCTTGTCCCGGGACTACCTATAGTTAGGTAGTTCCATTCCTTTCTAGTATGAGGAACTTAGTACCATGCTAGGATTCGGATGTTGATGAGTATGATATAGTTATGCCGGTTACGGCTTTGAGGTTTACGAGTTGGACTTGATCCTTATGGATCCCTTGGGTCTAGGTGTGACCCCTTTGTGTGATAGGATTGTGATATATATGTATGTGTGCCTTGTATAGGCTGTGTTGTCCTCCAGTTGGAGTGGACGTTTCTGAGAGTTGTTCGTAGCGAGTTACTTCTGAGATCGAGGTAAGTCCATAAGACTTACTTATCTACTATCCTTATATTGGATGTATGCTTGAGTGGTGTGTGTGTTTTATGCTTTATAGCATGCGTTATTATGGTCACCGACCTATGTTATACTGACCGCCCATTGTAGTGGCCGTGATAAACTTTCCATTTCATCCCGTAGTGAAGTCTGGGAGGTTCTCTGTAGTCAGGCCAGATCTGGTATACGGGAAGGACCCTCACCACTCCCATAGGGTACACGGGAGGTGTGCTGATACTACTTTAGCTGGCTAGAGTACTCAGAGGCGGGGACTATATTTTCCTCGTGTCACATATCTTCATATACATCTATTTATACGATTAAGTGATTCGACTTATTAAAGATAATAAACCGGGTAAATGTTTGATATCATGCTGAAGCGTTTATTATATCTTATATGTGATTGTGCTCTAGCATCTTCTTATATATGTGTATAGTTAGCTAACGGTTTTATACCGTGTTGTAGATCCTTTGCAGGTTAGGAGAGCCGCAGAGTGATCCAAAGGGGTGATCTGCTGAGGGTTCCGTACACTGAGCTTATTCGTGGGATTTTGGGTTTATCATTATTGTACGGATTTCAGTTTGACTTTTATACTCAGCAGTACCTTGTATCACCTTTTTGATATGTATATATATATATATATATCAGTTTTATGTTTTGTTTTAATCTATTGGTGTCTTGTTGTAAGATTCAGTGAATTTGTTGTCAGGCTAGGGTCAGGATCCATTGTGAGATCATAGCCCAGTAGCACTCCGAGTCCTACGAATTTGGGGTGTTACATTTTTAACGTGGTTCCACTCATACATTTGATTTCAAACTATTGCATCAATATTCTGAGGATCTTTATTAGAAAACTTTTTCTGATTTCTTACAAACTAAATATTCCATCATATACAAATTCAACACTTATAGGCAGTGTTTCTAGATTATATGCAATTTAAATTACATGAAATTTATATTCAATATGTTCAAGTTCAAGGAAGTGAATTACAGGTAGAGTGCTAGATCTCTTTAGTATACAGTGAAAAATCACATATTCGGTTTTAAATGTAGTAGATCCAAAGATCTTATAATACAAAAACTCATCACGTTCATTTGTCAAAAAGAAATTAGGTTTCTCCAATATAGAGTTGGTATACAAAAAACATGTATATAAAACAAGCAATCTTTACAATGCAGTAGTCATGATTTAAGGTATTAGAGAATCTCGCAACTTCTATAAGCCAATTAGTCTTGGGTTCCGGGAAATATTGAAGACTTTCAATCATAGGTCTACCATTTTTTTTTTATATCAAAGGTTGTAGTCGTAGAAAACAGAAATTTAAGTTGTGTTCTAACATCTATCAAAATACTCGTGTTGTTTCCCACAACTTAGCATGCCACGTCCATGGCCCTAAAGCTATACTAGAAAAACAACATAAATTGCCTATCAGTTTAATTTTTTCATAAGGACATCAATATGGTTCTTTTCTACTTGTTCACTAAGCTAATGACTAGGTTTTGTACTGGAATATGATTTAAATTAAGAACTAGTTCCTTACTCCACATACTATGGTGGGATTTACGGTTCAACAACCCTCTGTTGCAATCGGTGGGTTGTAAACCCAAAGCTACATAGGGTATCAAAGGATCTTGTTCGAAAGAGATGTAGTTTATATGCGACACACCAGAGCTAAGTTCAGTTAAAAATCAAGACAACCAAATTTTTGTAAAGGTTGATACTTATTCATGAGTTTAGGCTTGTTGTTTCTGGTTTTGACATTTCTTATCAAAGAAGCTGGTATTTGATAGACCGGCCGGATCCGGAAGTTGTTCCTACTCCACAAGCAAGGGTTTGTGTTTTATTTTGAATCAACCCAGGGGAAAGCTAGGTTGATATTAATTTTGATAGAAAACTATTCATTTTATACGAAAACTCACATATTGATTTAAAGAAGTATCATCTTGTCCAAAATGGGATCCCTTGGTGTATTGAAAACCCCCGACACCAAAACCGACACCACCTTTTGCACATTGTGCCTATTCCCGTCCGTCGGAAGGAAGACGCATACTTGAAGATTTTCTTGTCCGATTGAACAATTTTCTTTCAGATCCAACGAGTAGAACCATCACATCTCACTTGAATCGGCCGTTGCTTGAGGATTTTATCCTCTTTGTAAACTTTTAGAGTAGAGAAAACAAGAATAGATGAATCCTTATATGCAAATCGGATTAGAGCTTCGTGGATCTGGCTAGGCGCTCCGCCCGCTCGCTTGGCGGGCGGCAGGAGCAGCAGGCAAGTGCTTGGTAGGCTAAGAGCCCAGTGAACCGGGCAGAGCACTGATTTATGTTTGTGTTTACGGGTTATGGGATTATGGTTAATTTGTGGTGGCGGCGGAGGCTCAAGAGGGTTTTCTAGCACGTGTAAAGGTGCGTTCTCAAGAGAAGGTAAGGGGTTTTGGTTTTTCATTTTTCCCGTAAGAAGATTGCAAACGGCTAGATTTTTTTTTAATACAAGGGGATGGATAAAAGAGGAGTCAATTTCTAAAAACTAGCAGCCCTAAGGAATCCTTTCGGATGAGGTCTTCAACATCGTGCGGAATGATATCAATGTCTGAGTCTAGGTTGTGTCCAAGCGTCGCTAGTCTGTCCGCAACAATGTTGATTTTCTTGAAAATATGTTGCACTCTGAAGTGTGTTAAGTCTGCAATCATGGAGAAGATATTTGATATTTGATATGATCATGTTTATCTCCCATGGTGGTTTCATACATGGTTGACCGAATCAATGAGCATCAGGTTGTTTCCTTCAATCTTAATGGAAGTAAATCCTAGGATTATGGCCTTTTGAAGACCCTCTCAAAGAGCGAAAACTTTTGCTTTTAAGACAGATTCTACCTCACAATTACCTCTACCTACAACTAGAGGGATAGCAAGATTATTTCGAATAATATATCCAAAAACATGTTGGTCCGACGAGTTTTTAAGGCAAAATTTATTTTGACAAAGACTCCGGTAGGGTAATTGGTCTTTGTCAATGTTTTTAGTTTTTCTTTTCCGGCTTGTTACTTTTGTGTTGCTTGTGATGAGTTTAGTGTTGGCTTTTTTCATTCTTCTATTTAGTCCCTCACGTTATGTTTCAGGTCTTATTGCTCTTTTTTCTTGTTGAAGATAATTTGATTTATGGCTAGTCACCATGTTACCACTAGTTGTCGTAGTTCCGTTGGAGAAATGTTTTCTTACATTTATGTGATGATATCAATTATTCTTTGTTTTGCTGCAAACGGATGAGTTTTTTTATTTTATTTTATTTTTTTAGTACTATAGGGTAAGCAGTTAGGTGAATCATCTCTTCGAGACTTTACACCCTAGAACATCCTTTCCAATGAGATCATCCACTACTAAAGTATTAGACGCAAGAGGAAAGTCGTGTCCCAACCCAACAAGCATGTTTACAACCCCGTTGACTTCTCGAAACACATGAAAAATTCTAACTTGACAAAAACTCATTAAAACGTTATTAATATCTGACAAAATAAGGTCAAGTTTCCGAGGGCTTCAAAAACTGTTTAACATGGATAATAACAGCGAATCCCTTCAATTTCAAACGGATGAATTTGCTTGTACATTGTTACATGACTGGAAATTAGTGGAAGGAAAAAAATATATTCATACCTTTATTCACCCATTTTTTTGGCGGGTGAATAGAAGATCCGAAAGTGGTTGGGTTGGTGAAGGAAAAGGTCCACCCGTGACCCGCCTATCACCCAATATTCGCTATTTTACCTCTTTCTTTGGTCTCTCCCAGTTCCAAACTTCCGATATCAAACCTTTCAAGTGTCCAGGGTTTTTCAAATTCCCAAGCGGATTCATTGACCAGGTGCGAAAACTTCCGTTCACTAATTCACACTCCCCTTATTGATCTTGCGATAGTATTTAGGCTATCGAGCTTGCCATTTCAGTGGCTTGTAAGTCTGCACATTTCTCCTACACAAACTATAAGTCCATCATAGCATATGATATAGTCATATGCCTCTTAGGTTCATTTGAAATGACTAGGGTTTGCAAATCTATGTGTTTATCGAGTAGAGAAGAGTGAACTGTGTCATTGGTGTCTGGATTTGATCCAATTTTTTATGTAGCGAGCGAAAATTTTCATTTCTTTCAAGTAGGTTCCTACTAAAATCTTACAGGATTTTGTGAGTTCTGTCGACAGATACTAGTTATGAGTCTTGTTTTATGATCTTAAACCAAAATCCACTTTCTGAATGCTGATTAGGGATCCATCATTTCTGTGGATTTACTGATTGCATTCTAAAGTTATCTGATGGCTTTGATTTGTAAGTCAATAAGTTAAATAGTTGAATGCATTTGGATAGTTTTGCGAATTACTAACAGGTGTCTTGATTCAACTGACTTGAATTGATCCAATGATAGTTACAGTGAAAATATGGCATCAGTTTAGGGAATTTTTCTAATGTTAGTGGCTTTGCTGTTCCTGAAATCGACAAAAGATACGGGACTATGTCTGTGACATTTTTTTCAATCTTCGTGGTGCAGTTTTAGAAATGGAAGGAACTGACAAGTACGCTGCTGATATCTCAACAATAAGGGAAGCATGGAATCGCATCAAACCAGTTGTCCACCGAACTCCTGTCCTATCCTCTGAAACCTTAAACTCATTGGCTGGAAGTGGGAGAAACTTGCTGTTCAAATGTGAATGTTTTCAGAAGGGGTGAGGGATAAATATTTAGGCCCCTTTAAATGAGTTCAAAATCTATGCTTTGTGTTCCTAATTCTTCTATGATGATCAAATTGTGATAACTATTAATAGCAATCTTAACTTTGGCAATCAAAGAAGGCTTGTCATGTATGTTACAGCGGAGCTTTCAAATTCAGAGGTGCTTCAAATGCTGTACTTTCGCTCAGTGAGGAGCAAGCAAAGAAAGGTGTTTTGACACATAGCAGGTTTCTGCTGTGCTCTTTGTTGTTATTTCCAGCACAAGAGTATCTCTGATGTTCATCATTTTGTAGATGTGTGAATTTTAGAATTTTTTTAGTTTATATATTTATTGTATTGATGACCTTGCTTATATGCTGCAAAACATAGTGGGAACCATGCTGCGGCATTGTCGTTGGCTGCAAATCTCCGAGGAATCCCAGCATACATAGTTATCCCGAAAAATGCTCCAAAGTGCAAAGTTCAGAATGTTATTCGTTATGGTGGAAAGGTTATTGAGTGCGAGCCCACCATGCAGTCAAGAGAGAGTACTGCTGCCAAGGTGTTGCAGGAAACTGGTGCGGTTCTTATCCACCCATATAATGATAGACGTGTGATGAGGTATTAACACTTTACTTACATCTATTTAGTTTACATTGCACACAGAAAGGTCATTTTAACTGATGAATTCATCCATTTAACAAATTTTTGAGTTTGTTGAGTTCAATGCTTTTCCTTTCTGAGTTTGCAGTGGACAAGGAACAATAGCACTGGAGCTCCTGGAAGAACATCCTGAAGTAGACACAATCATAGTTCCTATAAGTGGTTTGTTCTTTATAAGCCAAACTTATATATGGGTTCATCAGATTTTTATAAAACACTTCACTTAACAAAATTTTAAAAAACCTTGTAGGCGGTGGGCTGATATCCGGGGTGTCACTTGCTGCCAAGTCAATCAATCCAGCCATACGGATTTTAGCTGCTGAGCCAAGAGGAGCTAACGATGCAGCTCTTTCTAAAGAGGCTGGGAAAATCATTAAACTTCCAGAGACCAATACCATTGCTGATGGGCTTAGAGCTTCTCTCGGAGATCTTACATGGTCAAATTTGCTTCCTTTCTCACTAAACCACTCCATTACAAGTTGATTAGCAACTAAAAGCTCATTATGTGCTTATTTCATTAATATATGCTTAACATATCAATAAAACAGGCCTGTCGTACGTGATTTGGTGGATGATGTCATAATTGTAGAAGACAATGAGATTGTGAAAGCAATGAGGCTTTGCTACGAAATTCTCAAGGTTGCAGTGGAGCCTAGCGGAGCCATCGGATTAGCTGCTGTCTTGTCCGAGACCTTTCAGAAGAACCCAGCTTGGAAGAACGGCAAAAACATAGCAATTGTTGTCTCAGGAGGTAACGTTGATCTGGGTGTGCTTTGGGAATCCTTTCAAATATGATTCTCTTTTGTATGATAATGATACTATGATTCTATATTGAATAATTGCAAGTTCTGAAATCCAATTATCTTTATAAATCGTCTTTTAGGATATCTACAATATTTTATATGCATATGAACAGAAAACAAGGGTCATATAAATTTAACACAGTTGGGAAATTTCTTCTCTCTTCACTCATCACAAGTGAAAACAAACCCTTTACATGAATTTTTCAAGAAAGAAAAATCAATACAAAAACTTAGCATCATTAGAAATCCTTTTCCTTTACATGTATGTGTTAGTATCTTTCTTGTTAACCCTACTATGAGTCCAAGACAAGCTCTGCCCATGCTAACGAGGACGATCTTAGCTCGGCTGAGATCGACAGATCAATTTGACTCTCCAATGACAAGCACAACTCATTCATCGTTAGCCTCTCCGAGGGGTCAGCTTTGATGCAGTGGCTCACCACCTCACACACAACCTTAAGGTCTTCGAGATTGAAATGATTAAGTTGTGGATCTACCACATTAGTCATGACTTCAGGGAGCTCAAGGAAGTCTCTCGCCTGATAAAAACGAAACACGAAAGTTCATATTCATAACAATCAATCTATCTGTACAATAATCAATTTCCACAAAGAACTAAACTTACCCAATCTACTAAAGAACCGTGATCCTTCGAGTATGGAGGTCTCCCGCTTATAATTTCTAGTAGAAGCACGCCAAAAGCGTAAACATTGCCCTTCATGTCAAGTTGGTGTTCTTCAATGGAGCTCGGAAGTATACAGAAAGCTCCATTGCCTCCTATGGAGGTGGAGTTTTTCTCTGATCTTACAAGAATAGACTTCCAACTCTCAAAATCCACCAACTTTTAAAAAGAAATGTTAAATCAGTCAATGAAATCTGTCAAAATAAGTTCAAAAAAACAAAGCCAAAGTTGATACCTTAGGCAAAAAATCTTCGGTGAGATAGACAGAACTGGAATTGAGCTCGGAAATGGTGAACGGTGGGTCAAGCTCATGGTGAAGGTACTTCAAACCTCGAGCAATGCCTAAGATAATCTTCATGCGTCGTGCCCACGATAGTTGGCAGAGGTCACCAACTGTCAATAAAAAACAGAGTATCAAGTCTCCAATGCATAAATAAGAATGAACATAGAAAAATGGCAAGTTCACTTACAATGCAGGTGATCCGAGAGTGTCCCATTGGGCGCATATTCGAAAACCAACATCCGTGTTAACGGAGAGCCCTCCCTACAATAACCCAGTAACTTTCCAGTATTCTCGTGGTTTAATCTAGCCATATCCATAACCTCTCGCAGGAAATAGAGCTCATGATAATCATTCCAATGTTCTTCTTTGATACAGAAGGATATCACTGCAATCTCAGGCCCACCCTTAATAATTCCTTTGTAAACGACACTGTCCGAGGAAGATCCTATGATGTTACTAAAGTCTTCACATGATACTTCAAGATCTTGCCTGCTGTATTCCTTAACAGCCTTCAATACATCAGAATCTGTTCACAAGGGAAATCAAATTACAATGCCCTAAGGGCATGTTTATCAATGAAAATAATAAGGATCTTGAGCAACTTTGGGCCACTTATGTAATTTTGTAAAATTTAATGCTCAAGAACTCTCTTTAAAAATGCTACCCCAAGAACCCAAAAAGTGGGATCTTGAGATATGTTCATACATATTATATTATTTTGTTTATAATTACTAATTATGGATTTATATGTTAAATAAAAACAAAAAAAATTACACTATCATTCATGTTTTATCTTTATGTATCTATAGACATCCATATTAAGTATATTTAACTATTTTTTATTAAATGTGTATTTTTGAGCTAATTTTAATGAGAATAAAATATGGATCAATAAAGTAGTGTGTAAGATGCTTTAAACGTAAAGTTCATTGATAAAAGAGTAAAAACTAGTATAGGATCTCCGGTGGACCGGTGATGTGGCAAACAATAATTTATAAAATTAGCCCAAGATCCCGTATTTGAGATGCTTTGATAAACATGGCCTAACGAAAAAACGAAAGACGTACCTATAGATAGAGACAACTGGTCCTTGTCACTTGCTGATTTTTTCCAAGGGATTATCATAGCTGATTTGGTATTACACCTCTTAAAAACAGTTAAGACTGCACCGAAAAGGAGGGTGCCAACCAAGATTCCAGATACTATTTCCACACCGAGAATCCATGCTGGTTTAGAGCTTACTCGATGCTTAGCCTCGTTTCCTTGGGGTCTGTGCTTTGATCTAATAGCAGTTGATCGGTGTTTGATTGATGACTTGGGAGCAGCAGTTGCACCTGTACACCCAGAACCGTAGTTAATGGTTAAGTGCAAATTTTGTAACTTGATGAGCTTACAGAAATTTTGAGACAGCTCAAGGCAATACCGCATTGTGAAGTCGGCCTCTGTTTTACATTCTTATTTTCGAGGCAATTTCCTTGGAAGCTTGACCGTGGGAGATACTCTAAACACTTTGGTATGCTTCCAACAAAGAAGTTGTATGAGAAATCTGCAACTTTCAGCTGGGATGAGCGACAAAAGCTAACACCGTTTTCTTTGGGTGCAAACCTATAAGCCAAAGATGTTTATGTTACTTTGTAATTAGGAGAACCACCCAAGTTCATTCAATATATGATAAGCTCAATTTTGGATAAAATTCAGAAGTTAAAATAACACTGAAACTAAAATTTGTATTATTTCTCAGCAAATTATGACTATCACAGATCAAGCTCAAATTTAATAGATTAAAAGCAAATCAAGCTCAAATTTGGATAAAACTCAGAATTTAAAAACAACACTGAAACTAACAATTAGTATTATTCCTCTGCAAATTATGACTATCACAGATGAAGCAGAATATAGGTCCTTTTGTTCAATTGTCATCTCTTGACAAGAAAAGTCTCTTGGCTTACATTCCATGGAAGTTGGGCGGGAACCCGGTAACATTACTGTCTGGAACAATGCCTTGAAGCTTATTCCTATCCAAGCGAAGTTCTTCAAGGTTTTCCAAGTTAGCAAGTTCAGGTGGAATAGTTCCAGTTAATGCATTGGACTGAAGGTTTCTGCAATACATAAAGACAGGAAAAATTACGACTGCTAAAATTTTCACATATCATGAACTGAATGAAGAACACTAAAATTCCCATACATTTTGACCAAACTTTGTATATTTCCTATTTCGGATGGAATCGGTCCTGACAATTCGTTCTCTCCTAGATCCAAGACCTTTAGATTCTTCATCATCCCAATTTCTTTAGGAATAGTACCAATTAAACTGTTTTCATGCAGGATTCTACATCATCAAACCAGATTATTACAATAAACCAACTAAAAATAGTCAAGAAAATCAATTTCAATGGCAACTAGTGAAACTGAAGGTTCTTACAGTTCCTCTAAGTATCTCAGTAGACCTAATTCAGGTGAAAGAAATCCCTTCAAACCTGAACTAGAAATGTTTCTGCAAAATGAGTAGAATTTTAGATAATTGAACATGAAACTTCAGAAATTAGTTAAATCAAACTTGAAAAATAACTCTTACAGCTTAATAACATGATCCCTAGAGATTGAACAAGAAACACCAGACCAATCACATGGCTCTGGATCTAAACCATTCCAACTTGAAAAGACTAGAAATGGGTCTTCATAAACGGCTTCCTTAAAAGTATTAAGAGCCCAAACTGAAACAATAATCCCACATTTTCTCATCAATGTCAGCTGGATATCAAGATTTTCAAAGAAACAACTATACAGCTAAAAGTATAAGATTTCTTACGTTCTTCGGATACAAAAGATTCACCAGATACTGCAAGTACTCCAAAGAAGATCAAAAGCAAGTTAGCCCTAACAGTTCCTCTCATCCTTGTGTTAAAATTGGATTACTCTTCTACAAACTGAAATCTTAACTAACTTGAAACTAGCGTCACGTTCATCAATTCAGACAGAAAGAGACAAGAAATTAGTTGAGTACTAGTTTGAAGATATGGGTTATCTCCAAAACAATGGGGAAGAGAAGAAAAACATGAAAAATCGAAGCTTTGTGACTGAAACAGGGAAGCAGTGAACTGTGGAAGCGGATAATAAGAAGGGTTGAAAAGGGTAAACAAGAATTGAAGAAATTAGAGTAAAATTGAAGCTAAAAGCATGACGCGTACAGTGCAGCAACAGCCCAGTAGAGAGAGAGGGAGAGCTTGGATTCGAAGTGAGGCGTTTGTAGACGTATATGAAAAGCAAAAGAAGGGAAATTATTAGGGAATTATTTGGTTAGAAAGAGGAATCAAGAAAAAGAAAAGTTCTTGGAGATGGATACAGCAAATGAGATTAGAGAGAGGTGAGTCATGGAGGAAGAATGTTGTGCATTGAAGAGGGTTTTCTTTCCTTCTGCACCAACAAAAGAAGAATAATTGCTTTTCGTTTTTAATCTGCCATGCTTGCTTTTCTTCGTCTTCCAGCTATTTATTTTGAAAGGATTAATTGGTTCCAACTTTCAACTCTTTCGAGGGAAAATCAAGGGTTTATTTTTATTTTTATTTATTTTTGTTTAATGTAGTATTTAACGAATTGAACATTTACCAAAGTAAATTCTATTCACATTTACACTAAATAAAATCTAGGCCGTTTTGATTAACTAATCGAAAAAGATCCATTTGGTTATTTTAATTGTTTGTTTATTAGTGTTTTTTTTCCTTCTTAAATTAATTTTGGCATTTTAGTATTTTATAAACTTATTTCACCAATATGCCTCATCTTATTAAGGTAGAAAAGCTTATCGAGTTCATAAAGTTTTTCTTAAAAAAAGTGTTTAAAAACACGAATTTACGGAAATCATTGTAATTTTTGTTTTTTATATTCTTTTTATTTTTAAGCTATAAAGACTAAACTTATAATTCTGGTAACTTGTTAAAGTATATATTATAAATATAATTCTTATAAGCATATTTAAATTTTTTTTTTAAAAAGCACAATATTCTGTAAGTAAGAACTCGGTTTGGGTTTAACATTGACTTTGTGATTCGAAATCACAATAGAGATGTTATTAGCCTTTCAACTCTGTCATAAATTTAAAGCTCGAACTCATAAGGCGAGTTTACAAAAGGCAATCAGATAGCTGGTAAAAAAGATTGAAATTTAATGTAACAATTTGTGTGTTATCATGGCACTCCAAGATTTTTTCGTGATATGTTTAGATGATTATTTCCGAATCCAGATTGAATCTTTTTTTTTTGACGAAATACAGATCAAGCATATTTTCAAAGAAATCAATTGTGTTGTTGACCGATTGATCCACCTGAAAATCTCGACCCCAACACTGATTATTCCGATGATTCCGAGCCTCATGCTCTCGTCCGTAAGGATGTTTTAGGTTGAAATCACAATAAATGTTGATTTTACACTAACACTAGTTCTCCTAAACACATTAAATCTTATTAATAAATAAACATGTTCTATCAACTTCCTATTCCATGAATTACATAATAAACTTCAACCATGTACTGAAAACGGTATACTTGAGGATTGGAATAGTGTCATTGTCGAGGCCTTGACTCTCGACCATCTACTGAAAAGATTAGCCCATTTGTATCCTTCAATCAGCTGCATAATTGCATGTCATCTTAATCATCCATAATTTTCAACGTTGAATTCTCCTGATCAATATTCTCTTTATAAGCCAGCAAGAGAGGTTAAGCCTATGATATATAGGAATTATTGTCCTGATTTTTTTTATTTAGAAAATTAGAAGAGCTAAATTGCAAAATATCTTTGTTAAATTTTGGTGATCATCATTATCTTTATTGTTAAACGAATAGATGACAGAATAGTGGGTGAGTTTCATTAGTATTATATTGACTGCAACCTCACACTATATTGCTTCGACATAGACTTGATCAAATGAAGCCAAAGTTTTTCTTATTGTTTTATGTTGTAAAAAAACTAATTTATTAGACGATAATACAAACCCTAGATGTAGTATACCTAACTCTATATCTACATTATATAAGTGGTAAAAAAATAATATCTACATTAGTGTGATAAATAAGGTTGTGTAAATGGCGGGCCAGAATTGTTTTGTTGGAATAAAATTCATAGAAATCACCGTTTGTTAGTCGAGCTAGAGCTAGACCATAACATATGAATCTAATATGGTCCGTATAAAGGTTTGGATCGAATGTATTTGTTGTGCGTTTTGTTTTTTGACGTCAAAGGATTGGATGGTTTAATTACGGTCCGATCCATCAAATATGGTTTTTTTTTTTGGTTGAAAATGGCCCTAAAGCCTTGAACTGAAAATGAACACAAATTACAAACGAGTCATACGAGGAAAACAAACTCCCCTAATATCGTCTAAAATAAAACGCCCCACACTTGGGTGCATAACTCTAAAAACGTGTAACCCAACATCTAAATTAAAAGCCACATTAGCAAGCGCATCCGCCGCCCTGCTGCCTTCCCTATAAATATGAGCGAGTTTAACATCCCAGTCTCGAAGTAAGAAGTCATGGCAAATAGCAACCAGGCTAAACAATGGATGAACCGTATCCACACCGTTTTCAATCAAGTTGAGAACCAATTGTGAATCAACTTCCACAAGAACCTTTTTGTACCCTTCTTTCCAAGAAAGATCGAGTCCATGACATAAGCCCCACATTTCCGCGGCTGGAATAGTGGTAACTCTAAGATTAACAGCATAACCCACTAACCACTCCCCATCCTCATTTCTTAAAACTCCTCCTGCGGCAGCACACCCTTGGTCACCTCTAACCGCGCCATCCGAATTAACTTTGATCCAACCTCTCGGCGGCGACACCCACCGGACCAACACCTCCTGCTTATTGCCAGAACCGTTCTTCTTATCATGCATGGAGAAAGAGTGGAAAATTTCCGCGCACCTAGCATGTAAGAACGCCACCTTACTCGTTGTAACCGTAATACCTCTAAACACAAGTTCATTTCTCCAACGCCAAAACCACCACAGGCAAACAACGAACACGACCCTCCAAGGCACCCCATTCCTATCCACATAATCCAACGCAATGTTTTCGAAGTACCAGGACTCCAGTCCATGCAAAAGAAGGCAACGCAGGCATTACTCGGCACCAACTGAAGCCATACTTCCTTAGCAGCGGGGCAACCCCTCAACATATGAAGAAGCGATTCATCGATTCCCTGACACACCAAGCAATCAGAGCAATCACTCAAACCCCTCCGCACATGTTCTTTATTCGCCATTAACCTCTTCCACCCCAACTGCCAAGCAAATACCCTAATCCTCTCAAGTACCTGCAGTTTCCAGATTCTATCAAACAACCCTTGCCTAACCTCACGACGTCTTCCCTCAACCCTTCTCAACTCAGTGTAAGCCGATTTAACAGTATAAACTCCCGATTGAGAAAGGACCCAACGCACACAATCGGGCTTCGCATCATCATCAATCACAACCTTGGCTGCCAAACAAAGAAAACAAGAGTTTGAAACCTTACACTGCAAATAATTCCAGTTCCAACCCTTGCCATGCTCCCAAAGATCACACAAACGCAATTCAAGATCCATATCGGTAAGAGTAGAAAGACAATGTCTTTTTAAATCCTCCTCAAACAACCATTTATCTGACCAGAACTTGACACCCTTACCATTCACCACATTCCAGGATATATGGTTAGCAATAAAATCATTATAAGCCTTCGCAAAGCCATGCCAAATGCAGGAAGAAGAGCTTCGAAAATGTAGAGAGTTGGGCCAAGAAGTATGTTGAATCTTATACTTATGAAGGAGGACCCGAGCCCAAAGTTGATCCCTACATTCGTAAATCCTCCAACTAGTTTTACTTAACAACACACGGTTCAACAGACACACTTTCCTGAAACCCAAGCCACCCTCCGGTTTCGGTTGGCAAAGGACATCCCAACCGATCAGGTGTAAGCGTCTATTACCTGGACTGCTACCCCACACAAAATCACGCACCATTCTATCCATAATATTGCAAACAGCCATAGGTAAAACTAACGTCTGCATTTGGTAAGTTGGAATCGTAGCTAAGACAGTACGAGCCAACGTAATCCTACCAGGAACATTCAACGTATGTTTTTTCCATCCTGCTAGCCGAGCCTGTATTCTTTCAATAACCGGATGGAACGTATCCTTGTTAATCCCCTCATGGATAACCGGCACCCCCAAATACTTGCCCAAGTTCCTCGTTGCTTGGATCCCACTTGACAAGGCAAGAGCCTCTTCCAAACCGCCCCTAACATTGTGTGAAACCATGAACCTGGATTTAGACAAACTAACTCGTTGCCCAGAAGCACCACAAAATCTTTCAATGATATCCTTAAGAGACGTCATCTGCGAAATAGAAGCTTCAGCAAACATAAGGATATCATCAGCAAAAAATAAGTGCGAGAGCTTAGGGCCCCCCCCGTGACAACTGGATCGGCTTCCAAACACCTTGAATAACAGCCTTTTCAATTAGATGACCAAGTCTTTCAAGAGATAGCACAAAGAGGTAAGGCGAGATAGGATCACCCTGCCTAATGCCTCTAGTCATCTTAAAAAACGACGTTTTCTCCCCGTTCCAAAGTACACTCATATGCCCGGTAGAAACACAAGTCATCACCCGATCAATCCAATCCCTTTGGAACCCACATCCCGGAGAGTGTCCTCAATGAACTCCCAACGAAGGTAATCATAAGCTTTCTCCAAATCCAGTTTCAAAACCATCCATCCTTTCCTCCCTTTTTTCTTCTTAAACGAATGAACAACCTCTTGGAGAAGGACAACATTATCCGAAATTAAACGACCCGGAATGAAACTACTCTGCATGGGACTAACAATTTCGCTTATGAAAGACTTTAATCTATTTACAAACACTTTAGTTATAACCTTGTAAAAGACGTTACATAGACTAATTGGTCGAAACTGAGAGATAAATTCGGGTTTGAGTGTCTTACCAATAAGCACAAGTAACGTATCATTTGAATGTTCCGAAAGCACACCATCATGCATAAAGCTCCTGACAAGATCCACGAAAGCCGGACCCACCACATCCTAAAATTTTTGAAAAAAACCGGGATTGAAACCATCATCTCCCAGAGCCTTCGAAGCTCCCATAGACTTACAACCTTATACACTTCTTCCCTAGTCACCTGCATCCCCACACAAGCCATCTTATGCGCCTCAACCCTAGGGAAAGCCCCATGCTCCAGCCGCCCAAGAGAAGGAAGGCTAGGAGGACCGTACAGATTCGAGAAGTAACCCTGTACATAATCTTCCAACGCCTTGTTATCCAAACACCAACTTCCATCCTCAAGCCGAATAGCCTCGATCCGGTTTCTCTGCCTTCTAATAATGGTAGCGAGATGGAAAAACTTAGTATTTCGGTCCCCCGCCACAATCCACTCTTGCCTCGATTTTTGTCTCCATAAAATTTCCTCTTGCTCAAGGACCAAATTAAATTCATTGACAATGTTCCCCTCATCAAGAATAAGCTCCTTAGTAGGGGAAATAGCAAGATCCGATTGAAGGGTTGAAATGCGTTCCAAAATACTATTCTTGCGAGCTTCAATATTCCCGAAAGTCTCTTTGTTCCATTTACGTAAAATGGACTTGAGTTTATTGAGAGCATCAAGGAGAATTGCAACCGAGTCCCAAGCTGAGACAATGAGATCTTTGAAATCCGGATGCGTGTACCAAGCATCCTGAAAACGAAAGGGTCTACGTGACGGATTGCCAACATTGCGTCCCTCAAGATTTAGAAGCAAAGGATTATGATCGGACGACAATCTAGGCAGGTGTAGTACCGAAGCGTTGGGTCATTTTAGACGTGCGACGGGTGACATGCAAATCCGATCTAAACGCTTGGCAACCCTAGATTGAACCTCTTTCCCTCTGCTCCACGTAAAGGGAGACCCCTGGAACCCTAGATCCACCAATAGGTTATCTTGTAGCCATTGAGCAAAGCGAACGGACTCCCGAGACAACCTACCAGAACCACCTTGCCGTTCAGATAATTCCGAAATAACATTGAAGTCTCCCCCAATGATAATAGGATCCACAATCTCGCTCATAGTCTCCGTTAAAACCTCCCAGATATTACCACGACGCCTAGTGTCAGGGGAAATATACACAAAAAAAGATGTACCGAACAATCATCCCAAGTCATCAAAACATGCAAGAACTGCGAATTCCTTGTAATCACATTCATGGAACAAGCATGTGAATGCCACCACTTTGACCTATAGCTTCCACCCTACTAACTGAGTCAAACCCCATGCGATCACAGATACCGTCAGCTGTTAACCCTTCACAATGAGTTTTGAACAAAGCCACGAACACTGGTTTAAACTTGCGACACAAATATCGAATCGATCTTCGAAAACTGGGCTTCACCGTCCCGAAGCAGTTCCAAAAAAGACCTAACATAAAAAACACCTTAATTGGTAACAAAGATAATCAGTTAACAATCAAGCCGGGCTAAACACCCCTCTGAATGTCCCCCAATTATAATTCCTTCGTCCATTCCTACGGCTTCACTCTTACTTGGGCCGCAATTCACATTACTAACCTCAAGCTCAGACCTTGAGATAAGACCCAAGTTATTCGTTGTCTCACCCAAACCCTGGTCATTACCTAACTCATCCATCTGCACATCTCGAGATGAGTCGGGACTTAAAGGACTCCCAATCTGCGCAGAAAAGGTCAAATTCTCAATCTTCTTTCCTGGCAAAATATCCACCGTCCTATGTTCCATGACACCCTTGGATACATTCAGAGTATGTTTCTTATTACCAGTTATCTTCTCTTGAGCATGCTTCATCCCCTTCTCATCTTTGACACCCGAAGCGGATGCCCCTCCTGCTTCAATCATAGCTCCATTCTTTCCATAACTTTGTACATCTTTCTCACCTTGTGATCTATGCCTCTTACGATGTTTCAGAATCTGCACCTTCTCAACTTCTACGCCCAAGGATGACATCACCTGCTTACCTTTATCCTTGTTCATACCCGTGTTGCTCATCTTTTTCTCAACCTCTAGAGACGCAAATCTATTCCCACCCCCTGCCTACTGCATAGCAATAGCCTTAGGGACATGAACGTACTTATTCGGTTTTGCTCTCCTTGGAACAGTCATCCATGTACCATGACCACGATCCACTTCAACCCAGTCCTCCATCACAACTTCTCCGTCCTTTCTCCCTTCGTGTTCACTACTAACCCGTTGGCCAAGCTGGGGGAAGGCCTCTCCGGACAACGGTCCTCTAAATGTCCATACCTACCACACCTATGACAAATAGTGTGTAGGTTTTCATATTCAAGCTTCAGCCGCTTTCCATTCAGAAGCAAGTCCCCTTTAAGTGGCCTATGTAGATCAACCTGAACACATACCCTAGCAAACCTGCCTCTGTTCAATTGGAGAGTATTTTCATCAATCCTTATAGGATCTCCAACAGCAGAAGCAATGGCGTAAATCATGCTCCTGTTATACATAGCAAAAGGAAGACCAGAGATTCGAACCACACTGTCGTGGTTTTAATAAATGAAGAATCCGGATCAAAGGAAGGAGCCCATTATTGAACCATCATGTAGTGTCCAAACATGGTCCAAGGGCCCCCTGTAAGAGCATTCATCATATCCTTCTCAAGTTCGAACCGTATAAGAAAAAAATCATTGGGCAAATCCATAATAGACCAACCACCCGAAGGTTTCCAGATTTGACACAGAATTCTCTCAAAAGCCGAGTACGACACCATCCTACCAAGTACCTTAACCACCACAGAATTCTTCCACGGGGCCTCTAATACCTTAATAACATCTTCAGTAACCGTAATAGAAGGCGTAGCATCGACTCCTTTGGGAAAAGCAATACACACCTTCCCATACTGCACCAAATCATCTGGTAAATCAGGAGGTTTCTTCCAATCATCAGAGGCGAAAAGTTTCTTCGCCCAAGGAGAAGACGGTTCTCCGATTGCAATCGTGGGGGTTACAACTAGAGAAGGAGACAAGTTGGGCGGAACAGGAGAGGGCGTGGTCAACGGCAGTGCAATCATCAAAGAAGCAGTTGTGGCGGCAGTTATTTGGGGAAGCGCAATAGGGGGAACCCTAGCAGACGTTTCAGAAGAGGGCGTGGTCATCGCAAAACAAAAAATCATCCATTCATCCATCAAATACGGTCGCATATAGTTATATGTATTTAGGTATATTCCAATCCGAACGGTAATATTAACATTTTGAGCCGGATTGGAATATTATGGTTTTGGTTGGACCGAATTAGGGAAGATTATAACCCCTTTGAACACCTCGGAAAAAATTGCTTAATTGAGTCCCTCGATTTATAGGTTTTGGACCAATGGATACAACGTTTTTTTAGTTTTATCGATTTTCTAAAAATTTCGTGCACTACTCCCTTTGAACTTTTTCAAAAAACGCCAAATTTAAACTATTGATTTTTTTGATCGGACACATTCTATAAACCATAAAACGTGTACAAAAAAAGTTACACGCTTTTTCGATCAAAGGATACGACGTTTTTGAGGGTTTATCGATTTTCGAAGAATTTCGTGTACTAACCCCTTTGAACTTTTTTTAATAAATGCCAACATTTTAAACTATATTTTTTATTGGACACACTCTATCCATAAAACGTGTACAAAAAAAAATTCATGGTTTTTGCGGGTAAAGGTAAATTCATAGAAAATAAAAGTATTCATAAACCAATTTGATTTATGAATACGGGTGACAAGTCAGTGTACAAGGTGCCCAAACATGAAGTTTAAGGCGTAAAACAAAGAAATCTCACAATCCAAGATCTCAAGGAGGACATGCAAGTCCCCAAGAAGACCCAACTACCCGTACTAAAATGATACATATAAATCATACACTCATAATTTGCTAGATCATACTCAAAAGGTCCATCCACATTCGGCAAAGCCATCAGCGAATGGGAACCAAGAGAGCCAAGTGCGACTAGCTCCATCAAGATAAGACATCCCCCACCTTCGGTATGGCCATCAGCAGGGAAGAGGTCAGACCTGGGAAGAGTGTCATCATCAATCATGATATCTCTCATGTTAGCACTAACACATCAGTGGCTTACACACCAACTCTAGAAGGGAACTTCTCATGTAGGAGTCTAAAACCATGGGATCTGATAAGCCGAACCAAAACGTCAATACGAATCCTATTTCCGTTAAAAACCAAGGCATTCCTAGAATGCCATAAATAATATACCGTAGATGAGAGGGCGTAGATCCTCTGTCTGCTCGTCCAGCCTCCTCCAATAGCCGAAAGTCTCAACCACTCAAGAGATGCTGCAATAGAGGTCAAGCTACAGGACATGCCAAATCCATCACATACCTATTTCCAAACCTCTTTAGCATACGTGCATCCAAAGAACAGGTGGTCGTGTGGCTCACTAGCACCTCTACATCAGCTGCAAGTCGGATCGATGTCAAGAAAACACAACCTATCTCTCGTGGAGAGACGACCAAGGATCCCCATCCAAAGAATGAAGCAATGTTTCGGCGTATTCCCCTAATCCCAAACCAATCTGTACCAGTCCACAATATGTCCATGCTCTCTAAATATATCATATGCTCGAGTCACTAAGAACTTCTCTCCATGGCACCAGGAATCAAGAGTCTCTGATAGACTCATAGTCAGATCCATGTGTCTGACAATCTCATCTCTCGCTCCGAGGATGGCCTTAATAAGAGGTGAGTAATCGAGCTAAGAACGCAGCCATGCAAAGAGTTGAGTAAAAACCTCTCAAAAGCTTCATCCATGGCTATGGATGAAGGAGGGAAGAAGAAAGGGGAAAAACAGCAAGAAGAGAGGGGAGGGAGAGGAAGGAGCTTACCACAACAGATCTGGAACCTCTCCAAGATGTCCACAGTCCAAGAGTTGCAAAAGATTCAACAAAATGGAGAAAGAGTAGAGAGAAGAGAAGAGAAGAGAAGGAGACGACGTTTTGCACAGAACCCGCGGGGGCGGATCATCACGCCCGCGGGGGCGGCACAGCACGGCCGCGGGAGCGGCCCAGCACAGTCGCGGGCGCGGCTCAGCACCGCCGTGGGGGCGGCTCCAAGGCCCCAGGACACGGACGGCGTGGGGCGGCTCCTTCCGCTGCGGGTGCGGCCGGCAGCGCCGCTGGGGGCGGCTCCTTCCGCCGCGGGTGCGGCCAACAGCGCCGCTGGGGGCGGCTCCTTCCGCCGCGGGTGCGGCCGGCAGCGCCGCTGGGGGCGGCTCCTGGTTCCGCAGGGGCGGCCTCTGCTCCGCCGGGGCGCCAACTTGACTCCGCGGCTGCGTTTCTTCGACAGTAGGTTCCTCCTCTCCCTTCCTCTTCGTTCCTTCCTTAGTATTGTTGCTGAACCATGTTAGTAGCATGCTTAGGATGACCTAGAGTAGCTTGAGAATGCCACTTAGTGGTTGTGAACCTAGGAGCCCTTAAGGCTCGATGGAATTGTTGGATATGGGCATGTGAGCATGATGGATCTTCTAGGCTAGCTTGTGCCTCTTTGGTTGAGGAGTAATACCTTGTGATGATATAAACTGTTGTGGGTTGTTGCATGTGTTGAGAGGGTGGTGAGTACTTGGGACCTAGGATGCATTCCTAGTTTGAGGGTTAGGTGATCTTGCATAGATCACTAAGAGTGAAGTCTAAGACTTCTTGAGAGTGAGTATGTATTGATATGCATATCTCTTGTGAGCAGGTTGTGGGTTTCCTCCTTAAGGGAAGCAAGAGTGTGGTGACTTGGGTTTGGTGACGAGGTAAGTCTCCGGACTTACTTAGCTCGTATTTTTATGTATTAGCATTGATGTGTGTTTGGTGGTGTGTGTTTATGTTATGTTATAACAATTAAACCGGTAATTAGGACCACCGACCTTTTATGTATATGTTGGCTCAAGTGTATGATAACGGGCGGTGACATCACTGCCTACGACCGAGTGAGTCTAGGAGGTTCTCGGCGACTAGCCCGGCGGGTCAAATGGTCGGGTGCATCCGTACCATTCTTTGCCGGTAAGTAGGGACCGAGGCGAGACCACGGTGGTCTCATGTCACAAACCGAAGTTGAATTAGAACGGGATACGACTTAATAATATAAAGATAATAAACTGGACTTGTGTGTTTTATGTTATGTGTTATGTATGTGTTTGTGCCTTCACCGCTTTTCTAATGCTTAGAATATGAGCTAACGGTTAATTTTAAACCGTTTGTGTAGATGACTTGCAGGTTAGGGATGCCGCCGAGTGAGGTGGAGGAGTGGACAGCCGGGGTCTCCGTACATTATAGGACGGGGATGTTTTTGGGTTATGTTTTCGTATTGTGGATTATGTTGTAAGGTTTAAGTTTCGTATTAGAGTTGTGTTGTTTTGAGGACTCGACTGAGTTTTCAAGTTGTAGTTTCTTACTTTTCGGTTTCCGCATACATTAAAAACGTTTTGAGTTTTCGCCTTTATTTGTGCCTTGTTGGAAGGTCCGATGAAATTGTTGTCAAGCTAAGGGTCGGGACCCATTGTGAGGTCTCGCCCGTAGCATCCCGAGTCCCGCGGATTTGGGGTGTTACAATTGTGAGCTACCCAATCCCAGGGCTCAGTCACCTGGAGATAACGGTGGTGTATCCATCTGACCCAAAGGCTATCTCGGCTGGTATGGATGTGCTGGTAATGCTCGGACATGAAGGCCAAGTTCCGTGCGCGAAGATCAAAAAGGCCAAGACCTCCTTCTTTCTTCGGCAAGTAGACCTTGTTCCAAGCAACTCTCGGCCAGCTCCAGAGGAAACTCTTGCATAACCCAATCAGGCGGTCCATGACGAGTCCTGGAATAGGAAGAATGGAGAGCCAGAAGCAAACATTTCCGAAGAAATTCGTGTACTACCCCTTGAACTTTTTCAAAAAGGTCAAATTTTATAATATTGATTTTTTTTGATCGGACACACCCTATAAACCATGAAATGTGTACAAAAAAAATTTCATGCTTTTTCGACCAAAGGATACGACGTTTTTTGAGATTTATCGATTTTCGAAGATTTCGTGTACTACCCCCTTGAACTTTGTCAAAAAACATCAAATCTTAAACTATTGATTTTTTTTGATTGAAAACACTCTATAAACCATAAAACGTGTAAAAAAAAAGTTCCACGCTTTTTGGACCAAAGGAAACGATGTTTTTTGAGTTTTATCGATTTCCGAAGAAAATTTCGTGTACTACACCTTTGAACTTTTTTCAAAAAAAGGCCAAATTTTAAACTATTGATTTTCTTGATTGGACACACTTCTATAAACCATAAAACGTGTACAAAAAAAGTTTCACGCTTTTTGGACCAAAAGAAACGACATTTTTTGAGTTTTATCGATTTTTTGATTGGACACACTCTATAAACTATTAAACGTGTATAATAAAATATTTCACGCTTTTTGGACCAAAAGATACGACGTTTTTTTTTAGTTTTATCGATTCTTGAAGAAATTCGTGTACTACCCCCTTGAACTTTTTCAAAAAAGAAAAACTTTAAACTATTATTTTTTGATCGGACAAACTCTATAAACCATTAAACGTGTACAAAAAAGTATCACGCTTTTTGGAGCAAGTGATACAACGTTTTTTGAGCTTTATGGATTTTCGAAGAATTTCGTGTAACCCATTGATTTTTTTCAAAAAACGCCAAATTTTAAAATATTGATTTTTTTGATCGGACACACTCTATAAACCATTAAACATGTACAAAAAAAAGTTTCACGCTTTTTCGAACATAGAATACGACTTTTTTTTTTTTGAGGTTTATCGATTTTGAAGAAATTTGAGTACTACCCCCTTTGAACATTTTCAAAAAACGACAAATTTTAAAATATATTTTTTTATCGGACACACTCTATAAGTCATTAAACGTGTATAAAAAAAATTCACGCTTTTTGCGGGTAAAGGATACGGCGTTTTTTGAGTTTTGTTGATTTTTGAAGAAATACGTGTACTACCCCATTGAACTTTTTCAAAAAAGGAAAATTTTAAACTACTGATTTTTTTTGATCGGATACACTCTATAAACCATAAAATGTGTACAAAAAAGTTTAACGCTTTTTGGACCAAAGGATACGACGTTTTTATTTTTTAGTTTTATCGATTTTGAAGAAATTCGAGTACTACCCCCTTTGAACTTTTTCAAAAAACGGAAAAAAAATTACACTATTGATTTTTTTGATCGGACACACTCTATAAACCATTAAACGTGTATAAAAAAATTCACGATTTTTGGACCAAAGGATACGACGTTTTTTGAGTTTTGTCGATTTTTAAAGAAATTCATGTACTACCCCCTTGAACTTTTTCAAAAAAGGAAAATTTTAAACTACTGATTTTTTTTGATCGGACACAATCTATAAACTATTAAACGTGTACACAAAAAGTCTCACGCTTTTTGGATCAAAGAATACAATGTTTTTTGAGTTTTATCGATTTTCGAAGAATTTCGTGTACTACGCACGCCCACTGAACTTTTTCATAAAACGGCAAATTTTAAACTATTGATTTTTTTTATCGGCACACTCTATAAAGCATAAAACGTGTACAAAAAAAGTTTCACGCTTTTTCGACTAAAGGATACGACGTTTTTTGAGGATTATCGATTTTCGAAGAATTTTGTGTACTACCCTTTTGAACTTTTTCAAAAAACGCCAAATTTTAACTAATTGTTATATTTTTTGATTAGACACACTCTAAAAACCATAAAACATGTAAAAAAAAAAAAGTTTCACGCTTTTTGGACCAAAGGAAACGACGTTTTTTGAGTTTTATCGATTTTCGAAGAAAATTCGTGTACTACCTCCTTTGAACTTTTTCAAAAAATGTCAAATTTTAAACTATTGATTTTTTTGATCGGACACACTTTATAAACCATAAAACGTGTAAAAAATGTTTCACGCTTTTTGGACTAAAGGATACGACATTTTTTGAGTTTTATTGATTTTTTAAGAAATTTGTGTACTACTCCCTTTGAACTTTTTCAAAAACGGAAAATTTTAAATGTAACACCCCGAATTCTTGGAACTCAAAGCGTTACTGGATAGGAGCTCATAATGGGTCCCGGCTTTAGGTTGACGTCAATAATGTCGGATCTTGCAACAAGACACAAATATTATTAAATTAAAAATTTTAAATTAACATATTTAGACTCAACAAACGCTAGATTTGTAAAGCATCCAACTGAGAAAGAAAATAAAATGTACTGTATGAGAAACAAAAGAATCATAATTAAATAAACCCAACATCAGAACTCCTAATACGAAATCCCAATTAAGGATATGATTTATAAAAATAAAAAGCAACCGCATAGTGATAATTTATAGTTATCAAAGTTTGCTACAAAAGTTTTATAAATAATCATTTCTAATAGATTAACCAAAACTTATTTATAAATAAACAAATTTTGTTTTTTTCCAATTTAGGTGCCTGATAGGTGATGGAATCACTATCAATTTAGGTAGTTTTTAGAGTCCTTTTTATGTTTTTGAGTCATATTGTGCTGCTAATACTTTGATCTAGATGAAAGAGTCTAAATGAAGCAAAAGAAGTTATGAGCAACACTTAGGAGTTGAAGTAAAGCGACGAAGACAGGTTTCTGGTGCCACACCGCCCCCCGCGGAGCAGTGTCACCGCACCTGCGGTGGCACCCTTGCCGAGTGCCGCAGCCAGCGGTTTCACCTGCACTGAAGGAAGCTTGTCACCGCCCCCGCGGCCGCCCCTGCGGTGACAACCCTAAAGACCCACGCCGAGTGCCGCTGCCAGCGCCTTCGCCGACGCCCAAGAAGAGACATGTCACCGCCCCTGCGGTGACCCATCCTGAAGAAGCGAAGACAGCGCCCCAGTGCTCGTGTCTGCGCCCTTGCCAACGGCCCTGTGAAGCCGAAGATCCAGTGTCACCGCCCCTGCGGTGTCTTTGGGCCGCCCCTGCGGATCTTCACCAGAAACGCCTCGAAGCTGAAGAGTCAGACGTTCAAAGAGCATTGAAGGCCCCGCCCCCGCGGGAACGACGAGCCGCCCCTGCGGCCACGAGGAAGATGGAACGTTTGGCATAAACTGCCCCTGCGGCACCGTTGGTCGCGGGTGCGGCTTAGCGTAAGAGGACTTTACTCGGCTGTTTTCGTCACTTTTATGGCCTTAATTGTGGCTGTTTGCACAACCTCTTTAATTCATTCTTAATGGTGGCTGTTTGCACAGCCTCTTTACTCCTTTTTAATGCATTTTGTCGTATAAATAGAGCCCTTGGCTTAGGCTAGAATAATCTCATTTTCCCACAAAAACCTCTATATTTCATTTGTCTTTTGTATGGAGTGTTAAGTCTTTCCTTTGCTACATTGGGTGGATTGAAACTTCATATAAGTTGGTTGTAAGTTCTTTTAAATAGAAGTTTTATTCAATATATATTTGTGTTATATTTCTTGTTTTTAACTTAGTTTGTATGTTTATTTTCCACTTAGTTTGATCACCTAAGTTGTATAATTGCATGCAAAAGGCTAAGGTTAATTGGTTCCGGTTTCGGGTCATTAATCCAGTAGCAAACTCTTAGGTATGAACAGGTTGTGATTATCTAAGTGTAAAAGGAATATAACTACATAATAAGATTAACGGGTTGTTTCTCTTTTATGTATCTCTTTATCTTTGTTAGAATGCTAACTTGTTATTTGGTCTTGTAGGTTTACGGACTAGGAACTCGTTAAGTTGTATTAATGCCGGTTGGCTTAATACATAAATATGATCAAGATGAGAACAATTATTGAATGCTTCTAAAAAGAATCAACCAAGTTATATGTATGCTAAGATCCAACCTAGTGTAGTTCTTTAATCAAGGTTATTTTCACCAACTTTATAATTGTCTTTGTCTTGTTTTGCTACAATCCAAATCCCCCCCCCCCCCCCCGTTTTGTTACCAAATCAATATTTAAATCTAATAGAAACTCGATAAAACTCCCTTGGATTCGACCCTTGCTTACAATATACAAATCGGTTAAGTGTATGTTAGGTATTTTACTTTGATTAAAGCTAAAAGACAACGACCATAGGTTTTTAGCTTCGTCAGTGCCGGCGTCCAATATTTTTTTTTACTATTTTTTATAATAAAGGGTGTCTGCTGCAATAGACTTTGGGGGATTGCGAGTTTTTTTTTACGTTAGTAAAATGAAAGCCATGCATATATCTTTTTTGAAAAACAATTGTAGCATACTTCTCATACCTCCCTCCAACTATTACACATAATTTGACCACGTGTCATTCATGATATTAACAGTTCTCTTTGAAAAGTAGTTTTGTTCCATCAGTAAGAGCTTGAAGAATTCCAAATCTCCGTTATTGAGCGAGAAGCGTGAGGCACAATTATCACTTGAGCAAGGAATCCAAGACTGGAGGGATCGGTTCAAGATATTAAATCTAAAAATGAGAGGAAAGAACACATCCAATTCATGACATTAATATGCAAAGGAAATTGAAATTAAAAAAAATAGCTGATTAATCTTCAAACAACAAGGACAACAATACCTCAAAACAACCACAAATATTTCTTCTCTTTTTTATTCAGAAAAATAAAGAACAAATTTAAAAGCTAAAAAGTCCAAACAGGCTGAAAAGACGAAAGTAAAATTGCAGAAGAAGATCTAAGGGCCCAAAAGGAGACCCAAACAAAAGGCCTACAAGGTTATCTCTATACAACAGGTTAAGAAAAGCAAAAGTCGGGTCTAAAAAGTTGTTGTCTGTTGTAGATCTCTATACAACAAGGACAACAATACCTCAAAACAACAGGTTAATTAAACTCCTTCATACCATTCACCCCAAACTTGTTTTCAACAAACCACTCAAACCAACACATATCCTAATTTCTGAATAGGTCAAAGGAGGCCATATTTTTCAATGTTTGAGGGACTGAAAGCATGGTCAAGATAAGAAAATAGAATGAAGTCGAATTGCCGTAATCATCCCTATGCAACGTGCAAGAACTTGTAAATGTAATTTCGAAAATCATAACTCACTCAAGCCTAGACAAAAGCAAATTCACATTTTTCACAAAAATTCTAGCAAAGTATTCAAATCTCACATATTCCATTAATCAAATTAAGCTCAAAATATTCATCCAAGGTCAATTCACACACAAAATTTCATCATTGGGATCATATCAATCTTAAAAGTAATTTTTTTTTATATGGATGCAATATGTAAACATGTGACATGAAAAGAAACTAACCATCTAAATGTAGTGCAATGAAAATAAACATGCAAAACTAATGCGAATATACTACCCCATACTTAAAAAACACATTGTCCCCAATGCGAAAAATAAATAGAGAGGTGAAAAGTATACTCATATTGTAAAATGGTGGTTCTTCGTAACACGGTGCTCATGGATGTGGAGGTGGGTGACGTAGAACAAAACCCTTCATGCATTGCTCATTCGTTTATTACATTGGGTTGCCTCCCAAGAAGCGCTTGATTTTAGGTCTCTAGCTAGACCTAATTTCGTCTATGCCTCAATTTACCTCGAAAACTCCGGATTGCTCATTATGTCCTAGCAACCGTTCCTCTCCAGCTTCTTTCATGTCAAAGTTGAGCCACTTGATTGACCAATAAACTCTATGCTCCAATTTTACCGGAAAGTGGTAAGACTTTCCATAGACAAGCTTGTAAGGAGTGGTACCTATGAGAGTCTTGTAGTCCGTCCTATATACCCATAAGACATCATCAAGCTTCGTGGTCCAATATTTCCGGGACCGAGATACCGTCTTCTTGAGAATCCCCTTTATTTCCCTATATGAGATATCCACTTGACCGCATGTTTGAGGATGGTATGAAGTTACAACCTTGTGGGTTACCCCATACTTGGACAATAGAAGCTCAGGGTCTTGAGCGGTGAAGTGCTTGCCACCATCACT
This sequence comes from Fagopyrum tataricum, assembly GCA_002319775.1. Lineage (NCBI taxonomy): Eukaryota > Viridiplantae > Streptophyta > Magnoliopsida > Caryophyllales > Polygonaceae > Fagopyrum > Fagopyrum tataricum. The sequence continues at coordinate 52,133,722 of CM008279.1, forward strand.
CATTATGACTCAAGGTGTGGCAAATCTTGGGAAGATGATCCGGTTGAAGATCCAAAAAATTTAGGTAGATCCAAAAAAAAAAGTTCTCTATTGGAACTGCTAGACAACTAGAGACGTAGTTTTTTTTTTTGATAAAGGAAAGCGGTTCGAAAACACTAGACAACACGCCGTCTAGTGGATCGAAAGGCCGATAAAAATCGGCAGACGGACTAACCGTCATGACGAGCCACAATAAAAGAAAAAGAAACACACAAATTACAACATAATAGCCCGTAAGCAAAAGAGGTCTTCAGGAGAAAGTAGGATAAAAATGCAGTCGGCAGGAAGCGGCAAGCATTAAGTTTGTTTTTGAAGGAAGTACACAGGTATGACGCCTGGGGAACAACTGTGGACACCTCAGATTTGGACTCACATCAGAGCCGTCAGGAGTCGATCACAAATCCACGCCCCCTCCTCGACAAACTACTCGAAACGCCACCAAAACAACAAACTCAAACTAAGAAGACGACGTTGCAAAACACGGGTGTCATGCCATATAAAGTGTATAACTTTGAAAGTTAGTGAATAAAGATTTAAATGGATAAAATTGTACAAATTGTTATTAGATATCATTGCCTCCGGGTAAATTTTTTTTTTTTTAATTTTGTTGAAAATTGCTAGTAGAACTAGCATCATCATTGATTTAAACCAAGGTGTTTTTTAAGTAGGAGCTTGTTAACGTTTATAACATACGGAGATTTTTGAAATATAAATATCAAAGCGTCAACTTGATATTTTTCTTGGTATCTATGGAATCTTCCAAAAAGAAGACCTTGTGAGTAGAATATCAAGATTTTATTAATGATGTTTCCACTTAATATACATTTTTTTAAACCATTTTTCTCCCCCCTTTTTATCACCTTTCAAGAATAATCATAAAAAAAAAAAGCGAAACTCATTGTTTTGATGTATCCTTGAACATTGTGCAAGTAGACTAGTAAAAAAGCCTACAATATAGCTCTTTTCTTTAAAAATTATTATAATAATTTTGGTTACCCAAAAAAAAAGGCAAAAATTGGGGTTCTCCATCTTCTTTTTGTTGCTGCGGGTGAAGATCAGGTATACAAATTTGAAAACTCTTGATTTTTTTATTTTTATTAAAAAAATTTTAAGGTCAGTTGTAAAGAGGCTCTGGATTTTCAAAGATTATGGGTGGTGACATGTTTATACCGGTGGTGGATACTCATGACGTCGGAAAGTCGAGGCCGATAAGCCATAGTTAGGGTTTTCAACAGTAGATGGGGTTTATCTCCGCCATCCAGAATGGTAAAGGTCCCCAAGCGGGGAAGAAGGAAAGACAAGGGATGAGAAGGAGGAATGTGATGGAGAGGCGGTGAAGAGGTCGAACCAATTGCTAGCCAAGGAGACACCAAACGAGGTAGAGAGGAATTGGGGCTAAACCGAAACCAAAATCGAGATTACGACGTTGTGGTGGCGTTGCTTTGGTTTCTCGAAAAGAGATCCGAGGCTTATCAGAGATGAACATTGTTGCTTGGTAGAGGTCCGATTACAGGAGAGATCCGGAGTTGTCGGAAGACAGGACTGTGTGTTTGAGGGGTCACCTCTGTTCGTTGTTTTTTGCTACAGTAGAGAGGATTTTCTTGGGTTGCCTTGGTCTCTGCTATTCCTTATAGCTAGAGACGTAGTTTGTTACATATTTTAGGGTATTTCACGTGTCAGAATATCTCTGTCTCCTTTCCTGTTAAAATTTAGGTTCTTGTGTTGATGATACAATACAACAATATACAAGGTAGTTAAACTTTCAAAGAAGTCGAAATGGGTTCTTTCCTTTATCTTTTTGTTTCCCAATAATATGTATAAATGATTTTTTTCCCCGATATGCATATATGAGTTAAATATCAGTATCACCAAGCATTACAATACATACAATAGTAACAGGATGAAACGTTCTCGCTTTTAACTCGGTTCAAATTCTCATATACAAAACAATTCAAGTACAAGCTGCCAAACTATTAAAACAACCGATCTAGAAGTACATTCATATTGCAATGGAATTTTTTTATCAAACTTTTTTTTTATGTAGAAGAATACAATGGTATACTTAAGGATCACCAAAGCAATGGAAACATTGAGAAATAACTTTGAAATTAAATGGTAAAAAAAAAACCCAAATATACACAACTTTGTTTCTGTGTGAAACATATTCTAGCTCTACTAATTACTAGGCAGTGTTATTACCTTTGGTTTATTCATCAGCTTTTCTTTGTGTTTTTTACGTTGCGTAGTGTCATAACTAGCCTTTGTCTTTCACCTTCAACCTCTGCAAATTTCAAGCTGATTTCAGAATATCTCTGTTGCATTTCCTTCAGTTCAGCCTCCATGAACGAGTTATCTTCCCTCAAAGATGCAATTTCCTTGAAAAATAAATATATACACATAAGAAATTCATCATTTTACCATCTTTCAGTGATCAGGTTTAAGGGTTCTTGTTTTAGTATTTTTAAACTTGAAAGATGCAATTCTAAGTATATATTCATCAGCTCACCTTTTTCCGGTCATCTTCATTGCTCTGTTTGAGTTCTTCCAATCTTCTTTCTAGTTCATTAATTTTGTTATGTAGATCTGTTTCCTTTTCAAGAAATGCATTTGCAGAGGTCTCCATAGCTAAATCCTTCTGCTGTATTTGTCCCTAGTTTAGACAATAAGAATCAATAATTAGCTATAGAAAGACATTTAGATACTCAATCACTACAAGCAAATATAATCATATAACAGCATTGTCCTAGTATTTCTGTTATATCAATCCCTTCGGAAATCTTAGGGGCTTGTTTGGTATAGATATCAAAAATAAGGGATGTATACTGGTATGAGATATAATGATATGAGTATGAGTGATATTGATGTGTATGGATAGAGTGTTATGCTTGATATACTACTATTTCAAGGTATATCAAAATAACACTCTTGATAAAAATCCATTATCATAATAATATCAAATTTGGTATCAATTTAATATACATATCTAAATATACTAAACACATGTACAAAAATATAGTTGCTTGATATCTATTTCCCTATCCTGATATAAACACCAAACCCTTAGAGTATAACTTTAGTATAAAAGCTTACCTCGAGCAATTTTAGTCTCTCCTTCAATGCAGCAGCATCTTTAGAACCGAGTGAGGCAAATTCAGCCTTACTGTTTTTAGAGGATGCTTTTGTTCTTTCTGCTGCAGTGGTCCGTCCGTTGTTGTCCTTTAGCTTCTTCTCCATATTGATTAGAGCATCATCCTTCTTTTTTAGTTCAGCCTTGAGTTGGAAAACTTGTTTTTCAAATTTCTCCTTCTCCAGCTCACCTTCGAGTAAAGATTGTCTCAACTCTTCACATTGAGCTCTGAGGGTATCCAATTCTGTTTGTAGATTCCTGAGAGATGTATCCTTTTCATCTTTAAGCTCCATCAGTGACTCCTCTGCGTCTTTCTTTATCGAGTCAATAACAAACTTCAGTTCAGCCTTCAATTCTTCTTCTCGTGTTATCTGTGCACGGAGACTCTGACAAGCTTCATCCTCATGTGATCTTTGAGCTTCTAGCTGGTTACGGAGATCAGACACTTGTGCTTCATAATCCTCTTTGACTAACTCAAGTTCATCCCGAGCCTGTTGCAGCAAGTCTTCAAGGTGGCTATTCACTAACCGCAGCTGATTCACTTCAGTCATTGCTTTAGTTGCTACTTTCTCATTTGCTTCGAATGTTGACTGCATTTGGATGGAAAGTCTTTTGAATTCATCCTGAAGCCTGTCTGCTGTAGTAGTATTTTTCCGTTGGATAAGTCTTATGGTTTCCTCTGCGCGAATAGCTCGCTGTTCCTGCTCTACTTTACCACGAGTGATAGCTTCTAGATCAGATTCAAACCCTTGTACTTGTTTATCAAGTTCTTCCTCAAGGCTTTCTATATGATCTTTAAGTTCCTTGATGGTAGTCAATGCTTCTGAAAGCTCTTTGGTCAATCCGAGGGCTTTTTCTGCTTCAATTGCTTGTTGCTGCTGCTGCTCCATTTTGGCACAGCTAACAGCTTCCAATTCAGCTTTGAATTGCTGTGCCTGTTTTTCTAGTTCTTCCTCAAATGTATGATTTTGATTTTCAAGATCCTTAATAATGGCCAAAGACTCTGACAACTCATCTGAGCAGTTGTCAAGCTCCTTTTCAAGCTTCTCTACTTGACTTTCAAGTTCATGTATGGTGGCATACGAGCCTGAGCACTCGTATTGCAGTTTCAGCTGATGTTGGATATCGCTCTGATCCAGTTGATATGATATGTTGTGATTTTCTTGCTTGAGAATCTCATAGTCAAGGGCTAGCTGTTCCATTTGCATCTCTAGCTCATCTTTATCTCTTCTATACATTTCAATTTCATTACAAAGGTCCATAATCTTTTGCTCGAGGATGTATGCTTCCTTGGCATCAATGTGTTGCTTAACAAGATCTTCCAGTGCTTTTTGTTCATCATCATCATCGCTGCTTTGTCGGCTTCCTTCCAACTTCTCAGAAATGTTACCAGATACCGGCTTTAATGATGAATCCAAGTCTCCTCTATTGGCTTGCTCTAATAGTTGTTCCAAGTCCTGGATAGCAAGAATCAGCTCGGCGTTTGACTCTTGTGTCTTGTGTAGCTGTAGCCGAAGATTCGCGTTAAGATCCTTTTCATGATTCAGTTCTTGTCTGGTTTCCTCAAGGAGATCCCAGGGATCACCCTCATAATTTACTTTATTTCTAGCTTTCTGAGAAGCTTTGAGCCTTTCACATTCTGCCTGGAAAGCGTCTCTCTCGTCTTTCAAACAAGCCACTTCTTTTAATAGATCTTGACCTCTTTTACCCTCCTTAACAATCTGTTTACGAAGGGTTTGAAGCTCCATATCTGCAATATCTGCCTTCCTAGAAAGAAGAATGATATCAGATTTTAGCTTCTCAACATTTTCATCTAAAATGTCTCTTTGGCTGATGGTGGATCCATCTGTACTTGAATCATTTATATCCATAAGCACATCATTAGTTTTCATTCCAAGCTCTTGAAGAGTATCCAATCCAGAACTGTTCTCGGAACCGGACAAAGTAATGTCAGATCCAATGGAGGCCCTTCCATTTCCATTTAGCTCTGGCATATTATTATCCACTGTTTTCACCAAAGGATTTTCCTGTGAACCAAGCATGAACAGATATTAAAGTGGCAGACACTTGATTCAGAAAACCCACAAACACTATTGACGGTACAAAAAGGCATAAAGATAAAGATATCTAGAAAAGACAAAGATAAGATAGAAAATTACTTCATTGAAATTTGTATTGGTGTTTTCTTCAGAATCACCCCTGCCAAAATGTCTCTTCAGACTCCTATCTTCGGATTTGGTTTTCTTAACTTCATGTTCTTCAAGATCGCTGGATCAAATTACAGACAAATAAAGTCAGGCATCCAAATCTCAGAATATGAACTGAAGCAAGGAGTCAAGCTGTTTCACCTTTGGTTCACATTTTCCGTTATTCTCTGAATCGAAACCTGTTAACCCCCAAAACACATTACAACCAAATCTTCATCAAACGCTGTATATCACTTATATGAAACAGTGAATAACTATAGGGTCATGGGATTAATGGCAATCACCAACATGATCTACACACAGTAGATCATAGACACAAAAATAAGACCACTAACATGTAAAACGGCATCTGAAATTGAGCTCTTGAAAGGCAAAGCAACTGAAGTAGCCTTGGTTGCCTCCGCATAGTTGGAAAAATTTACAGAAGCTTCTCCTACAATACGCGATTTTGATGAACCCTACAAAAGTGACATCTACAATATGAGATAATTTGATTCCAAAAGAACAGATGAAATTGATCAAGAAGAATCGTATGATCATACTGTTGAAAGGATAAGGCGGTATATTCTGTCATGAATCTTCCCATTCTTAGGGTCTTGGACAAATTTCACCGTTTCAAAAATTGGGCTCTCCCAGTAACAGCAATCGTCTCGAATCTCGTACTTCTCTAATTTCGCCGTTGGCTTCCCAGTGTCAGTCGGAACCAGCGAAAGCACCAATGTACTCCCACTGAGTTGCAATACCTAATTGCAAAAATACAACAGTGTCAATCCTACAGTCAGAAGATCGATCCCTCGAAATTCATCTTAATTTCTGAGAAAATTCCTAGATAATCAGATGCAGACAAATTCATCAAACACACGTACACATATAGAAATCTAAATTTTGTTCCAGCAAACCGATCGTCGGTTACTAGCATTCACAACTTCGATCTCATTCTCAGATATTTAATTCGAGACAAACGACACGAAGCCAAAAACGGCTAAAATATCGGAAACAATTTATTAAACCGACCAGTCTTATTATACATTTCCAATTCACGAAGCATTTTTTTTTTTCAGTTTACCTGAGTAGCGTGGAAGCTCAGTTTGAACAGAGCATTGATCTTGTTCTTCTCGCTCCTCCATCTCACCGACTTGAACATCTTACGATTATTCTCCTAGTCACCGGACCGTCAACAGAGTTCCGGCGAGCATTGCCGGAATCACATTCACCTCCACAGGAATCTCCGATCAAGCACAAAATGATGATCGTTTCGACGATGAGTGTAATACCAAGATCAACTTGCGATCTGAGCGAGTCAGTAAATTTGCCAAAAAAATTGAGTACAGATTCTGAACAGAGTGAAGGAAAGCAATCGGAAAATCTCGAACTGAAATCACCTCAGCAGATCTGAAAATCCTCTGTCTGGAATGCACAGTCTGTAAGAGTGTAAACAGTTCTCTCTCGGTGGGGGATGTCGACGATTCTATAATATAGAGATAGATTTAGAAAGAAAATTAACAAAAATATTTAAAAAAATTAGAAAGTGGAAGAGAAGCTGCAACTCTCCACAGGAAAAATATATTTATTTCAATTTTTTATTTGTCGGTCCTCAGATTTGTAATTAAGAGGAACTGCGTGGAAATTGAAAATCAGATAGATAAAAGAAATAGAAAACCTGTCCACGTGGAAACTCTTTGTTTCTTTATTCGGTTGAAATGATTATACAGGCTTGATAATGCAAACCATAGCACTCTCAATAATTTATTTAATAATTATTTTTATAAAGAAAAAATTTAAAATAACTGTGTAAGACGTACACTAATCCCGTTTAGTTGTATATTTAGAAACGAAATATATATACTCTTGTTTATAAAACATTTTGGAATTATTTCTCTAAGACTTAAAGTAGTAAGTAAAATTTGAGTCATTTTAAAATTCAACAGGAAAACTAAATGAGAAAAAAGAAAACACATTTTCTACTAAAAATGTGAAAATTAACTTTTTATAAATGTATAATGATATTTTAGTTTGTTATATTCATTTATGAAGTTGAAATTCAACGGACTCTAAATGTATTTATACGTTTATTTTGATCTAATTATGAGGAAATTAGAGATATATCTCACCTAAGAATAGAGTGAATAGATTAAAAAATCGGATATTTAAGTTGGAAAAATCATTTATGATAAATTTAATATAATTTAAAGATTAAATTATAATTTCTCTATAAAATTTTATTTTTTTTGGAATTTGATGATGTCCGGATTAGTCATATAATCATATTTGTATGATTTGATGGCTCATCAAGAAAAAGGGAATTGTTTGATTTGAATATTAAGTTGTAAGGACACTTCTTGATCTTGATTAAAACAAAAATTAATGAGGTTCAATAATGAGATTATAAAACAACCGGATTTTCCCTTTTGCGTAGATGATTGCTTGTTAATCAGATGAAGCGTGATAATGCTATGAAATATCTTCAAATTTGAAAATTTAGGCATTTTTAATGGTTATAATAATAAATTCAGGAAAATGTCAGTATTATGAGTAAGGTATTGACTTGATATGATGGTTAGTAGGTAGGAAGTAGTTGTGTAATAGATCTGAGCTGTAACTGTAAGCTGTTGTTTATTAGAATTTTGCCTCACCTTGTCTCACCACTTCTTTAAAATATAAATATATTTTATTTATTTATTTGATATGTATCAAAAATGTTTCAAATGGTAAAATGTCTTGTGATTTGGATGAAGTAATAAATATAAGATGTTGAAGGGAAAATTATGGCTATTTTTATAAAAGAAGAGGATTGAGATAACGTGACATATTATGTTTAACAATCTATGTTACAACTTAGTTTGAGTTCACGTTAACATTTAGGGCTCGTTTGGTACCGGTAAGAATCATTTCCGGTAACAGAATGATTTCTAATCAATAAAAAACTATGTTTGTTTAGAGGTCTTTTAACACATAAAAGTAATTCCATCATTTTCATTTCTTTTCCTTCCCCTTATTCGATTCCGTTCCATTTTCATTCCACCGCTTCAACCAAACGGGCACTTAATATATTCCGTTAGATAGCATAATCTATTTCGTCTAGTGATATGGTTAGAGTTCATGGTCCAAATATATATTACGTATTATTTTCATTCGGTGTCGAGTTCAAGTTCAAATTAAACTGATCATCTCCTTTAGGTAGGAGAATCAAACATTTATTTCCATTACCGCTTTAAATATCAAAATTTCATACTGCATATAAAATATATATAGAATATATAATAAAAATTCAAAAGAAGACGACGATATAGGTGGAGATTGATATTTAAAAGGTTTATCACTTTACGTTTGGACCGTTAACGTTCCAAACCCAATAAATCCGGGTTAATGTGATATATATGATCATTCAATGTCAAATTAATACCGCATGCATGGCATCAAGAGGATAATTTTACCCGTATTTGACGAATATCCGATCATCCGATTAAACAAAAGAGGATAAAACCCATCTTTTAAGGGTGAAAACCCATTAAAAGATGGGTGAAAGTGGGGTGGATCAGGGATACGAGTGAACGTTTCATCCATCTATTACCCGACTCAATCATTAATCCATCCGATACGTGTTCACCGGTTTAAAATTATATATATTTTTAATATTTATATTTTTAAATTATAAATACTTTACGTTTATCTTCTTACTATCTAATTTATACGAAAGTAAACCCTTTGTGGGTGGTGGGTTGGGTAGAGTGGACAATTTTGATTTACGGAACCTCCTTTTAAGAAAATTCATCTTTTTTAAAATACTTTTATTGTAAATAACAAAATTGAATAGATTAATAATGGTATTTCAAGCTGATAAATATTATGAATTCATTAATTTGAAAATGAATTTGTAGAAGAAAGTTCGGTTGCTTGTGTTTAAAGGCAGTCACAACTCACGGGTTGGGTGTGAGGTTACTAAGGTGTACGCTCAAGGTGTTGATATTGATCTTACATTTTAAGATCAAAATTTAAAACATTTCCAGATATTTTATTTTAGTTTGATCGGTCAGAATTTTGAAATAAAATTTATTTAGTATGGTATAGAGTATTAGAGTATATATTTGGCCTAACTAATGCACGTGATCACTGATCACACTACTCATGCCTACGTCTTGCATACTAAGCTAATATCTTATTTATATACGTTACTTTTCTTGTTATCATTTTGTGTGCCAGCTTGGTGATGATTGATGAACATATAAGATTTAAGGTTTATCAGTTTATGCCTTTATGGTTGATTAATTTTAGAATAAAATTTTACTTATACGTTGGTCTATTATAAATCGGTTATATAGAATGTCATGTTGCCATTATGTCTATATGTTAAAATTATATATATGGTTCGAGAAATGATAACATGCATGAAAACCTTCATTACAGTAAAAAAAAAAAAAAAAAAAAAAACTTCAAAGAGTCATTAAATATCAAAACAAATAAAATGCGTTGATTTTTCCATATAATACATATATATGTGGTCAAAATGTACGATTGTGCACTGTGTCAGATTGCGAATTTCACCGTCATACAATCTTATTCACTCGTCATTGTTTTGTTGTTCATATGTATCCGATGAACAATAAAACTCTATGTGATTTTAGAAATTCGATTGCAGGCAAAAAGTCCTCCCTCCAAGTCTCCAACCCTTTTTTTTTTTTTTTTTAAAAAAAATCGGTTAGATTGGTCTACCTTCTAGAGGTAGTCTAACCTAAAGCATCCTTGCGGATGAGATTACGAAGTTCGGGATCATCAGAAAAATTGATGTGGGGTCGAGATTCCCAAATGGATCAATCGGTTAGCAACACAGTTGATTTCTCTGAAAATATGTCTAATACGGACTTCGTCAAAGAGACGACGATCCAGTCTGGAGTCGGATAAAATCATCGCGACCTCCCACAAGCAGTTCCACATACCTTGGAGTGTCATGATTACACACAGGTTGTCGCCTTCAATTTCGATTTTTTTAATTTGTAGTCTAATAGTCTCTTGTAAACCAGATTTGAGGGCAAAAGCTTCTGCTTTTAAAACCGAATTAAAATTATTTTTTTTGCGTCAAGGCTGACGACATCACCATTGTGATTTCGGATTACAAATCCAATAGAAGTAATTTCCGAATCGAGTTTTGATCCATCAAAATTAAGTTTAAAAAAATCCGGTTTTGGTTTGTCCCATTTAATATTATATTTTTTTTATTTTATTTGAGTTATTCTCCTTTTTTGGTTGTTGATCCAACCCTATTACTAATGAATAAGTTGGATCTCATTATTTTTTTTAAATAATTACAATTAATATATGTTAAATATTTAATTTATACATGTTGATGAAAAACAACCAATATAATATATGTATCATGGTGTTCATCCATTAACCCGGATTTATTGATTTTTCATAAGTTTATCACTTTATCTTACTACCAACATTTGATCGTATATATGTTATACGTATTTGATCATTCAATTTCGGTTTTTTTTGAAGTTTCTACAGTATCATATATATAGTTTTAGTTATAAACTAGTTCAGTGTGTTTGTACCTTGCACGTAACTTGTAAAATTTGAATTGATTTTTTTTATAATCGTAAATAATGTCTTGCTATCGATATAAAAAATATAAAGCTTAAATAATGTGTAATAAAAAAGAATAAAATTATCTTAAAAAAGACTGTAAAATTAGAATTAAAACAATAACAAAACTGTATAAAAAAAACATAATAAAAACTACATCATTAGTAATCTATATAAAGAGTTAAAAATAAAATATTAATCATTAGAATGTAAAATATTAGAATTATATATTATAATTTAAGAAATGTGAATTTTTTTTATAATATATATAAAATTTAGCTTAAAATTTTATTATTGATCGTCGTATAAAATAAAGATTTAAGTGAAGATAAAAATAGCAAGTCAATTCTATTTTTCAAAATATCCAAATTTATGGTTTAGCATGAGGTTGAGGTTGAGACGTGGTAAAATCCAACATGACATATAATTTAGTTTGAGTCTAATGCACACGGGTGTTTGTAAGCATATGACCTCTGCTTTGCAGTGTAACCGGACCTTTTAATATATATAATATCAAAGTAGTTTAGCTGACTCATTGATTGATCATAGGTTTATACTTTAATTGCACTTGTAGATCGAGGTCGGAGACAATAAGTCTGTGTTGTCAGGGCCGGCTCGATGAGTGATCCATAAGGTTCTTTCGAACAGGGCCCCTAAAATTTTGGGGCTTATATAAAAAAAGTTAAATGTACAATACAAAGATCATTCTTAGTCTAGATGGTAAGTTCTCGCTCTTTTTTCTTGTTTTTTCTTATAGCCTCACTCATCATTTTTTGTTTTTTCATTTTACTTGTGCGGCCTCCTCTTTTGAACTTTTATTTCTTTTTCAAATTAAATTATAAACGATTTTTTCATGGATTAAAAATATATAAATGCCGTACTTTGTATACATAATTTCTGTTTTTTTTCCCCATTTTTTAAGGGCCCAGTATTATTCTTTGAGTAGGGCCCCGAAAACCATTGAAACGGTCTTGTATGTTGTTATTTATTTTATAATAAAACTTAATTATATATTTTACGATTTAATAAACCTCAGACAAAACCATATATTATGAGGGGAGAATAATAAGCATGATATTCCGAAAAGGTGAAAGGTGGTGGTCGAAGAACAGGGTAGCATATATGTTTAGAGGCAAATAAATAAAAATAAAAACAAAAAGTAGGGCAGCAAGTTGCTGTAAAGAAGAAAAAATAGATGAAGAAGATGGGATATGTTAAGTAGTAGAGGAGCAGCCTTCATCACATGACACTTCAGATGCCCTTTATCCTTTCCAAGATTGCTCCCCTTAACCTTTTTATATATTTTTTTACTTAAACTAATCATGTCCCAACCACTTTTATTTGCAATTGCATTGCTAATCCTTGGCTAATTTCTTAATTAGGTGGAAGTCTGCATGCATGGGACCCATGTTTCCTAGATAATTAACCCACTCATTGATAACATTTTTAGCTAGCTTTGAAGCAATGATATTCAGTTTTAAGCTAAATAATGAGCATTTAGGCTAACCCTTTTGGTACTATTATTGCATCATCATGTACTTGATTATATTGAATCTACTGATAATAGGTTCTTCTTAACAACAAAGTAAAACACGCACCATTTGGATCGTTTATGTCCAAATTTATTGTTAAACTTTGAGATGCTATATCGATATTTTTGACTTTTTTTTGGAGTATCTATAATTAAGATTTATTAATGTAACATCCTGCACTATTTGAATGGATATTTGTGATTGAATTATAAAGATAGATTTTTCACCCATGTCAACAAGAATTCTTCTTTTACAGTAGTAGGGTGAGGACAAATAATTTTGGAGTTAAGTGAGTTTATGCGGAAACAATTTTAGGATGAGTGCCCTACTAGGAAGCTTTTGTGCATGTATGGTTGGCATGGAAACAACGTTTGAGTTACGAGTGTGCTCGTCCTAGTAGACAGTCACTCGTCTTGGTGGACGGTCCTTGGCCTGACGTGGACGACATAAATATAAGTGGGAGAGATTGTATCATCCAACATCATTTGAATGGGAGAGATTATAATATTCTGCATTATTTGAATAGTGATATTAATGTCAACAAAAATTCTTTTTTTACCAGTGATAAAGTGGGGACAAATAACTCTAAGATAAGTTATTCATTTATTAAATTATCAATACCTTTGAAATGACTATTTACAATAACAAGCGAATAATATTTATCTTTTTTATTTCCCTCAAAATATTATATTATGGATGATTAAAGGGTGTAATCCGAAAAAAATCAAAGACTCAAAGGCATCATCCAAAAACTGAAAAATTATTGAGTATAATCCGGATTTTTTTTTAAAGTATAAGGACATCATCCAAAATTTCTCTAAAAATAACTATGATTCATACATTCTAACATGATTCAACATTTTATTCAAAATGAAGATTAATCGAGAGAAACATGAGATCAGAGGATATAGGAAGTATAAACGAAATTGAAGTAGTTTATTGTGTAATTATGATAAAAGTTGAGTTTCAACATTCGTTTTTGGTGAACTGCGACTTTTTGTTGAACAATGATATTATAACATCTTGTTTATATTTTGAAAAGTTTTGGATAGTTTCTTTGTACTTTAAACTTTTTTGGATTATGCTCAACAATTTTTAAGTTTTTGGATAGTGTTCTTGAATTTTTTTAATTTTTTGAAATATTATGTCCATCTATCATTCATAAATTAATATTTTAAGAAAAAATAATAATAATTATTTGCTTAGTTATGTTAATAGTATTTTAAAGACATACATAATATCTTGAATGAATAACCCTTTTTTTTTTCATTCTCCTTAAAATGTTAATAAATGTTAATTTATGAATGATAGAAATGTTAATTTATGAATGATAGAAGGATATAATCTAAAAAAAATCTAAAATTTAAAGACATTGTTCAAATATTGAAAATACATTTGATATAATTAAAAAAGTTAAACGTACAAGAGTATTATCGGGAAATTCCTGTAACTTTTCCACGTACAAATATGTGAAGTAAGTTCTCATCTATTTACAACTTCTCCAAATTGATGGTAGTGGACTTATCTCGATGAGGGGTTAAAATCTTTTACCATAAGAGATTTTTAGTAAATTTCTTAAAATTTAATTATTTTAATGAGCTTAAATACCTTTAATCAGTAAAAATTAAAATTAAACTATTTACTTTTAGTAATTTTTTTAAAAATTAATATTAAAATGAAAACTTATGAAATGCTCTCTTATCTCTCCTTGAAAGAGAGTGAGAGATGAAACCCAACCATCACCGGCTTCAGTCCACATGCCACGTATTTTGACCTATCAAAACCCTGTCGGTCCACTGTCATTTGTCTCAGCCTACCGGCCGTCTCTCAACCTCTTGCTAATTACCACACAATAGAAGTTCGTGGTGAAAGTTGGCAAGCAAACCTGAAAAACGAATGAAAAAATGGATGAAACCTACCCAACACCAACACACCACCAGTCTTGGCTGACTAACCACCTCTCTTGGCCTAACGAGTAACAACCCCCCTCCCACCAACACTCCTCTATTTCTTTTTGCATCAAGTCTTCTCAAATTAAATCCCCAAGCACCCACCAACACTACAACCTAACGATTTTGTCTCTGTTTGACATCCCATGCCTTCCTTGTCCGGAAAATACATGCACAAAAGACAACCCCTTATAATGTCTCTTTAGATTCTTTCACAATCCGATTACTATATGCTTTCGCTTTAGTTTCATCAACACTTACGGCGTTCAGGTTGCTAGGGTTTCCTCATTCCTAATTGCGCTTTTTAATCTAGGGAAAACCTAGGTTGAATTATGCTTGTTTCAACAACGCTTGAAAGAATTTCAAAAAATAAATATAAATAATTATAAAAAATTGATTGAAATTTAGAAAATCACGGCCTTACTAATTACAACCTAAATTTTAACTATCTGTTGATCAATATATATTTACGACCTAAATGTTAACTATCTATTGATCAAGTTATATGTTAACCACATTTTCTTTTTCATTATACTTGCTTTGCTCCCAAAGCTTATTATAACCAACTATATGGCCTTAAAGTCTTCCAATCTAAACAAGTTGTTTTTGAAATTTTCAGAGTTTTTTAAAATTGTTCAGATTATGAATTTTAACAAGTTCATGTTTCAAGAATATATTGTGTTTGTTTCTAACCTCTTCTTTCAGAATTATTTACTTGTACTTTAAGTGTTACGTGTTGCAATGAACTCTTTCGGGACTTCAAGTTTTGAGAAAGTTTTATTTGTGGTTGTTTCGAGTTTTTTTTTTGTCTTGGACGGGGTCGCAGATTTATGATTGACTTCTGAAGATTTTGATTCTAACCCAAATTTGAGGTGTCTACAATTGTTCACCAAGCTCCAGTCTTGTGCACTTTCGTCGACAACAAATAGTATATATACTCTCCGTTCTCCAAATACTGACTCGCTTTCCTTTCCCTTGAAGATCTCGCTGCTTATGGATCTACTTTTTGTTTGTGTTGTTCTTTGATATTTCCTTTTTTCGATTTTCATTACGGTTTGTCCTTCTGCCGATTTCTTTCGGCCTTTCGATCCATTAGACGGTGTATCGTCTAGTGCATCAAACTACTTTCCTTTATCAAAATAAAGAAAATATAAAAATGAACCACATCGAGAGTGATTCAAGTACATCCACTCGTTATGACAAGGAATTATGGAGTATTTTGGACATCATCTGAAACTTCTCCAAAAAATAACTATGATTCATGCATTCTAACATGATTCAACATTTTATTCAAATTGAAGATTAATCGAGATAACATGAGATTAGAGGATATAGGAAAAGTATAAATAAAATTGAAGTAGTTTATTGTGTAATTATGATAAAAGTTGAGTTACAACTTTCGTTTTCAATGAACTTGTGATTTTTTGTTGAACAATGATATTATAACATCTTGTTTATATTTTGAAAAGTTCCACATAGTTTTTTTAGACCTTTTTGGATTATGCTCAACAATTTTTCAGTTTGTCGTTGAATTTTTAATTTTGCTAAATATTATGTACTTTTATCATCTATAAATTAATACCCGCTAGTCCGAATGAATGAGACAATTTTTATCCCGGTCCGCAATCAATGTTTAAAGACCGGCAAGTCTGATTAGCCAACACTCACGATCAAATCGCTCTGATACAATGTTAATTTCCGGTATATCAATATAAGCTAGAATTTTACATGTTCGAACGTACATACTCACCGACCTTATATTACGTATTTATTCATAGCACAACCATTTTATTTTCCACTCCTTGTATCGGAGTTTATTACTACTATTATATCTAGAAATTATTAATTTAGGTAAAGATCGAATGGAATAACTAAAACTTGGGATTGAAGATATCCCATGTTATAAAGAAGGTATCATAATGATGATTATCCTCATCGTGTCCCTTCCTATCACCTTTACTTTCTTTCTTTCTTTCTTTAGGCAATCAAAGCTTAAAAGCCATAGAGATGAATAAAGAGGGGTTTACACTTTCTATATTTCATCATCCATCAATACTGCGTAGGTTACAATTCCATTCATTTCCTTTGAAGCTTTCATCTTCTTCTTGTATACTTTATTTAGTTAAATGTAATATAATATAATTATTGTATACTTTGGGTTTTAATATATACATCCTCTATTGTCACATGCTACCTTACCTAATCATTCTGTAAAAGCGTATTCTCACACATATATATTATTTCTAGACAAAATCTCACTTACGATTTTATAATTTTAAACAAATCTCACTTAAGAAAGTGTTATCGGATTTGAATAAATGTATACGACCAAAATGTTAGTTAAGATGATCCTTATATATATATATATATATATATATATATATATATATATATATATATATATATATATATATATATATATATATATATATATATATACACAACAGGTAATAATGTAAATCGATCTGTAATGCAATAGTAACCATGATCATATTCAACTATCACGTGTAAGGACCCACCTTAGACACATAAAATATCATTCAACTTGTTTTTTTCCCTTCTTAAGACACATATATACCAATCTTAATATATATTATATTTCAATACTTCTATAAAAATGTAGTATTACATGGATATCATTTTTTTTTTTGAAAATACACGTACTGTATGTCCTATACTTTTACTTTGCTATTATTGTGTGATTATTTTATAATACATTTTATTTAAATTAATTGTATTCATTTATAAAGTTTTCCGGTTTATATTAATTAAATATATGGTCACGTGGTAAGGCAGGCAAATTCCGGAATAATCACGTGAGGTAAGTGTCGATCTCCCATGGCTTCTACTCCAAATAAACCCAAATTTGGTTAAAATTGTGCGATTAAAGAATAAAGGTAGTGTTATTACGTAAGGCTTATATATATATATATATATATATATATATATATATATATATATATATATATATATATATATATATATATATATATATATATATTTTGTGGATGCCATATGCCAAGTCACCCGTTGTACGTCAAATTTAAATTTCATCATAAAAACCAATTGATAAAAAAAATTTACACATAAGTTTATATAGTAATCTAATCTACTAATTTGTTATCACTGTGAGACACAATTTCTTCCGTTACATCTCAACATACTATTCTCTTAGGTCTCAACATATTTATGTATGATCATTTTATATATATATATATATATATATATATATATATATATATATATATATATATATATATATATATATATATATATATATATATATATATTAATAATATTTAATTTTGTGAATTGTGAGACACAATTATTAATAATATTTTATTTTTAGCATCTTATAATAATAATTATTTTCAAATGAGCTAATTAATATATTTTTAAAATCACATTTCATAAGTATTAAAATGACCCCAAAACCCCTTTTTATACCACATTTAGTTATGTTGTAAAATTTTAGCATCTTAGAATTCGAAACAATGCAAATGAGTATCGTACGTAGAATAAGATAAGATAAATGCTTTTTGTATAGTCCTTTTTGTGATAAGTTGCTTCAAAGGGAGAATGATGATATTTTAATAGACCCAAAAATAAATTAGACCAAACAATGCCAAAGAGATTCGACCACATGACCTCCACTATTAACTTCATAATTTCACCATCGGTTATAATAATTATTATTTTCAAATGAGCTAATATATTTTTAAAATCACATTTCATAAGTATTAAAATGACCCAAAACCCCCTTTTAATATAATCAATGCATAATAAAACATTAAAATCATTAATGTTTACATTTCAAAATACATTAATAACGTTGAATTAAAATACCCAAGATTCATCATTGTAATGAAGTAAACTATGCTATAGTAATAAAATATATAAATGATAAATAATATAAATTATAAACAATGAATAAAAATCAAGACTTTATAAATCGTCATCAGTTCTTAAACCCACAAATTATGTTTCTAGTTATATTCATATTTTGTTATTTTGTTTTTTTATATATCCATATTAAATAATTTTTTTTTGAGCTTTTGCTATTGTCGTTCTGCACGTGAGTGGGACCAAGTAATGGTTTAGAAAATAGAACGATCAATGTATGTCTTTTTCATCACCTCTTATGAACACAAGCCATTAGCCTTTTGCAATTTCATGTACGACTCGGGGAAATTAATATGTAAGCTGGCCCATTTTTTTACATTGGGCTGAAATTTTAGTTTTTGGGCCCGTTTCAATAATCAGCCCAGCAGCGTAGAAGCGGTTGCGGCGAATGTTCCATTGATTAATCTTGGGTATTTTTGAGCCGTTAGCCCTTTTTTCGTATTTAAAAAACCCTAGCAACGTAGATTCATTGTGAGGACGATGAAGCAAAAGAATACAAGAATGAGTATGATGATTCATTCAGAGCTCCACAACGTAGATTCAGGTGGTCTCCTTGGTAACTAAACTAATGAAGGGAGAGGACAGTTCCACAAATGCTGGGGGAACACGGGGTAAAAGAGACTTGCTCACAGAAGATACTAAGGCAGATTTTGTTTCGGAAAACGATGCTAAACGTTACAAATCTGGATCGGAAATTATGAGATTGGCAAGAGAGACAACAAGTCTCTCTTCACAGGAACAATGAGTACCCTAAGTTTTTTAATTGTCGAGAATTGGACAAATGATACGTCTCAACCTAAGGATCAAACGATGCAAGACAAACATAAAACTAAAACAAAGATACACATGTGTTTTTATTTGATTGGCGATAATAGAAAACAAATGATACGTCTCAAGCATCTCACTATCTACTCTACAATACTCACATCAACTCTCATAAGCATCTTACCTATAAGAACTAATGTCTTCGCCCTCGCATCTCACAAAGACAACCCTCATGGCTTCTCACCAAGGAGGACGTTTCGGCATCTCACCAAAAACCTAAGAAACTCGACTCTCTTTCCAAAAATATCAACTCTCACTTATTTTTCTATGAATCATGCAAACCTTTAAATAGAAAAAATAAGGCTAGATGAAAGATCAAAACAATGTCAAAAGTTATATTAAAAAATAGGCCTTGAAGATTCACATAATGGGGCATTGGTTTTGAACTTCACATTGTGACCATAAATCCGACTGTTAGAAAAACTGCATTTACGACCCATCTCTTGGACGAATTTGCTCTTGTAGTCTTAATCAATATTGTATCCTTAAATTAGCTTTCGAGCAAGTATTTACGGACCTTCATTGTATTAATATAGCATTCATTATGGCCAAAATAATGAAGGGTCGACTGAAAATGATTCCTAGTAATATGTGTTGAACAACTTTTGTTTTGAGCTTGTTTAAGTTTTCATTAGATGAAATACTTAAAACATCAATTCTAGAGATTGATCGAAGTTATCGTTCTAAAACATCTTGATCCGCCTCAAACGGAATTTGAAATAAAAAGATAAAAATCTTTCATTAAAGTGAAGCCATTTGCATCGGTTTTCTCGGATCACGTCAACTTCTATCCTCGTACTTTTGGCTATCTCACCAAGAACCTTTTATAAACCAGCAATATGGCTGGTATGTATGGGAGAACTAGGGTTTGGCTGGTTGATCTGCTGTTTACTCCCCATCTCACTATGTTGATGTGTAAGGTTCTTCACCAAGATCCTTTTGGCCATCTCCTTTGTATTTCCACCCCTAGTATGCGTGCTTGCACCTGCCTTGTCTTATCTTTTGTCTCATTATTTTCCCTCGATACTTCCTTATCTTCTTGTCTTTGTCTCTTTAGGTTGGTCTTGTTTCCTTTGTCCTCTTTTTCTCGAATCTCTACCCACACTTTCTTTATTGCAGCACTTATGTTCTTATTTATCTTTCTCTTGTGTTATTGGGTTGCCTCATTTTCTTTATTATCTTTGGTTTCTATATTGCTTCCGAGGATAGGTTTCATTATGATGTAGCTGACTTTGTTTCGTTGACTTTTTCATTCTCTATACTTGTTTCTTTCCCCCCTATTTGGTTGCTGTTTTACGATCTTGTTTTCCGTCGCATTCCTTTCCGAGTTTTGTTACCTATTATACTTGTAACACCCCAAATTCTGAGAACTCGGGGCGTCACGGGTTAGGACCTCACAGTGGGTCCCGACCCTAGATTGACGACAATATCACTGAATCTTCCACAAGGCACAACGTAGTAAAAACCGAATAAAATCCGAAAACATGCAAGAGATCAAAAAGTGCGGAAAAGAGAGTCAGCCGTTTAACAAGATCTAGAATCCAAAAGAAAGAAACGGGTCTAGTCTCATGCAAATAAAGAAAACCCCGCGTCCCGACTACCTCGTACGGGAACCTGGCTGACCACCGACTCCGGATCACTCAACAGTTGTCCTAACCTGTTGTACGTCTAACATAAGACGGTATAAAACCGTTAGCTAACTATTCAAAGCATTAGAATGTATACTAAAGCACAATCACATATAAAGCGGAAAGTAAACACATCAGCATGCTACACTCAAACCGTTTTATTATCTTTAATTAAGGTGATTCACTTCTATTAGTTCAACTTATTTTGTAGCACGAGAATCTCCCGAAACTCGCCCCTGTCCCCGTACCAACCGGGATGGATACTGTGCACATCACCGTATACCGAGATGGCCTAGTCGCAGGGAATCTCCCAATCTCTAGGCAGAGAATGAGCAGTGATGCTACGACCCGTTATGCATACACTTGGGTCTAATAAAAGGTAACGTCGTCCTAGTCAAGTTTTAATTATTAAACACTCAACAAACACCACTTTAGCAATACATGCTAATACAAAGAATAGAAGCTAAGTAAGTCATACGACTTACCTGAACTGATCGACGGTCGGCCATTACCCACTACCGTCTAGAAGATCGGCCATTACCCGTTATCGTCTATATGCGGATACAATATCAAATACCTGATCAAACGGGAACATACCCATCAATACATTTATAAGCTTCCGGGAACACTCATAATATATTCTTAGGAAATCTAGGGGTGAAAATCTCTCATCGAACATCCTAAGAGTTTACTTAACTCTCCAGCAGCGTAAGGAGTTATAAACCCAAATCTCTAAAATTACCAAAATGTCCCTAACTTTCCTATAATTCCGAAAAGGGCCCAACACGGGCCTAAGTACCTAACTATGTCCAACAACATCTCACAACCCTAAAATATCTATAACGGTTGTGAGGTAAACTCAACTTACATCCCAAATCCCAAAACTAACTTTTAAGAAATTACGGTTTTAACCCCGAATTTCCTTAAAATCCCAAGATGGTCAAACGAGTGTCTAAACTTCCGAAAAACGTATAACCATATCTATTATTCATTGAACGATCCTAAATGAGTTCTAAAGATCTCTGAACTTCCAATTAAAGAAGAAAAGCCATAAAGGAAGCGTTAGACGTCACCTAGATTTCTCCATACTTTATCCTTGAATTAACCATGCCAAACGTTCATAAAAAATTCTGAAATAATTCTTATGCAAACTAGGCCATGCCTACAACATACTAGAAGCATCAAAAGTCCTAAAAGTCGAAACCACAATTCTATACAAAATCATCAAAGTCCACATCCTAACATGCTAAGTCCAGAAAATCGATTTTTATCCTACTTTGGAAGGTCATAACTATCGATCCAACCGTTGGATCTCTTTAATATTTTAACATCATAGACTACCATATCCTACGTATAACATATCCAAATTTCAAGTGTAACCGACGATTCTAAGGCCTCGGAAAGAGCTCTCAAAGTTAGCTAACAACCCATATTTTGAACACAAAAGCAGTATAAAAGGGTCAGGGGTTCGAGCCTGATAAGTCACAAAAACTCCCGATTAAATACTATACTCCAGAGACCCGTGTTCAATTCCCAAAAGAAGCAGTTTTCTTCAAGTCCTTATCTACTCTAGGTCTAAGGTTCAAACCTCTTAGACAACACAATTGACATGGTTCTAAGGTTTACCGAGCAGTTAACTTACTTGAACATGGGAAGGGAAATGAATCGATGTCTTCCTGCCTTAGCACCCCAGCAGCCCTCGTGCCGGATCTGACTTCCTCGAGTCTTACCCCTGGTCAGTATCTCATTCTCCACTACATAGAAGGTATAACTCTTGACTCAAAAACCCAAAACATGACGGAAGGGAAAGGTGAGGGAAGAGAAAGAAATGCAGGTTACCCGGATAAAAGGCCTCACTAAACAAGGGAGTAGAGGCGCTGCTATGGTTCACGGGAGGCTAGGAGATGAAACAGATGTTGTTGTTGTGTGCTCCCATAGAAGAGGTGCTCGCCCAGGTTGCTGCCTACTGCGCTCAGAGGAGGGAACAAGCTCGATATCATGCTCGATTGGAAAGGGATCGCTTGTGTTGCAACCTATTGCGCTCGGAGAAAGAGGGATCGATATGCTGTCCAGGCTCTACATGGAAGAACCGGAGATGTGTGTGGCTGACGCTTGGGAGGAGAATGGTGATCGGCTGGCTGGTCTTGTTTGGTAGAGAGAGGAGACTCCAAGCACTGCCATGGCAGGGGTAGCAAGGTGATGGTCTGTCGAGGGAGAGAGAAGGCAGCTGTGTGAGGAAGAGAGAAGAGAAGTTCAAAGCGTCACCATTGCAGGAGGGTACAGGGAAGAAGAAGGAGAAAATGAGAGTAAGGAGGCTGCTAGAGTGTTGTCCTTGAGCCCTTGACGCCTTCTACCCTTCTGTCGCCAGCTAGCCCAGAACGTGGTCCCCCTTCCATAGTGGTAGTACGTCTTCAGGATATGCCCAATACCGTTGCAAATGGATAAGCATTGACCAAGGCGGGAGCATCCTTCAAATGGGCCGTGGGATTGAACAAGTCCACTATCTCTTGGGTCCGTGTTAAGCAAGGAGGCAATGATGTACGCTAGAACGGACTCCTCTTCCTTGCCAACTAGTGTGAAGTGTTGGGTTAATTAATATTTCCAATTACTTGGACTCAATTAAAGTTAGTGGGTTAAGTTAGTGGGCTACTAAAAGAAAATGGTCCAATTTGTGATTAAAAAGGGCTGGAGCAAGATTGTTCTAGAAAAGGCTGGAGAAAACTAGGATACTAATTAACGTAGAGTTTTGTAGATTAGTCTAGATTAATCCTAATTAATATCTACTTAGGAATTAGTGTAGGTCGGTGATGGTGGGATGTATATCCACCGACTCTTTGCTAATATATATATGTATGTTGTGATCAACGTAATGTATGAATACAAGAGAGTGTATTTCGATCAAAGGCTTACGTATTAAAGTGAGGTTGTTTACGAGTGTGAGTGCGTAACAAATACCCGTTTATAAATACTCGGAGTGAGTCGGGAAACGCGGATTTTCCCCAACAACTGGTATCAGAGCCGAGGTTACGGTGGTGGTGATTGGGTAATCTTTGTTGCTTAAAGAATCTCGTGTTTGGCGTGATGGCGGCCGAGGCGATGAAGGCGTTTGAGATTCCACTCTTCGATGGGAAGATCAACTTCACTTTGTGGCAGAGTACGATTTAAGACTTTTTGGTGCAGCAGGGTCTTGACCAAGCTCTGGAGGAGGAGAAGCCTGGATCGATGAGCGAGGAGAAGTGGAGAAGCATCCAGAGGAAGGCGGTAAGTACAATTCGGTTGGCGTTGGCTCCCGAGATTAAGTACGGTGTGTTGAAGGAGACCACACCGAAGGCGTTGTGGGAGAAGCTCGAGAGCATCTATGCGTCGAAGTCGTTGACCAACCGGTTGTGCTTGAAGATGGAGCTTTACTCGCTCAAGATGGAGGAAGGAGGTAATCTTCATGACCACAGTAACTCGTTTAATCAACTAGTATGCCAATTATTAAATGCAGATGACAAGATTGGAGAAGAAGAGCAGGCGTTGTTGTTGCTAGCATCATTACCAAAGTCCTACAAGTCCTTGGTGCAGACGTTACTTGTAGGAAGGAAGTCTCTCACGCTGGATGAGGTTACCGCTGCTTTGCGGGAGAGTGAGAGAATGATGAAGAATGATGCTACCGACAAAGGTGAAGACCGCATACTAGTTGTAGGGGAGCGAGAACGAGGGAGGAGTCAATGGAGGAGGCATGATGACCCGAGACAAAGATCAGGATCTCGACGAGATTTGAGTGAGGTCGAGTGCTTCTACTGCGGGGAGAAGGGTCACATGCAAGCCCGGTGTCCTCAGATGAGGGAGGACCTGAGGAAGCTGAGAGAGATGTCGCCGGGAAAGAAGAGAGGGGACTCCCACACTAATGTGGTTAGTGAAGTTGGTGAAGTTGATTATGGTGATGTTTACTTGGCGACAGGCGATGAGGTTGCCAAGTCCGAGTGGGTGATGGATAGTGCCGCTTCGATGCATGTATGTCGAGACCAAGCAATGTTTGACACCTTGAAAGTTGGTGGAGAGTTTATTTACTTCAACTCAGTGAGTGGTGATAAGTTGAAGGTAGAAGGCACCGGAAGCGTGAAGATGAGGCTTCACAACGGTACAAGGCACACTCTGCACAATGTGAGGTACGCGCCATCAGCGAACGTTAATATCATCTCGTTGGGAACGATGACGATGGAGGGATATAGGTTCGTCGGCACGAGAAGGTGGTGCAAGGTGTTCAAGGGGAGACACTTGGTAATGCGAGGCCGCAAAAACGAGAAGAACGTTTGCTTCTTGGATGGGCAAGCGGTGCAGATAAGGCGCGGTGACACCGGAACCAAGAAGCAAACAAAGGTGAGGTTTTCGGATATGGTGGAGATACTCGAAATATGAATTAAGGGAGAAATTGTTGGGTTAATTAATATTTCCAATTACTTGGACTCAATTAAAGTTAGTGGGCTAAGTTAGTGGGCTACTAAAAGAAAATGGTCCAATTTGTGATTGAAAAAGGGCTGGAGCAAGATTGTTCTAGAAAAGGCTGGAGAAAGCTTGGATACTAATTAACGTAGAGTTTTGTAGATTAGTCTAGATTAATCCGAATTAATATCTAATTAGGAATTAGTGTAGGTCGGTGATGGTGGGATGTATATCTACCAACTCTTTGCTAATATATATATGTATGTTGTGATCAACGTAATGTATGAATACAAGAGAGTGTATTTCGATCAAAGACTTACGTATTAAAGTGAGGTTATTTACGAGTGTGAGTGCGCAACAAATAACCATTTATAAATACTCGGAGTGAGTCGGGAAACGCGGATTTTCCCCAACATAAAGAGACATGACTAAGGTGAGTGTAGCAACATGGTTGAGGTGAGTGTAGAAACATGGTTGGTGCAATACGAAGTATCTTGTGCAATCATGGACATCAATTACTCGATTGATTCGAGTCACGTTCCGGAAACGAAAAGCAAATTTCCGGGTTTTACAATACTGATTATTCGAGATTTGTTTTTTTTTTCCTGGAACTTTTCTTTTCTTACAACTAGCATCCAAGGTCCATACTCCTAATATTGTCCTCTTATGATATCGAGTATTGTCCCGTACTTAACCATCAGTCTAATCCACTCCTTACGTGGACCATCCATATTCATTTTTTGAGGATCCTCTTTGTACAAGTCGGTTAAACTTAGAAGATGTTTTTGTGATTATCTTCCCCGTATAACTCATTTATAATTTGCTTCTTTTTTCTTTTAGTGTCTCCGTGCGTGGAGTGTTCTTTCCACTCATTTTTACCAAAAAAAAATAAAATGTTTTTGTTTGTTTAGAAAACATAACATCCATCATCTTTATATATAGAAAACAACATGATTATCCTCGTTATTTGTTATTTAATTAATTCAAAGTTAATTTAGAATCTACACCCTCACGTTCGACTACCATCAAATTATACAAGGTTGGATAACATAATTGTGGTAATATCCTTGCTACCAATGAAGTATAGATGTCAATATCACCCGTCCTCAATTAATGTTCCATTTGTACGATACTAAACGGTTAGAAAATGGAAAAAACGGATAATGAACAAGATCGTGAATAATTCTTTTCACACATCATCCGACTCATTTACCATCAAATCTAATATTTTGTATGCATATCTTAAGTTACAAAATTATATATATATATATATATATATATATATATATATATATATATATATATATATATATATAAAATATTATTATTATAACAAATTATTGTACTCTAAATAATTTTAGGGTTTGGTTTTGGTACGGATCATGCTACAATATGGCGGTAATAAAATGATATGGGCCGTTTATTTGTTTGATCCAACTGTCTAGACTTGTTCATGTCATTTAATGAATTCTGATGCGGTGTCATTTTTGTGATCACATTAAGTTCAGGCGACATTTTTCTCCATTTGAATTTCTGTTTTTTAAAAGAGTGAGACGCGGTGACAATTTCGTAATTTTCATGAGAAAATTTTAATAGTTATTGTATCAGTTCACGAGTTTAATTCAATTTGTTCTAATTTTTTATTCAAATTATTCATAATTTTTTTCAATTAGTTCAAACGATTTGTTCTTATTTTGTTAACACTTTTTTCATTCAATATTTTATACATTTTCAGCCTCCGCTTAATTTCAGCCTTTTCATATCGATGTTTTTTTTAGTTATTGCCTCCACTTAATTCAGCCTTTTCAGGATTACTAGTCATAATTTTGCTGGTCTTTGTTATATATCGACAAAGTGACAAGATCTAGTGCACAACTAAGCTCACACCCGATAATACTAAGGCTGAAAACGTTCTAAAAGCCATGCATCCCTTACACCAAAGAGATATACTACTCTATTATCAAGAAAATGATAATTACTTCGCGGAGAAGTTAGGTAAAGGAGGATTTGGAGGAGTTTACAAGGGCAAGTTACTTGATGACCGTCTTGTTGCGGTAAAGCTACTAACATATTCCAAAGGAAATGGAGAGAGATTTATCAATGAGGTTGTGAGTATGGCGAGAACTAACTATATCAATATTGTCACTCTTTTAGGGTTTTGTCCTGAGGGTAACAAAAGAGCCCTTATATATAATATATGGCGAATGAATTCCTTGAGAAGTTCATGCATGCTAAATGTAACCCACTTCCATTAGAAACATTGTTTGGAGTTGTGCTTGGGGTTGCAAAAGGATTGGAATATTTAAATAGAGGTTGTAAATCAAGAATCATGCATTTGGACATCAACCTCATAACATTCTTTAGATTTTTTTCCCCGAAGAATTCGGATTTTGGGCTAGCTAAGGTAACTCATCAAAACAAGCACAGTGAAGTATCCATGTCCGGAATGAGAGGGACCATTGGATACATTGCACTTGAGGTTTTTTGTAGAATCTTTGATTATGTTTCACATAAGTATGATGTTTATAGCTATCGAATGATGGTTTTGGAAGTAATTGGAAGTAAAAAGAAAGGAAATAGAGATGAGGTTGAAAGATCAAGTGAGGAATACTTTCCTCATTGGATATTCAAAGAAATTGAACAAGGAGAATAAGTAGAAGATGAGATCAATATGAAAACGATGCGAAATTGAAAAGGAAGATGATTGTAGTTAGCTCGTGGTGCATTCAACATGTTCCCTCTAGTAGGCCTTAGATGAGTAGGGTGTGCAAATGTTAGAAGGAATCCTTGAGTCAATAGAGATTCCCTTGAGGCCATTGATTTCTTCGCCGGCCTCCAAGGCTACAATTTGATACTTCTATGTTGTCTACTATGGCTGCATAACAACATTACATGTGTGGCATTTGATGGTAATTGGGCAAAAAGAACCGGAAAAATATATTTGGTGCAGCAATACGAATGTTTAAAAATATAATTTGATTGACTTGTTTATCTTTGATCCTATATAAATATTTTGTGATTAATTTTATTGTAGTAATTTGATTTTCAAAGATAGGTAATATGTCATTTTACTAGTTTGTTTATCCTAAATATATATGTAAATATTTCGTGATAACTTTTGGTGAAAATAAACATACAATTCACATGCGATGAAAAACTCGAAGGGAAGATATGACATCACTTGTATAGGTTCGTGAGATGAATAACCCATGTTTCTAGCTCGATGGTTCCAAAATGGCATGAGCTAAAAAAAATTCGATTATGAAAAATACTAACTTTTAAAATTAATCAGTACAATAACATCTCAATTAGGTTGGATTTTGAGAGAAGAAAAAAAAGGCCGCGGGCTAAGTTTGCAGCTAGATAAAGTTTTAGAAGAAGAATGATATATATGCTCTCATGAAACCTCTTCATTGGTTGGTTTTAGGGACTTGTTATGCCTGCTGACGTTGTTGTAATGCCACTCTAAAGGTTGTTGGTGTCGATCAATCAGATCTCAACAAGCAAACATAATATCTTCATTTCGATAGAGTTTTGAATACCTAAATCGAATGATATGCTTATGTCTAATATTTACTATTTGTATTAACCTTTAGAAAATTTTCGTTAGTACTCCTATAGTTTGGGATTTTTTGGAATTTTTCCAACACATTTTTACAGTTCGGTTAATACCCCTGTATTTCTTACAATTCCGGATTTTTTCCTTTTCCGTCCAAAAGAATCACTGTTGTTAGCCTATTCATTACTACACAAAAAAACAAAAAAAAAGAAAAGGAAATATCTAGGGAGAAATTGTAAGTCCTGATTGTCTAAAGAAGACGAGTGTGTCACCTTTGTTCTCCTCTTGAACAAAAAATTGCTTCTCATCTCCAAGTTCCAAAAGAAATCGATTGCCTTGCTTTTGTTGTCCAAGTGCGAAAAATATGCTTCTCATCTTCAAGTGCAAAAAGAAATCGATCCACTTCGATTTATAGATTGGAAAAATCTACTTCTCATCTCCGAGTTTGAAAAGAAATATACTTATGCTCTCCATGTTCGAAAAATCAATTGCACTACTCTTTACCCGGGTTTGAATATGGAACCCTAATGGCCTAATCTTTGTTTTTTTTTTTTTTTTTTTTTTTTTTTTTTTTTTTTGTTTTGTTAATATTGCCATGTTCCATCTCCAAGTTTGAATCCGAAAAGAAATGTGTATTAGGGTTTTTAGGTTAATTGTGTGGGTAATTGATTGGGTTCTAGGTTAGACTTGGAGATAATTTGAGCCTTGTAACTAAGTAAGTTGAGTGGTAGGTGATTGTGGGTGTAATTGATTGAATTTTACATGACATATATGTAGCATAGTGTGTTTTTATACAACCTCTGATCAAGTTCGAAATTACTCAGTAGTCAGAATAACATTTTTCTTATTTTACGGCTAATCGGTAAATATATAAAAGTGGAATCAGAACTACCCCTAGCAAAGAGGTAATTCGAAACAAACAAAAAGCCGCACAAAGTCATACGCAACACAACAGCGTTGCTCACCTTGTTCAAAACACAACAAGGAAAAACACAACAACCCAACAGGAAAAGTCCCAAAACAAAGAGACATTATGAACCTATACAATAGCAATCTACATCATCAAGCTACATCATCATGCCAGCTCAGCCGTCCTTGTCACGAAAACTCGTCAGCAGTCTTCATCATCAGCCACATCATCAAGGTACATCAGCTAGATACAGCCTCATAAATTTCCATGTCATCGTAGTGTTACATTTTCCTTATTTTAAGTTTATAGAGTGGTGGTTGACTGTGTGTAATTTAAATTGGGCACAAGAGGATATGTGATGGTTTGTCCTAACAGTCCTGTATCGACCCACATTAATTTGTTGTGATCTTGTAGGATCAATACAAGAAGTTGTCATTGTTTTGGACGGAAGAAATGGTTCAGCCAAAGTAACAATTTCTCATTGCACATTTTATTTTCTTTTTTCTTTTTCTTTTTTTGTGTAGTAACAGATAGGCTAACACGGTTATTGTTTAATTTTGGATGGAAAAGGGCAAAATCCGAAATTATAAAAACACAAGGTACCAACCGAGCTGTAAAAAAGTGTTGAACAAATTTCAAAAAATTTAAAATTACGGGGTATCAACCGGATTTTTCCTTGATTTATGCCGAATGCATATCCATGATGACATGATGACCGATAACAATCCCATAACCCGATAACCAAAAATTATAAACACTGGTATAGTTTGCTAGCTATTGAGAAATTTGGGGTTTCCAATGCTTTGGGTAGTGCTAATTCCTTAGTTTCTTGCTTAATTATCTTTGTTTATCTGGTTGTGATTTGAGCATTTTTTGTCAGGTGGTTCAGGAAAACTATAGCACCCGATCTTAACCCTCTTTTTGTTTAAGGTTTATTGTAAAATGCATCTCTCGGAAAGAGTTGAGACAAATTGGTGAATCCCATATACTCCTTTATTCAAATACTTATGTACAACTAAAGTTGATTATCATTTAGTGTGTTTATAATTAAATTAAAATAATTACCTACTTTAGTTAACTACTTAATATAAATTGTTTATAGTTAGTTGTTTTAAACTCATATAACCCTTTTAAGTAACTTATAGATGTTATTGATCCAAATCCGTACAATTTAAGGATCTTAAAGTGATTTGTATCCAGAATACCGATAAATAGAGTAAGAAAGAGAATAATCTATATTTATAAGCTTGTCCGAGATTTAGCCGATATCACCCGGTCTTTCATTGTAAAGAGGGAATGTGTTGCTTCACTCAAGTCATATTAAACTTGTATCACCTTCCATGTCATATATATATATATATATATATATATATATATATATATATATATATAAGTTTTCATGAAGTAATTTTTAGTTACATAAAATACTAATAATACTCCTATTTATGTATTTTCCCGCCAAATACCTTTGCACAAAGAAATGTACAAGTATATTAATTGCGCGGAAATCATGTGGCGTAATTATATTTCAATGTAAGTGTACGTGATATTAAAATATATTGAGTATATATATATTACAATAAAGTACTAGAAAAATTAATCGTATATGCTAAAGTATTACATGCACTTCGTACACTTCATAGAAAGAAACTTCCAAAATATCCTAATTGGATACGCTCTTTCGGTCAAATTCTATATCTGAATATCTTAGGTCGGAATCACTCCGTTAAATAATTTATTAATCCATATTAATTTATTAATATTATTGGTATTATTGATCCATATTGATACAATTTAAGAATATATGAAGATGATTTGTCTCTCAAATGCCGATAATTAAAAAGAAAAAAAAGATAATGATAATTAAAAAGAAAAAATATATAATTACGATTAATCTATATTTTTTTAATTGCTCAATGTTTAGCTGATATTATTTTTTTTATTAATGATTTAAAGTAGTTTTTAATAAATAAAAAAATAAATAATAATTCAAAGTTTATGTATTTGCCCTTTCACCTAACCATATATACCATACATACCCTTTAACCTACCTATATATACACTACATACCTTGATAACTCACACACAACAAACCCTTCATCTCTTACATCTTCCCGCAGCTATTCTCCTCCTTATCCCAATTTTGCGTCAACAGTCATCTCGATCTTTCATCTACCAATTTTCTCCACTCTTCTCTTCTCTTCCTGTTTCGACTCAACTAGAAGATTTTCTACTCGATCGACGTGGACTCGTCGAAGATGAGATCATCGGAGCTCAACAATCTTGTGACTAGCTAGGTAATGTTTTCAACGGTAAGCAAATTGATGAAGTAGATACAGCAAGTTGCTCTTCTTGTTGAATTGATTCTCCTTGGGAAGTTAACGATTAGCACGAGAACTGAACAATTTTTTGAAGTTTAGTTGCACAGGATATTTTGTTTGAGTTAGAATATATTAGTCTCGTGATTAGCTATGTTTTTTTTTTCTTTGTAACAGTTTAGTTGAAAGATCGCTTAAATTGGTTTAAAAAAAATGTAGCTCGAATTCTTGTTGAGTTTGAACCCATGTTTCTGCTTTTCTTTATTCTGTTTAAATCATTTACTTCACAAGAGAAGCCACGAATTTCAAACTTTTTAGGATTTTCAACAGGTGATATCAATGGCTGTTATTTCAGACTTGGCGGTATCCAAGCTCTTGGAATGCCAAATTGCAAAGGTCTGCCCTAAAAATTCCTTTGCATTCATCCGAAAACTAATTTAGGCACTTGTTTTCCTTCCTACTTGTATGCTTGCTTTGATTTTCTAACCTTCTGGTTTGATTATTGATGTGTAGCAGCCTTATCATGGCGTTGGTAATCTGTTTTTTCCCATAATCCGTCTTAATGGGTGGAGCTTATCTAGATGTTCAAGTCAATTCAATATTGGGTTGGGTGCAGAGCTCGTGAACGAGAAAATGGAAGGTTCAAGTGCTGTGCTTGTTGAGGTGGGACCCAGATTATCTTTTACCACTGCTTGTATCTACTTCAGCATATTAATGAATGAAATCAAGGATGGATTGATCCTCGAATTCAAGGTTTACTGCAGCAACAAGATTGTTCAAAGAATAAATGCTTCATTCAAATTGTCATGGTGTCAATCCTCGGACTCTTCAACAAAGAGTCGAGCAATTTCCGGATATGGTTGTGAGTCTACACAGGACTCCTTTCGTCCTTCTCTGTTAGGGCATTAGCTTGCTTGTGAAGATACCGCTGGCATTTCAATAGTCATGGTGTCAAGCCTGGGAGGGTTCAGTACAGCTCAACACAATTTACTTTTCGAGCTCCATACATTTCGAGTAAAACAGATAATGCCTCATCATTCAAAATTGGAGTTCCAACTAGATGTTCACTTGAGTACTAACTTTGACCTGAGTAGATCCTATCCAGCAACTCAGCGAAACTTATTTGGCTCATGCATGTATGAATCCGATGTAATATTCGGATATGCAACTTTTCTAATGCGGCAATTCGATTGTTCAAAAACATCAGTTGATTGACTTGTTTATCTTAGATCTTTATGTAAATATTTTATGATTAATTTTATTGTAGCAATTTGATTTTAAAAAAAATAGGTAATATATTATTTTATTAGCTTCTCTTTGTATATATTTGGTGATGAAATTGGTGAAAATAGACATACAATCCAAAGTCAATGAAAAGTCCCAATGGAGGATATGACACTACTTGTGTGAGTTCGTGAGATGAATAACCCATGTTTTCTCGATAATTCCAAAATGGCATGGGCTGAAAAACAATTCGATTATGAAAAAACTACCTTTTAAATTAAATAGTATATTAGCATCTCAATTCTTAAGTGATTTTGAGAAGGAAAAAAACATCGACGCAAGCTACGTTTGCAGTAAATATTGATGGTTTTAGGGATTTGTTGATGTCTACTAATAACATGATTTATCGACCTATTGCAGTCATGCATTTAGTTAGATTTTTCCTTTCCGCATTTATGTTTTAGCCTTAGTTGTGTCATTTATGCTTGTTTAGTGTTACTTTGCAAGAATAGATGTCTACACACACTATTTGTGGCTTTGTAGGTGATTTGGCACATTTTGGAGCTAAAACGATACATTTGAGGATCAAGCCTCGAAGTGGATGCATTGTAACGAGCATACGTGCACGGGAAAAGGCTAGGAATCAAGCTAAAAGCATGGAAGGAACGACCAAAGAGCATCTTGGTTGAGATCCAACCCGAGATTCTTCATTGAGCGTTATATTTTATTTGCAGGCCTTTTCCTTTTTGGCGCATTATATTTTATTTGTGGGCTTTTTCCCATTATATTTTATTTGCGGGCTTTTTCCTTTTAGGCCCAATGTCTTTTTAGCTAGATTTTTTATTATAAAAGGAAGCCTTGAAATTATTCCAAGGTGTGCTGGAAGTCGCCCAGAGTTAGCCCTAGAGGGGGGAGCCGTCTCCTTCCTTCTTCCCTTCTTCTTCTCCATTGTTCTTCATAGTTTAGATTAAAGTTTGACACTTTTGCATTCGGATTTGTTAAGAGATATTGTTGGATTCAAGAATTGAGAAGATTGAAGGTTTTCATTTATTGAAGTTAAGTTCTTTTATTCCCTTTTGTTATTTCTTTATTTGTCTTTCTTTGATATGATTGTTATTGGCTAGAACCTTGTGGTTTCAAGGTTGACAGGGATTTGTTTATGCCTTTGATTATGATGGAATGTTGTGCTTTATGTTTTGGCTTTGACTTGCTAGAAATCCTAATGGTTGGCTTGTTCTTGAATCTAGTTAAAATCCTTCTAGCTAGTAACTTAAGTTGGAATTGAGACTTACCCGGGGATATTCCTTCATAGATAAATGAGAGACTAATCATAGGTAATAAAGGTTTATCCTTTATTGGTTGAATGTGCTTAGATTCCTTCCTAAGTAGGGTAATACCCGAGACTTACCCGGTAATGGTTTACCTTTCCCTTAGTTAGTAGTCAGGTTTGTTTAGAATTTCCTACCTCTCTACCTTGAGACTTACCCGGTAATATGTAGTTGGTTTGAAACTAGATAGTCTTGAGACTTACCCGGTAATAGACTGTCAGCTTAGAAACGTTCATTCTTGTGGCTTTTCTACCATATATTCTTTATGAGTCTTCCTGAATCTATATGTATAAACAATGATCTTGAACCCTTGGAATCCATTTTCTTTCCTTTAACTTGATTATCTTTGTTTTTCCCTTTTTATTTGTTTTAACTTTCAATCAATAGTGACAATTGATTGTGAGTCCTTTAAAACCTTTCCAAAATCTTTTTGACTTCTTTCCCTTATCTTTTCCAACCTCCTGTCTTTAATTGAGATCTATTTTGTATTTAATCATTGCTGCATATTAATCCTCCCACTCCCTGAGATCGACCCTGGAATACTTATCTTTAATGTGATTGACCCATACACTGTGGGTTCGTTGCTATTTAGGAAATTATTACAGGTTATAAATTTAAAACTATCCCTTCCTTGTTTTACTAACTTATAGGTCTTTATCATTATCGATAAAGGTTTATAGGGGTGTAAAATCAACGAACAAGTTTTTGGCGCCGTTGCCGGGGACTGAGAAAGTTTAATTTGCGTGTTTTGATTATTTATAGTGTAGATCTTTCTTGTTACTTTTGATCTCGGTTTCCCTTTTGTCTTTGTGTTCCCCAGGTTCAACACAATGAGACCTATAATTTTTGATGAGCTGAAGGAAACCAGAAAGCGAATTGATTATCTAGAGCAGGACCTGGAGTATGAAATGTTTTTGGTACAAGAATTTGGAGGAAGTCGGAAAAGCTTGGAGCAGATCCGTTATCTAGAAGACGAACTGAAGTACCAAAGATATATAGAAAAACAATATAGCGTTTAATTAGTTCCACGGATTTTGCCAAAATCATTGTTTTTTGCCTCATCTGGTGAGATATCAATTACCAAACTTCCATGTAAGTCTCACAGCTACACTTGAAAATTCCCCCAACGTCTGGAGCTCTTGGGTAAAAAAACACATACTCAAAAAATTCACTGTCTAGAATTGCCAAGCGAAACAGTCTCATAGCTAGACTTGGAAATCTATCTTGTGCATTCGCGATGAGCTCCTGAGCCGCAACGTCACACACGCTACCTCCAATCTGCTCCTCAGCCCCAACGGTGCCTTCTCCAACAACAACGCCTACAATCTGCTCCGATCTCCTCATCAAAAGATCCCTTGGTGCTCTAAAATCTGGGGAGGCGTGAACATTTTCAAATGTAGTATCACTTCTTGGCTTGCTGGATAACAAAAACTTCCCACCCTAGGAACACTTTCTTCTTGGAACGCCTCACTGAATAGCACCTGCGTCCTTTGCAATAACAACACTGAAACGGAGACGCATCTTTTGACCAACTGCAGTTTGAACAATCTAATCCTTAACTTCATCCTTCAATGGGTACGTATTCCTTACGCCAATTGCATCATCCTTCAATGGTTTACTTGGTCCTCCCCTAGTCATCGCAAGAAAAGTCTCATCTATCAAGTACAACAATTCCCCATCACAACCTTCATCTACTTCACTTGGAGAAATAGAAATGACCTGATCTTCAAGAACTTAAGGCATAGCGTCTTCGATTGTGCAAGTACCATCATCAACGAGGTAAAAGTTACTCGTCTGCAAACTGAAAAGCAAGAACTACTGATGATCTCTTTTGGGCTAGTACCCTTGGCATAAAATTTCCCTAAATGCTGCCTCTTATCTCTTGTCTTTTGTTGTTTTGCTTGTTTTGTCTTCTGGTTATGACCCCGGATGTATGTACTTTTTGATCAAGTGATCTCTGTAATTCTCCTCCTCTTTTCTAATATAAGTACACTTTCAAAAAAAAAGAATTTCCATGTAAGTCATTTGTAGGAAAACTCGGAGTTTCCATGGGAAGGAGGATGTAGTTGATACCGTTGTCAAGACACAAATCCAGGTACTTTTGTGGGAATGGCCAGCTTTGTGCTATGTTCTTCTCACGTGACATCAAAGCGTAACGCCTGCAGATAAAAATACAGTTTCTTAATGACTCTGAAAACTTAGCATACAATTCTTATCTGTGTGTAGTGGAATTTATTCTGTCTAAGATGCAAATTTCAACATGAAATCATCATTGGCTGGAGATAAAATATTAAAATGAAAGTCCTAACCACATATCATGTACACAATGGGGCCAGATTGATGAACAAATAACAAGGATAAACCATGGAAAATATTAGACACCAGAAAACAACAACCAAATTAAGGAGTGTCGACATAGATTCATAGGGCTTGAATGATGTGCAGCAGAGCAGAAAAGGTTCTTGCATTGGTTGTAGATAAGTTGAACACTGGATTTTAAACATGAAATGCTACGATACAGGTGGCTAAAAGCAGAACCCACAACATGATATATGGTCCCATAAAAAAAAGCGTATCACATTGGTTATGACTTATGAGGTTATCAAACAGGCAAAAAAGCTGAGACGATTTGATCTAGAGAACCATTGATATCATATTTTAACTATGAATGATCACATATAAGTTGCATTGGTTATGACTTATGAGGTTATCACATTGGTTATGACTTATGAATGATCACATATAAGTTGCATTTGGCATGTTAATCAATAATGACATAATGTACGTCAAAGGATATTATTTCACAGTTAAGTTCTAAATTATGATCCCACAAGAGCCTTCCAAGCCTGCACGTCAAAGGATCTCGATCCAAGCCTGCACGTCTCAGCAGCATTATGGTGGTAGGTGAGCTGTAGAAACTAGAAAGCTATCACGATTTGAATTACACCAATATTTGGTTCATGCATCTTCTTCAAACACATGTCTCATATACATGTACATATAACTATACATGTAAATTTGAAATCTAATACAATTTACTGTGTTTTTTAATGAATAAAAATTAAATACTAATTTACGGACTTACCCTTTAACCTCCATAAATATACCCTACGTGCCCCTTTAACCTACCTATATATAGACTACAAACCTACCTTCTCTTACATACATCTTCCTCGCAGCTTTTCCTCCACATTCAGAATCTTCCTTCAACAATTATCTCTTTCATCTACCGATTTTCTCTGATCAGGTACCAAAATTGACAGCATCTTCACAATTCTATTCCTTATTCAAATCAACTAAGAAGAAGTCCAAGGAGCATGATCGAAATGAGATCGTCGGAGCTCAACCCCGCCCAAATTCACCGGTCTGTACATTCTTATTATCTGACCACTAACGTAATTAGGTAACTACATAATATATAGTCTGAATCTATAAATCTCTTTATCTTTTTAGTTGTTTTTTTTAATCCCCAAATTATACATCTGGAAACTGTTGAAGCTCAGATATTGTACGTTTTTGCTATATTTTAGGTTTTTGCCTATCTGGTATCACGGATCTGGCTTAATAATGAATGAAATCAAGGATCACTTGATCCTCAAAGTCTAAGATTCCTGCAGCAACTCGATTGTTCAAAGAATAAGGTAATACATGATTTTCGGGCTTGTTTATGCCAAGTAGTATGAGATCCTCAAAAAAAAGAAACGCTTTAATGTAAATGTCTTCACCATCCATGTAATTGATGTTCCCTAATGGTCTCCTTGGTTGTGCATCAGGTGGATAAGACAAATGAATCATATGACGAAAAGGTGAAATTTCCATCCAGTTACATATCTCGTTGATGAAGATGTTCTTACTTATTAATGTTATATATTGATGTTTAACCGATACAGGTCCAAGAGCTTGATCAGAACCTGCCTGTTTGGTTTATGAAGCTATATCTTCGAGAGATATACGTTGTGAGTGTTGCTTCTTTTGCATATTTACATTGCGTTGTATAGAAATCTAGCTAACATTTTGTTTGGCATTGGAGGTATGATGTTTCTTAGATAATGCATGATGACATTCCACAGTGAATGTAAGGCGGTGGATCAAGATGAAGATCGCGGTGGAACAGGTGAAGATCACGGTGGAACAAGATGCAAGAAGAGATTAATGTGAATCATGCAAACTACCGGAAGCTTATGATGAACCATAACGTAATGCTTATGTGGCAGCAGTTTGATTGTTCAAAATATGATCGACTTGTTTATCTTAGATCTATGTAAATATTTTATGATTAATTTTATTATAGCAATTGATTTTTAAAAAATAGGTAATATATAATTTTATTAGCTTGCTTATGCAAATATTTGGTGATGAATTTGGTGAAAATAGACATACAAACCACAGGCGATGAATAGCCGGAATGGAGAATTGTCACTACCTGTGTGGGTTGAATAACCCATGTTTCCTTATCTCGATGGTTCCAAAATGACATGGGCTGAAAAACAATTCTATTATGAAAAAACAAACTTTTAAATTAAATGGTATACTATCATACCAATTCTTAAGTGATTTTGAGAAGGAAAAAAACGTTGCATTAAATATTGATGGTAGCTTAGCATGATTCATTGGTTTGTTTTAGGGGCTTGATGATGTCTGCTGATGCGGTTGTAAGTAACCATCAATTGGCAAACATAAAATCTTCATTTAAATAGAGTTTTGAATACCTAAATTGTATGATATGCTTATGCCTAACAATTACTATTTGTATTAAGCTTTTGTCTTAGGCTCTTAGGATGTAAATAACATACGATTGTAATTAAGATATATAATTTGCTGGCTATGTTTGAGTAAATAACCATCAATTGGCACCGATGGGCTTTCCCATGTTAATGCTTTGTGTTGTGATCTTTCAACGAGTTACTTTAGAAATAGAGAGAAGAAGACAAAACGTTTTGTGGTTTTGCTGCACAAACCTTGCAGTTATGGTTTTCAATATACTTTGATTTGTATCATTCTTTGCACATACTCGGCTTTAATTTCTTGGTGGTTTTGCATGTCCAGCTTCATAGCAATATTTTAAACCACAAAGAATAATTTCAAAATTTTAATTTATAAGATAGTTATATACATCAACAAGATTCATTTTCATTCAGTATTCGGAGTTGTAATAAAACGGGTTTATAACTCTTGCCGGTTGATATTATTAACACATTGATAATAAAGGCTAACAAACCTGATATATAAGGTTGGTGGGCTACTACACCTATTCCAATTATTTTGGATGAAACCTCACAAACTTATATGTTGAACTCGGGACGTGCATGTGCAACAATACTCACGTGATCTTTGACCTAATGGAATTTCACAACTAGTTTATTGGCTTATTTGTTGTTGAATTGATCTCCGGATTGTATATATATAGGCAGGAGGTCCATTGATTCGAATCGCAACAGGGAGGAAAGATGTAAGAGTATCAACATTATTTGTTGTTGAATTGATCTCTGGATTGTATATATATATATAGGCAGGAGGTCCATTGAAGAGGGAGGAAAGATGGAAGAGTATCAACATTGGTAAATGTCATACCCAACATTGTCTTCTCTTTTTTTTCAAGAGAGCTTGGAGTGTGATTGAAAATGACTTTTGTAGAACTATCCATAGCTTCTTTTGTAATGGAAATTTTTTGAAACATATGTATCACGCAAGCTCGCTCATTGCTAAAGTTGATCACCCAACTACCCCCAACGACTTCCGGCCTATTTCTTGGTTTGGTGTTATCTATAAAATAATTGCTAAAATCCTCTCAAGTCGCCTCAAGAATGTCCTGGATGCTTTCTTTTTCTTGTTTTAAAAATATCATTTCTTGGTTTGGTTTGGTGTTACAGACTCAAATGTGTTTTTATATCGTTCATTACCACAAGTCTTGGATGCTTTCTTTTTCATCAACATATGTTTCTGGGCCTTTTTATTGATATACGGTTAATGGGGTATGATTTTATCATAATTAAAATTTTGAGTATGTAAATTAAACTTGGTTGTTAATGACATATATGTGTATTTATACATGTCAATTACGTGTTTTTTTTATTGACATGATTGTATTTACACGCGTTTAGGATATCGTGTGTAAAATCTGGATTTATTTTCACTAGATATGTTTATGTATATTAGACTTCTTTGTTTATAATATATAGCGTGTAAGTTAAAGTAAGGGTTTTAAAGGTCAATACCTTTAATCGATACAATTTATCAAGTTTTGAAGGTCAATACCTTTAATTGATGTCATGTGTCAAGTTTATTAAAGGTCAATACCTTTAATCGATGCAAGGTGTCAAGTTTCATTCAAAGGTTATCGAGTGTAACATTTGAATTTTATTTACACGAGATATTTTAAGGAATGATATTTTTTCAAGTTTATTTTGGATCTAGTTGATTGAAATGTATTATTCCAAAATAGTCTCAATATAAGAAATGTGTAATATTCGTTTATGCGGATATTGGTCAGCCCAAAGGAAGATTGATATTTGGCCAAACGTTAAATACACTTGTGGTTTTATTTTGTTTATGCGAATATTGACCGGTCCAAAGGAAGGTTAATATTTGGCCAAACAATAAATACACTTATATTTAGTATCAATTAATTGTATTTTATTATTTGTGCGAATATTGATCGGCCCAAAGGAAGATCGATCAATATTTGGCCAAATAATAAAATACATATTTGATAAATAAATTATTAGTTAGTTGGTGTACTCGTTATTTATGCGGATATTGATCGGCCCAAAGGAAGTTCAATGCTTGGCCAAATAGCGAGTTCACATGCGATTATAAATGTTGATAAATATATAAAGATGTCCATGTGAATAATAGTCGGTCCAAAGAAAGGCTATTATTTGACCGGATTTGTTATCGATGTTTGATTATTGCGATGAGAGTACCACTTGCAATTGATATTTTGTGCAAACACAAGATGTTAAGTTGTGTTAGGTATCTTGCTTATAATATTTTATATGAGGATTTTGTCCATGTGAATGATAGTCGGTCCAAAGAAAGTGTAACACCCCAAATCCGTAGGACTCGGAGTGCTATTGGGCTAGGATCTCACAATGGATCCTGACCCTAGCTTGACAACAAGTTCACTGAATCTTACAACAAGACACCGATAGATTAAATACAAAACATCAAACTGTTATAAAAGTATCAAAAGGTTTACACAAGTACTGTTGAGTACAATTAAAACATAACCTATACATGATCAGAAAAATCCCATATCCCACGAGAACGACCCAGTGTACGGAGCCCTCAGCAGATCACCCACTTTGGATCACTCTACAGTTCTCATAACCTGCAAAGTCTAAAACACGGTATGAAACCGTTAGCTAACCATACACATATATATAGGAAGATACATAAGCACAAGCACAATCACATGTCATAAAAGCATAAACACCACAAACATGATATCACGCATTTACCCGGTTTATTATCTGTATATAAGTCCAATCACTCCATCATATAAATATCTGAATATGAATATAGGTGACACGAGGAATATAACCCTCGCCTCTCGGTGGTAATGCCAGCTGGAGTGGTCAATCGGGACGACTCCTCCGTGTACCTTGAGGGAATGGAGACAGTGCCCGTACCGTTTACCAGATCTGGATGCTCCGCAGAGAACCTCCCAGTCTCCCAGAGGGATGAGTGGGCAAGGTTGTCACAACCCTACATGGGCACAATAGACCATAGGTCGGTAATAACAATATCATATGCAAGCAAGTATAACATACACCACTCATGCATACATCCTCATATAAGGATAGCAGCTAAGTAAGTCCTATGGACTTACCTCAACCTCGGGAGTCTCAAACTCAAACTCAAACGGCTCCGCTCTGGAGATCAATACAGCCTAAACAAGGTATAACACATATATCACACTCATATCCATAACAGGGTCACACCTAGACCCAAGGGATCCATAAGGATCATATTCCAACTCGTAAACCTCAAAGCCGCAACCGGCATAAACGATACCGTACTCAACCTCACTCTAACCTTATACTCGTACCTAGCATGCTACTAACGCTCATACTAGGAAAGGAAAGGATCTACCTAACTTTAGGTAGAACCGGAACAAAACGCACTGCGTGACACAAGGGACGCAGGGGCGGAAGGCAGGTACCGCGGGCGCGGCGGGACGTAGCCGCGGGGGCGGTGACAAGGAACGCTGGCAAACGCAGGCACGCCGCTGGCACGACGCAGGCGCTGCGACACGGTAGCCGCGGGCGGTGACTCTCGGCCGCGGGGCGGCGACAACGCAGGACACGTCTTCTCTCATCCAGGTTCAAACACATACATATACATACACATACAAACATCAATACACACCTATACATGCATCTAAACCTAAGCTAAGAGAGTTGAATCCAAGGAAAGAAAGAAGAAGAAGCAAGATTGCTTACCACTCTTGTGGTCCTAGCTGCAGAAAAGAGCTCACACACCTCCAGGCTGGCTTCCAAGCTCAGCATGCACACACAATCAACAACAACAACAACAACCACTACTCACACAAAACTCAAGCCAAACTCTTTCAAAACCAAGATCAAGGTCAAAGGGAAGCAAGGG
The DNA here is from genome assembly GCA_002319775.1 of Fagopyrum tataricum. Classification (NCBI taxonomy): domain Eukaryota; kingdom Viridiplantae; phylum Streptophyta; class Magnoliopsida; order Caryophyllales; family Polygonaceae; genus Fagopyrum; species Fagopyrum tataricum. The sequence goes on from CM008279.1 coordinate 52,176,889, forward strand.
AAGCTAGGGACGTGGAACCTGGAAGGAAAGTGAAGAACAAGCCCTTGATCAGCCCAGGCAATGATTAAGAAAGGTAAAGTGTAAAGCACGGGTCAAAAGAGTCAAAGAAGACGGCTGCAGCCGCCGGAAACCGCAGGGGCGGCAGCCAGGGCCGCAGGAGCGGAAACCCGCAGGGCGGCACCCGCATCCGCGGGTGCGGATAAGCCACAACTCGGTCAAAACTAGTCTCGGCTAAAGATCAAACTTCGGTCCAAGAACTAAGGTTCTTACACCTCACCCCCCCCTAAAAACAAGTTTCGTCCCGAAACTTGTACAAACTCCGAAAGCACTCAGACTCAAACCGGGATACACTCTCTCCCTCGGAGGTATCATATCTCGTACATAAGGTATCAACTCATGTGACACTATACCTCAAAAGATCACACTACTATCCGGGGCATAGAGGGACATCTCTAGCCAAACCATCATCGGGGCATGGAGAAAACATCTCCATCCAAACTATGTCCATCAAAATAGCATGGAGGTAGGAACCCTCTCCAGCTATCCCTAACCGTCGTATCACAATAGCATGGAGGTAAGAACCATCTCCAGCTATACCTAACAATTGTACTAGCACAACAGGATCTAGTAAGATCATAAACACATCATAGCTAGCATGAAAATAAATATAGCATAGCATGTAAGCACATAAGCACGTAATCATATCGCTTCACAGGCTAGTCCTAAGACTTACTCCTGGATCCAATAGGTATATCTATCCTCGCCTATAACTCTGGATAGTTCCTCTGGATACTATCCCCAGTCTCTCCCGTAATCTCATCAGGTTCTCCTCAACACAGGTTTGTTCTATACACGCAGACATCTCATGTCTCTGCCTAGGACTGTAATAGAATGCTCAATACAGATGTGGTCCGGCTCAACCACCAAATCATCATAACTCACAGTGTGTCTCGGAGCTGGTATGTAGTCCCTCAGCTGAGACACATGAAACCCAGGGTAAATCCTCGAATCTCGGAGACAGGACTATCTGTAAGCTACACTCTCAACTTCTTCTTAATGTCAAAGCATCTAACACCTCGTCTCGGAGACACTCTCAGCCATACTAGGCTCCAATTCTAACTCTAGAGGTCTACGCCTTCTATCTGTATACGACCTCTGACGGCTCTGCGCAGTCAGCATACATTCTCGAATCAATGCTACTTGAGCCATATCATCCTGAATCTGATCAGGTGTCACACCCCTGGCTGTACCAGGCTCATCCCAGCATAACGGTGTACGATATCTCTGCCCATACAATGCCTCATAAGGGCCATCCCAACAGATGCATACTAAAACACAAACTCGTAGCAAATTCTTCAGCGTCTGAATGGTCCTCTCTGACTGACCATTTGGTTGAGGATGGAACGCAGTAGTAAAGTGCAAACTCGTTCCCAAAGCAGTCTGAATCTGTTGCCAAAACCTCGAGGTAAATCATCCATCTCGGTTTGAGACGATCGTCCTCGGGACACCATGGAGTCTCACTATATGCCTAGTGTACTCCTCAGCCATCTGCTCACCGGCCACGTCTCCCTAATAAGAATGAAATGTGTCGTCTTCATCAATCGGTCCACTATGACGCAGATGGCATCAAAACCCTGGCTCAGCCTCAGTCCAATCATAAAATCCATGGTGACGTCCTCCCACTTCCTCTGTGGAACAGGAAGTGGATGGAGCTCACCTCCAGATCTGCAATGCTTTATCTTGACCTGCTGGCAGGTCACACACTGTGCCACAAATCGGCTACATCGGCTTTAGCCCTTTCTACCAATATAAACGTCTCAAGTCCTGATATATTTTACCCGTACCTGAATGTACAAAGTAAGGTGTACAGTAAGCCTTCTATAAAAATCTCTGTCTCAGCTCTGTATCAGCAGGTACACAGACACGACCACGGCGTCTCCAAACTCCCTCTGCTCCCAGCAGGAACTGTGGTGTCTCATCCCGAGACATCCTATCTCGTACCCTCATCAAGATCTGGCAGGTCTCCTACTTCTGTTAGATCTCACTCAACATATCAGGTAGAACCTTTAAAGTACTCAGCCGGGCATCCTCATCAGGAAACCAAAAGTCCAACTTTAATCAGACGAAATCCCTCTATCTCCTCTGGCTGTGCCCAAACAGGAGCAGAAGTCAAACGTCTCTTCAGCTCCTCAAAACTTTGTACACACTGATCAAACCATACAAATCTGGTAGTCTTCCCTAGCAAACTCATCAGTGGACGGGCAATAACAGAGAATCCCTCCACGAAGCGTCTGTAATAACCGGCTAGGCCAAGGAAGCTATGTACCTCCTTGACGTTCGTCGGTGTAGTCCATGCTACTACTGCCTCAATCTTCGCTGGATCCACCTTGATCCCTTCAGCTGATGATATCTCGAACGTCGATCAATCCTTGTTCAGCTCTCTGTAATCACTACACAGTCTCAACGATCCGTTTTTCTTCCGTACGAAGAGGACAGATGCTCCCCATGGAGATACACTATGGTGAATAAAACCCTTCTCGGCCAACTCCTCAAGTTGCTTCTTCAGCTCAAACATCGCAATAGGCGTCATCCGATATGGGCCTTTGAGATCTGCCTCGTATCAGGCTCTAACTCGATACCAAAGTCCACACTCTTCTGAGGCGGCAAATCGGACGACTCAGCAAACACATCTGCAACTCACAGACCACTGGGATATCCTCTAATGTTGGACTCTCCCCCTCCTTCATGGCATAACACCAGAAGGCTTCACATCTCTGTGCAAACAGTTTAGCTACTCATATCACACTGATAACCATGCCAGATTTTCCAAGGTTCCAACCTCGGAAAACCTCTATCTGTCCTAACTCGGTAGAGAGGTAACATTAACAGTCCACCTACCTACATCTAAGACTACAGAAAGTCTGTCGATCCAATCCATACCTGGTATGACTTCTTCATGCTCTAATGCATGACAGAGAAGTCAACTAGTAAAACACGGGTCCCTACAGAAGTGGGACAGTCATAAATCTCATGGGTACCTCTGACCCTACTATCATCGGGTAACCCTATACTAAAGGGTATCCCCTCAATCATATCTAAACTCAAACACTCAATACAAGTATCAGATATAAAAGAAGACATAGCTCTAGTATCAAACAAACTCGAACAGGTAAACCATGGATTAGAATGGTACCTGTAATAGTCGATGTAGTTGGCTCCTCTGCACTTTTCAGCTCAAAAGACTCTATCCTGAGCTCCTCTGGTATCAATGGCATTCTCGCCACGGCCTCTGCCTCTACTCAACCCAGGAGTAGATCCCTGAGTAGTAAAACGATCTAGGACTCTCTGTTGTCCCTGTATCTGCTACTGCTGAGGTGGTCTCTGCCCACATCCTGCTGCATTGGCAGGGAAAGAACCCCACCGAGATAAAGATTCACCCTGTCTGCGGAAAACAGACCTATGACCTGGTCGGCCACACGTATAACACATCACTGTCTGCCTCGGACATTCTGGTCACATATGCCGATACTTACCACAATTGTGCCACTTTCGTTCCATATCTGTAACTGGTATAGAGAAGGGATGACTCTAGCGACTCGGACCTCGCCCTGCACTAGTAGTGTCAGTAGTACCACTGGCCTGCCCAGTATGTTGTCTCTTCTCAGACCCTCCGGTCTGAGAAGCTCTCCTCTTACTAGCCCGCTCTCGCTCATAATCGGCGGCTCGATCATGGTAGTCCATCAAGGACTCGCAATGAAATCCCGCCATATAGGCCCGGGTACCATCCCTCAGTCGTCGGGAAAAGAGATACACATGCTGATCAGCAGGACGTGCAGCTGGGCCCAACAAAGCCAGCTCCTCCTGAAACCTCCGGATAGCCTTAGAGACTGGTACATCTTCAAAGCCAGCCTCCATAAAATCAAGCAGTTTCTCCTTCCTCAAAGAGGCAGGGCAGAAACGCCCTCTAATCATGCTCCTCATCTGGTCATAGCTAGCAACCTGACTTCGCACAGATCTCCACCAATGTTGTGCTAAATCCCGAAATAGAGTCTATACTAACTCTACCTGTCTATCTTCTAGACATCTAATAGACTCCAGAGCTGAGTCTACTTGTCCGATCCACAGCTCGACCTCTAACCCAACCTTCCCAAAGAAAGGGGGTACTCCTATCTAATGAAATGCCTTTAACCAACTGTTTGGTCGAGGCCCTCGATGCTCCTCTATAACTCTAGCAATCTCAGCAGCAAGTGCCGGTACAGCTGGTACCTGAATAACTGTATGGGATCTCTCAGCTGACCCCTCATGTACTGGAAGATCCGGAATAGGTCTACCCGCTCTGCAAGCCTAAGTCACTTGACGGATATACTCGCGGAACGCTGGTCCCTCCATTAAAACATTATCCGAGTCATCTAATTGGACCCGTTGTGAACCCTGTCTCCCAGCTACGCTGTTCCGAGTCTCAAGAGCAACACTCTCTGCCACATCTTCGTGAATCTCTTCCGCTGCGTGTGGATCAACAGCGGAAACCTGACCCCGCCCTCTACCTAGAGGAGGTCTACCTCTACCCCGTCCAGCTGCAGGTGAGACTCTAGTCTGAACCATCTGCAGAGGACGTAACCTACTCAGAAGGCTATATATATGCCGTATGTATAGGTATATATCACAACATCACATCAGATAGTATCTATCTATATATATATATATATATATATATATATATACCTATACTGTCGAGATCTTCAGAGGGGTGATGGCTCACGTACACGATAACCCAAATCACTTTGTACTCATTTCAAACCAAAAGCCTTTTGAAAAGTCAGACCCCTTTCGGGTTCTGTTTATTTATCTATTCGAACTTTATTGCAGATTACTAGTGCCATTGTTGTCAACCTGGGCTCTGATACCACCTTTGTAACACCCCAAATCCGTAGGACTCGGAGTGCTACTGGGCTAGGATCTCACAATGGATCCTGACCCTAGCCTGACAACAAGTTCACTGAATCTTACAACAAGGCACCGATAGATTAAATACAAAACATCAAACTGTTATAACAGTAGCCAAAGGTTTACATAAGTACTGCTGAGTACAATTAAAACATTAAAACATAACCTATACATGATCACAAAAATCCCATATCCCACGAGAACGGCCCAGTGTACGGAGCCCTCAGCAGATCACCCACTCTAGATCACTCTGCAGTTCTCCTAACCTGCAAAGTCTACAACACGGTATGAAACCGTTAGCTAACCATACACATATATATAGGAAGATACATAAGCACAATCACATGTCATAAAAGCATAAACACCACAACATGATATCACGCATTTACCCGGTTTATTATCTGTATATAGATAGGTCCAATCACTTCATCATATAAATATCTGAATATAAATATAGGTGACACGAGGAATATAACCCTCGCCTCTCGGTGGTAATGCCAGCTAGAGTGGTCAATCGGGACGACTCCTCCGTGTACCCTGAGGGAATGGAGACAGTGCCCGTACCGTTTACCAGATCTGGATGCTCCGCAGAGAACCTCCCAGTCTCCCAGAGGGATGAGTGGGCAAGGTTGTCACAACCCTACACTGGGCGCACAATAGACCATAGGTCGGTAATAACAATATCATATGCAAGCAAGTATAACATACACCACCCATGCATACATCCTCATATAAGGATAGCAGCTAAGTAAGTCCTATGGACTTACCTCAACCTCGGGAGTCTCAAACTCAAACTCAAACGGCTCCGCTCTGGAGATCAATATAGCCTAAACAAGGTATAACACATATATCACACTCATATCCATAACATGGGTCACACCTAGACCCAAGGGATCTATAAGGATCATATTCCAACTCGTAAACCTCAAAGCCGCAACCGGCATAACGATACCGTACTCAACCTCACTCTAACCTTATACTCGTACCTAGCATGCTACTAACGCTCATACTAGGAAAGGAAAGGATCTACCTAACTTTAGGTAGAACCGGAACAAAACGCACCTGCGTGACACAAGGGACGCAGGGGCGGAAGGCAGGTACCGCGGGCGCGGCGGGACGTAGCCGCGGGGGCGGTGACAAGGAACGCTGGCAAACGCAGGCACGCCGCTAGCACGACGCAGGCGCTGCAACACAGTAGCCACGAGGGCGGTGACTCTCGGCCGCGGGGGCGGCGACAACGCAGGAAACGATTCTGCGATTTCTCCTCAGCTCTTCACGTGATCACACACGTCTTCTCTCATCCAAGTCCAAACACATACATATACATACACATACAAACATCAATACACACCTATAGATGCATCTAAACCTAAGCTAAGAGGTTGAATCCAAGGAAAGAAAGAAGAAGAAGCAAGATTGCTTACCACTCTTGTGGTCCTAGCTGCAGAAAAGAGCTCACACACCTCCGGGCTGGCTTCCAGGCTCAGCATGCACACAATCAACAACAACAACAACAACAACCACTACTCACACAAAATTCAAGCCAAACTCCTTCAAAACCAAGATCAAGGTCAAAGGGAAGCAAGGGAAGCTAGGGACGTGGGAAGTTGGAAGGAAAGTGAAGAACAAGCCCTTGATCAGCCCAGGCAAAGATTAAGAAAGGTAAAGAGTAAATCACCGGTTAAAGAGTCAAAGAAGACGGCTGCAGCCGCCGGAAACCGCAGGGGCGGCAGCCAGGGCCGCAAGAGCGGAAACCCGCAGGGGCGGCACCCCCATCCGCGGGTGCGGCTAAGCCACAACTCGGTCAAAACTAGTCTCGGCTAAAGATCAAACTCGGTCCAAGAACTAAGGCTCTTATAGAAAGGCTATAATTTGACAGGATTTATGTGTCCTCTTTAATTTACTTTATTGAGAGTTATAGTGTATCATTCCCATTTAGATCATTGGATCATAAGGTTGGTAACTATGAGCTATGAGCCTCAAAGTTTTCATACTTCTAGTTTTGTCGACTTATTTGTCCCAATTTTGGGGACTTAGTTGATAATGTTATGAAGTGTGTTTTGATATACTACATACCTACTTTCTTTTATACTTTTCATTTGTAGGTGTATGCACATATTTGGTAAATGAATTGTGATAGGGAATTCAGATGGTGAGTATTAAGAGGCTTTAAAGGTGGAGAATCTAGTTATTTGTACTCATGTACATTATGTTGCTATATTTATTTAAATATGCATTTGGAGTACATGAATACAATCTCCTTGTTATTAATCAGTTCACGAGTATTGGATTGTACAAGTTTAACTTTTGAGGTGAAATGATCGAAACATGATGTCACCAAAGTGACCTCTCTTGTATAGATTATTCATTAAAGAAACGTTAAATGATATGTCCATGTTGGTCCATGCGAGTTGTATTCAGCCCAAAGGTTGTATAAAAACTTGGCCGGATTACATACATGTTTATAATGGTGAACATGTGACAATTATAAGGTTATACACGAGGATAGTAATTTATCCAAAGATAATATTATTATTGCTCATGACTTATTGTCAATGTTCGAATATCACGACAAGAGTATCACTAGCAGTTTATATCATTGTCCAAAGACTTGATATTGATGTCGCACTTGATATCTTGAGATGGGATGTACAATTTATCTTTGTATTTGATTGATTATGGTTCATATTGAGATTGATAAATTTTATCTCTCTTTTAGTAAATTTGTTTATTTAATTTATCTACTTACTTAAGTTAAAGTTTTGTCCCTAATAAGGACAATTTATGAGGTTGAATAATAGGGTATATTATTTTGGTTGTATGGATTATAACCTCACATCAAGGATGAAACATATATTCTCCTATAGATTTCGGATCTTCGAAAGAGAAGACATTCTTCTAAACGTGAGAATATTTTGTTTGTGAAGGTCATATGATCATTATGAACACCAATTGAGTCTTTTCAAGAGGAGATGAGAACAAAGAAAATCTCAAAGAATATTTTTTTGAGATTTTATATGGTTTTACAAAAGGTGTTCTCATTCAGTTACTCCTCGGAGGAATGGAAAGACAAACTGAGATATTAAGGGTCTAAAACAAAAGAAGCATAATAAGCAAACATAAAATTGCTTCTTTTGTAAAAGGTTTGGACACATAAGAAGAATTTTGCAAATATTACGCTCGGCGTATAAAGAATGCATTTTCTTAATTTCGCTTACTCTCAAATATACATAATTTCAGTCTCTAGAAACTTTTGGTGATTACCTCAAGTATCACCTTCAGGTATGAGTGTTTTTAGGTTGAGTACAAGATTTATGTTTTCATTGCCCTTCATTTTTTTGAGAAATGCAAGATTTTCTTGAGGATGTAGAGTTTGGGGGAAAGAATTGAGGAACATATTTGTTGATGTAGTTGTCCATTAAGAAAAGAGTTTAACATCTCTTTCTAAAGTTATTATTGAAGGCAATTTGAATGTACTTTCTAATTGCTCTTCAATATATATATTCAGTTTATGACAACACTAAGGTTCCTCCCATAGAGCAAACTCAACAACCTCAAGAAGTGTCATTAAGGAGTTTATTGAGAAATGAGGTATGCAATTTTAGATGATTACATTGTATATCTTGTAGAACAAGTGATTCTTATGGGGTAGATACGAGAAAGTTATCACGTATCATAAGGAACAAGAAGATAAAGTAGGCACATCAATTGATGATCTATTGAATCTTCGTGAGGTTACCGAAAGTTCTATTTCTCTGATTTGGAACAATGTCTTAAAGGGTGAGATGAAATCCACTGAGGATAACAACGTTTGAGATCTTTTCGCGTTATCAAAAGGGTTTTTGAAAGTGTTCACTCATAAGGAAGGCATTATAATTGAATGAATATTCATTCATATTCATTAAATGACTCATTTAGGACAATAATGACATGTGTGGCTCATTTTGATTTAGAGCTACCGGGGATGAAATAAAAGAGTGTTTCTACATCTAGTGATGATACACTTATGTGGTTCAACTATAAGTTTTGAATCTAAAGATTTGAAAATAAGAATTTCATCTATGGTCTAATCAGGTATAAGACAGTGAAATTATAAATTTCATAAGGTTATTTCATTCGGATTTGAGGTAAATAAGGTTAAAAATTTTGTATTTCACAATTCAGTGGGAGTAAGTAAACTTTATTGATGATATACTATCAGTTTGCAACGATATGAGCTTATTGGTTGAAACCAAGAGATTTCTCATTAGGATTTTTGAGATGAAAGATCTTGGGGACGCTTCTTTTGTTTAGGCAAAAGATACTATGAGATAATTCTCAAAGGGTCATCAAGTTGTCACAAAAGAGCTAAAGGTTATCAATTTCGGCCTTAATGTATACCCTCAAGAAAATCCTTGAGGTTTTGAGGATATAAGAGATACCCTATACAACTGTCATAGGGAGTCTAATGTTTTTTGGGTATGAACACTTCCGGATATTGTGTGCATGACTAAAGTGAAGTGTATAGGAGATTATTAAGTGCATGAAGTCATGCGGCCTTGCAAGTAATGAAAGATTTTCATGCTATAATGGAAATTGAGATTTTGGAGATCATTGGATATTTTATCTCTATTTCTGTAGACGTCGAATAAAAGACGATCACCTTAAGATTGTAGGTTGATTGGAAGAACTATATCTAGTAAAAGTGTTAAACAACACTTGTAGTTACTTCCGCTATGGTTGCATATATTTGTCATTGGCTACATGCTTTTAGTAGCTTTAAGAGCCAAATAAAGTTTTTTTTTTGTGATAACATATATGCAAGTTGAATACAACACCTATCAAAGCTCCTTGATGGAAAAACACATTGACATTATGTTTATGTCAATGGAAGGAAAAGTTCGGGAAATGTCAAGTTCTATAGAACATATAAGGAGAAACTCAAATTATCGGATCCGTTAATCTAGGGATTGCCTCCTAAAGTATTCAAGGAGCGCACTGCTCACATGAGGCTTGACAGATTTTGTAATCCCTTAACTTAGTGGGAGTTTGAAATGATGTTCTATACCTTCCGGTTTATGCATAATAAAGTTTTATGAGTTGATTCATAAATTATATTTTTGAACTTAAGTTTGATTTTGGATTGATCTCCGAATAAAGTAGGACCAATTAAAAATAGGCATGTTATGAGATCACATTGCATGTAATTTTCATGTCACTCATCCATACTTGATCTATGTCATTGAATATATTGGCATGATGAACACGGAAGGTTTAGTTACAATGTCTGTGACGAATGCCGCCGTGATCTCATATTGATATATGAGATGAACCAGATTGAAATAAAGAATAAGTCTATAAAATTAGCCAATACGTGCACATAAAGAATTTGGTTTATATAATTGTGTTGTTTCATATGTAGCCCAAGTGGGAGATTGTAAGATTTATTTATAAATCTTATTATATGGGCTTATATATTATGGTATACAATTATATTATACGTACGGCTAATTGTTAGTGCGCTATCTAAAGATATTCAATTAAGTAAAGCCCGTAGACTTTAATTAAGCGGTATGGGCTTAATGAGTGGATACCAGATTTTGGCCCAATAGGCTTAATGAGATTCTATTAGGTCAATATATAAAGGATATTAGGTTATAGTCCCCAATACGTCAAATCGATTAGTCATTTTCATATCTCTACCCATCAGAGAGAAAACCTAAAGAAACTCTAAGGAGATTTGAACTGAGGAAGACTATATACATGCGGCGCTCATTCGGTATGTAGATTCCGCACTAAAGTTTTATCGAATTGTTGCACTATTGAACCAGGTATGTAAAGTTCGATTCCTTAATAATTCTAGCATGATTATGATCCTCGGTGTTTATGGTTAAGGGAATTTTATTATTCCAACATTTCTCTCTTAGGATGTCAATAACCATCAATTGTAATTAGAGTATAACACCCAATCTCCACCTTCTTTTTTTTTATTAGTGTTTATTGTAAGATGTATCTCTTGAAAAGAGTTGTGGAAAATTGACGAATCACATTACTCCTATATTTTATGTAAAGATAAAGACAATTATCATTTACTATGTTCATAATTTATTTAAGTAATTAACCATTTAATATAATATATTTATAGTTGGTTGTTTTAAACTCATATGACCCTTTTAAATAATTTATAGATATTATTGATCCAATTCTGTACATTTAAGAATCTTAAAGTGATTTGTATCCGGAACACCAATAAATAAAAAAAGAAAGGGAATAACCGAGATTTATAAGCTTGTTAGAGATTTAGTCGATAACACCTGGTCTTTGGTTGGAAAGAGGGAATGTGTTGCTCATCACTCAAGTCATATGAAACTTGTATCTCCTTCCATGTCATTTAAATAAGTTTCGTTTCATTATAGTTTATGTTCATAATTTAAAGATATTATTGATTAATGATTTGAGATAGTTTTTAATTACAAACAATACTAATAACTGCTATTTACGTATTTTCCCGTCAAATACCGTTGCACAAAGAAATGTGCAAGTACATTAATTGCGCATATATTATGTGGCGTGATTATATTTCAATGCAAGTGTATGCGATATTAAAACGTATTGAGTATATATTACAATAAAGTACTAAGAAAAATATTAACTATGCTAAAATATTACATGCACCTCATAGAAAGAAACTATTAAAATATCCTAGTTAAACACGCTCTTTCGGTTCAATTTCATATTTGGATATCATAGGTCGGAATCACCCAATTAAGTAATTTATAAATATAATGATCCAAATTGGTATAATTTAAAAAAATATAAGGATGATTTGTCTCAAAAGAAATGATAAAAAAAGATAATAATAATTAGAAAAAAAAAAAGATAATTACCATTAATCAATATTTTTAAGTTGCTCAAGATTTAGCTGATATTATTTTTTTTATTAATGATTTGAAGTAGTTTTTAATAAATAAAATATAAATACTAATTCAAGTTTATGTATTTGCCCTTTCACCTAAACATATATACCATATGTACCCTTTAACCTACCTATATATACACTACATACATACCTGATAATTCACACAACAAACCCTTCTTCTCTTACCCCTTTCCCGCAGCTATTTTCCTCCCGATCACAATTTTGCGTCAACAGTCATCTCGATCTTTCATCTACCAATTTTCTCCGTTTAGGGCCAAAATTGACCTAACATCTTCACTTTTCTCTTCCTGTTTCGACTCGATCAACTAGAAGATTTTCCACTCGATCGACGTGGATTCGTCGAAGATGAGATCGTCGGAGCTCAACAATCTTGTGATAAGCTAGGTAATGTTTTCAATGGTAAGCAAATTGATGAAGTAGATATAGCAAGTTGCTCGTCTTATTGATCGAATTGATTCTCCTTGGAAAGTAAACGATTAGCACGAGAAATGAACAATTTTTTGAAGTTTAGTTTCACAGGATAAGTTTTTTAAGTGAGAATTAGTCTCATGATTAGCTTATGCTTTCTATACTAAAAATCCATTCCTACGTGTATGCTTGTTTTTATTATCTAACCTTCTGGTTTGATTATTGATGTGTAGCAGCCTTTTCATGGCGTTGGTAATCTGTTTTTGCCCAGAATCCGTACGTCTTAATGGATTTAGTGGAAAGGAAGGAGCCCATTAAATCTGTTGAAGAGTTGGTGAAATCAGCCCAGGAAAAGATTTCAAGCAACATAGTGGGAATAAAATCGGAACAGTGCTTCAATATTGGGTTGGGTGCAGAGCTCGTGAACGAGAAAATGGAAGGTTCAAGTGCTGTGCTTGTTGAGGTGGAACCCAGATTATCTTTTACCACTGCTTGTATCTACTTCACAATATTAATGAATGAAATCAAGGATGGCTTGATCCTCGAATTCAAGGTTAACTGCAGCAACAAGATTGTTCAAAGAATGAATGCCGAATCAATGAAAATTAAAGTTTCGACGAAACGCATCATTTCAACAAGTCACAGTCATGATATGAAGGCTCGAGGAGTTCAAGAGCAAGGAGTCGATCGATTTCCGGATATGGTTGTGAGTTTACACAGGACTCGATTCGTCCTTCTTTGTTAGGACAGTAGCCTATATCCTATCCAGCAACCTTTATCACGCGACAATTAGATTGTTCAAAAAATATCATTTGATTGGCTTGTTTATGTCAGATCTCTTTGTAAATAATTTATGATTAGTTTACTGTAGCAATTTGATTTTTAAAAAAATGGGTAATATATCATTTCATTATCTTCCTTTGTAAATATTTGTGATGAAATTGGTAAAAATAGACATACAATCCAAAAGCAATGAAAAGCCCGAATGGAGGATATGACACTACTTGTGTGGGTTCGTGAGATGAATAACCCATGTTTCCTCAGCTCGACGATTCCAAAATGGCATGGGTCGAAAAACAATTCGATTATGAAAAACCTACCTTTTAAATTAAATAGTATATTAGCATCTCAATTCTTAAGTGATTTTGAGAAGGAAACAAACATAGACACGAGCTACGTTTGCAGTAAATATTGATGGTAGCTCCAGCTGAGCAACTTAACATGATTCATTGGTAGGTTTTAGTGACTTGCTGATGTCTGCTGATGCCTAACAATTACTATTATTAAGCTTCGGTCTTTGTCTTTTAGGCTGTAAATAACAATCAATTGTAATTAAGATTGGATGTATAGTTTGCTGGCTATATTTGAGTAAATAACCATCAATTGGCACCGCTGGCCTTTCCAATATTAATGCTTTGGGTAGTGCTAATCCCTTAGTTTCTTGCTTTTTTTTTTAATCTGGTTCTGATTTAAGTGATTTTTGTAATTAAGATGCATCTCCTGAAATGAGTTGAGACAAATTGACGATTAGATTCTAGAAATTCGAATGCCTACAATGTTGCAGTCTGAGTTAAATTAAGGTGCAACAGTATCTAAATATCAAGATCTCATACTACCAACCCCTCATCAGTAAGCTCACAAGAAAGGTACAGTCTTAGAATGCAAAATACCTCTCCTATGTTGGTCGCTCCCAACTGATTCAAAGTATCCTCTATGCTATTTGTACCTACTGATCCTCCGTTTTCCTCTTCCCTAGCAGCGTGATCAACAAAATTTCTGCCATCCTCCGCTCCTACTTATGGTCTGGAAAGGACAGTAGCCACCGCGCACTCGTGGCTTGGTCTACCGTCTGTCTCCCTAAGTCTAAAGGGGGCCTTGGTTTCAAGAACTTCTCTCCTGGAATAAAGCTTGTATCTCCAAACTCATTCATGAGTTGGACTCAAACTCCCGGAATATTTGGTCCTCATGGGTCTCCACTCACATCTTAAAAAGACAGAACAGTTGGACATGTGAATCTTCCACAAACCATAGCCACTCTTGAAAAATGATCCTTAAAGTCAGAGACTCACTTTTACTTGGCCGCAATCCCTCTTCCATCTTTCACAACCTCCGTAACACAAACAATTCCCTCTCCACATCAAAAACCTACGACCTCCTTCGCCATCCTAACCCTAACAACCCCCCCCCCCCCTCCCCCCCCCCCCCCCCCCCCCCCCCCCCCCGGTGTAATCTCATTTGAGGAGGTCTCTCCAAGTTACACTCCTAGAATCTAGTCTCTTCCAACCTCTACCGGCTCTGTGGTCTACAAGCTGAGACCGATGAGCATTTTTGGAACTCTTGCAATTACAACCAAATCATCTTCAACATGACCGTCCTTCATTGGGTAAGACTCCCCCAATCCACCGGTAATCTTCACTATTGGCTCTCCTGGAACCATCCTAGGAATAACAACAGAAAAGACCTCATCTACAACATCAAAAGATCTGCTATCACGACCTACAACTACTGGACTTGAAAGGCTCGTAACGAGAACATCTACAACAATATATACCAAGACAGACCCAATGCATTGTGCTAGAGATATAATTCTCGCAGTTAAGAACTACACCTCTGTGCACTGGACTCGCCGTTGTAGGCTCTCCCTCCACTGGGCTGATACCCTTGATATTACCCTTGCTCCACCTTCCTATGTACTCTAATTCTCCTTCCCTTCTGTATTTTCTTACTTCTTGTTGGTTATGTCTCTTGTACCCTAAGGCAAAGTTGCCTATGTAACCCCCTCCCCCTCTTTCTTAATACAGACGTACATTTTAAAAAAAAAATCATCTTGTAGGACTATCCCAATTCTCAACTATATCCTCAACCCTATTGTAATGCAAGAAACCATTTTGTAGGACATATATTGATGCATACTTTTTTCATGCAAGAAGAGATTTCACTCATAACTACTATTATGAATTGTTGAAATTCAATATTTTTGTACCATTAATTTGTTGGGGTTTGTCTTGATTTGTGTCATTCTTTGCACGCCTTTCTAGGTACTTTTGCATTTCCACCGCCGTAGCAATATTTTAAACCACAAAGAATGATTTCGAAATTTTCATAATAAGATATTTATATACATCAATTAGATTCATTTTCATTATATTTTTGGAGTTGTAATGATCGAAATGGGGTTAAAACTCTTTCCGGTTGATATTTTTAACACATCGATAATAAAGGCTAACGAACTTTATATATAAGGTTGGTGAGCTACTACACTTGTTCTAATTATTTTGGATTAAACTCACAAACTTATATGTTTAACTCGGGACATGCATGTGCGACAATACTCACGTGATCTTTCACCCGACGGAATTTCACAACTAGTTTATTGACTTATTTGTTGCTGAATTGCTCTCGGGATTGTGTATATATACATAAGCAAGAGGTCCATTGATTCGGATCGCAACAGGGAGGAAGATGGAAGAGTATCGGCAGTAGAAAATGTTAGACCCATCATTGTCGATACAGGCTTCACACTTGATCAAATGATCAATCTTTTCACTTCCAAGAGTTTATCTCCTATCCAAAAATAAAACATGTATGTATTAAATGTACACAAAACAAACCAAATGAGGAATTAATGATAATGCATGCAAAAGAGGACATAAAACGTATGTTATAGACTTATCAAATAACACGGATTTCGACTATCCGGTAGAGATTTCCGTAGTAGGTTTCTTCAAGTTTTAGGATAATTGAGCGGTCTTAGGACATAGTTAGATATATATTTAAGTGACAAATAGAAACAATTAATTTGAGATTTTAGTGATGATATATTATTTTCTTTTAAAAGTTAGAAATATTTTGAGGTTTTTCTTTTCCGAGTGATATCAAGTTGAGAAATATATCAGGATGTTTGTAGACTTGTAAGGTTGTAGGGAACTTGTTAGAAACCTATTTCAAAACTCTTACCACTATTCCCGAAGTTATTATTCATTGTCTCCTACCTAATACCTTAACCCTTCTCTCTTTTTGGTTCATATTCCGGAATCACTATTCACCACCGGAAATGCACCATTCCAAGCCAAACCCACCGGAATCGGTCGTTTCCGTTGTTTCTACCGGAGTATAAACCGAGCCACAAGATTGAACTGTCTTTCAAATTTTGCATGAATATAAAGAGACTAACATCATAAAGGATGTTAGTAGTTACGTTTTACACGGCTGTCACATTCAATGCGTTCATGTCACTATCATTTTTTTAAAAAATTCTTTTTTATTCACATTGTTGTCTTGTTGTAAGATCTAGTGAAATTGTTGTCAAGCTAGGGTCAAGACTCATTGTGAGGTCCTAGCCCGTGAAACCACTACTACAAAACAATGTAAATACCGTGGATATTTGAGGGAGTATACCGTGGACCAGATCCGCCCTATCAGTGTTCGTTATATTTGCTTACAGGGCAAATACCGCGGACGTTTCTAATCTACATCCGCGGTATTTCCCTACTATATACCGCGGATATTGTGTATCCGCGGTATTTACCCTATTCAATATTCCCTATGATTACATCTACGGTGTTTTCCCTACTATATTTGATCTCCATATAATGCATGTGATGATCGCGATATATTCTTTATACCATTTCCTTTTCACGTAAGTATATACCACTGAGATGAATATCAGGGTATTTATATTTAAAAGCCAAATTGCAAAATCGAATAAATACCAACTCTATATGAAATATAACATGATATCTTTCAAACACATCATTTTACTCAAATCGTGATTGATCTTATGTTTAAATTTACCTAACACGTGTCTCCAACAACGTATTCAAAAAATATAAATAATGTTCCTAAACATAAAAATATCGATAACAATTTAATAGTTCATCGGTTCCTAACATGAAGAGTATTTCCCTTGTAATCCAAAAGCATGAATCCAACTGTCTTCGATCAATCTCCTATAGGTAGCTTTCAGTGTCTTATATCCCATTAGCTAGTATCCAATTAACTGAAAAAGAAAAGAGAAATTGCAAAATGACAAGAGTTCAAATCATAATAAACAAATTCATAACTAAACCCAATTCCATCAAATATAAAGTTCGATTGTTCTTATTTTTTTTCACCATTCACGATAAAATAACAAAAAGGATCAGGTTGTTTTTTCAGAGGAGACATTGGTGAGGCAACAAACAATACCATCCATGTATTGGAACAATTGAGTAAAAAGGAACCGAAATCGTAACATTCATTTTCATTCTTAAACATGAAGCTCAAACAATACCATCCATGTATCCATGCAAGAATTAATACATGATTTACCATTTCCACACAATCCCTTTTTTATTTTATTTTTGAAAATGTACGTCTGCATTAAGAAAGAGGGGGAAGGGGTTACATAGGCAACTTTGCCTTAGGGATCCACACAATCCATTACTCCCAATGTACATGGCAAATGGGCTATCTTACTATTAGTTATATGGTCCCTCTTTTTATCCAATTATGATATAAAAATTGCGAGTTCACAATGGCAATAATCCTACAAGTAAAATGTTGGAAGTCTTGAAATCTTTGTAAATAAAAGGTTCTGGATTCCCATGGTGAAACACCAAGCCTTTAGCAACATCAAGTGCTATCTTCATTCATTCTGTTGGACCATGGAAGAGGCATTGTTCCTTTCATAGTAAAGCATCATGCGTATGTAGGTCAACCAAGATAGTTGCACTATCTACAAACATAATGAGTATAAAACTACAAAGAAAGTTATCTAAGATACAACATCTAATCACACGAGCACAAAAACACATATATACACAAGAATCTTGATGACAACTTCCATAAAATTTCAGCATTTTCAAGTCAATATGAGCATTAATCAACGTTTTTTTTTAATGTGTTACAGAGGAACACTCAGCTAGTGAAACTACCAAGTACATTAATCAGCATTTTTTTCAAGAAGTGGAAACTTGTTAAAATAAAATTTAAAGTTACAAAGAAAGAAACAGATCAGTTTCAAGAAATGGGATGTCGAAACATATAAGATGTTTCCCGTCATTAACTCTCATTACCAAGTACATTTCAAGCTTCCTATAAAGTTAATTTATGAGGTTTCTACTGATTATGTATTTATACGGATTTGGCTTAGGCCATTTTCCGTAACACTTACCAAAAAAAAAAAGCATTTGACATCTATGGATGAACTAAACACCAACAAGAAGTAAAAAGAGTGATAGGAAAGGACCGTCTAACTTTCTTCAATATTAATATATGGGAACAAGTGGTTTTGCAAATTCAATTCAAAAATATCTAACATATATGGCTGATTTGAAAACCAGCAACAAGATTACATGTCAGAGACATACACTCAAATTTAATGTATAAGTTGGATAAGTCAAGCTCAAATTCAATGTATAAGCTGGACAAGTCAAAGCCTTGGAGTTGTTGGAAGCATAAGATAATATTCGAAGATTTTATGTATTGTCACAAAACTTTGTGAAAAGTTACTGTGTTTTACGCTCAAAACTCGTCTATAGCAAAAGAAGGCTAATTGAACAACTGAATAAGGAGTCCAACAGTGACTAAGGACTTGCAATTGAAAACGAATAGTACCGGTTGATAACGATTACAAAGCAGACACGAAGTAATGTTAAGATATCCAAATAAATATAAATCTATAAGATGGTCATGAAATAGGAGATATTATTTTGAGATATGTGTTGAATCGGTTTACAGGGCAACAAAGAAAGAAACGGACCAACTCTATAACCAAGATTAAATAAACTCATTCTTATGGATAAAGTTGAGGATTAGCTTGGAGATTCGAATCCTCTTGACGGCACGTATGGAAAAACTGATATTTGGAGGGTATCTCAGCAATGGACCACGACTTTCTACCCGATCCGGATGTAGAGCGGCTAAGCCGATCGAACCGGGTGATCCACCTAACCTTCTTCAAAAAAAAAAAAGCTGAGGGATTAGGGTTAACATGTTAGGAATTAGGGTTAACTATGCTAAAATATTACATGCACTTCATAGAAAGAAATCATCAAAATATTCTTGTTGAATACGCTCTTTCGGTCAAATTCCATATCTGAATATCCTAGGTCGAAATCATCCCGTTAAGTAATTTATAAATATTATTGATCCAAATTGGTACAATTTAAGAAAATATAAAGATGATTTATAATTAGAAAGAAAGAAAAAAGATATAATTATGATTAATCTATATTTTTTAGTTGCTCAATGTTTAGCTGATATTATTTTTTTTATTAATGGTTTGAAGTAGTTTTTAATAAATAAAATCTAAATACTAATTCAAGTTTATGTATTTGCCCTTTCACCTAACCATATATACCATATGTACCCTTTCACCTACCTATATATACACTACATACATACCTGATAACTCACACAACAAACCCTTCTTCTTCCCCGCAGCTATTTTCCTCCCGATCCCAATTTTACGTCAACAGTCATCTCGATCTTTCATCTACCAATTTTCTCCGTTTAGGGCCAAAATTGACCAACATCTTCACTCTTCTCTTCCTGTTTCGACTCAACTAGAAGATTTTCTACTCGATCGACGTGGACTCGTCGGAGATAAGATCGTCGGAGCTCAACAATCTTGTGACAAGCTAGGTAATGTTTTCAAGGGTAAGCAAATTGATGAAGTAGATAGAGCAAGTTGCTCGTCTTGTTGAATTGATTCTCCTTGGAAAGTAAATGATTAGCACGAGAAATGAACAATTTTTTACAATTTTTTGAAGTTTAGTTGCACAGGATATGTTCTTTGAGTGAGAATTAGTCTCGTGATTAGCTATGCTTTTTGTTTATTTTTTTTAACAGTTTAGTTGAAAGATCTCTTAAATTCGTTTTATAAAAAATGTAGCTCGAATTCTTGTTGAGCTTGAACCCATGTTTCTGCTTTTCTTTATTCTGTTTAAGCCATTTACCTCACAAGAGAAGCCACGAATTTCAAACTTTTTAGGATTTTCAACAGGTGATATCAATGGCTGTTATTTCAGACTTGGCTGTATCGAAGCTCTTGGAATGCCAAATTGCAAAGGTCTGTCCTAAAAATTCCTTTGTATTCATCCGAAAACTAATTTAGGCACTAGTTTTCCTTCCTACTTGTATGCTTGCTTTGATTTTCTAACTTTCTGGTTTGATTATTGATGTGTAGCAGCCTTTTCATGGCGTTGGTAATCTGTTTATGCCCAGAATCCGCCTTAATGGCAGGAGCTTATCTGGATGTTCAAGTCGATTCCATGGATTTAGTGGAAAGGAAGGGGGTTATATGTCTTGTGGAAAGTTAAAGGCATTCGTTTCGGCAGATATAAGCACTTCATTGGATAAGGAGCCCATTAAATCTGTTGAAGAGTTGGTGAAATCAGCCCAGGAAAAGATTTCAAGCAACATAGTGAGAATAAAAACGGAAAAGTGCTTCAATATTGGGTTGGGTGCAGAGCTCGTGAACGAGAAAATGGAAGGTTCAAGTGCTGTGCTTGTTGAGGTGGGACCCACATTATCTTTTACCACTGCTTGCATCTACTTCAGCATATTTATGAATGAAATCAAGGATGGATTGATCCTCGAATTCAAGCTTTACTGCAGCAACAAGATTGTTCAAAGAATGAATGCCGAATCATTGAAAATTGAAGTTTCGATGAAACTCGTCATTTCACCAGTCACAGTCATGGTATGATCCTCAGGAAGTTCAACATCAAAGAGTCGAGGGATTTCTGGATATGGATGCGGATCTACCCAGGACTCGTTTCGTACTTCTCTCTTAGGGCAGTAGCTTGCTTGCGAAGATACAGCTGACATTTCAATAGTCATGGCTCTGTACATTTCGAGTATAATGCCTCATCATTGAAACTGAAGTTCCGACGAAATGTTCACTTGAGTACTAACTTTGTCCCATTTATTTGAGTAGATCTCTATGTGGTTTTTTATACGGTAATTGGCAAAAAGACAATGAAATATGTAGATGGTGCAACAATTATATTGTTCAAAAATATCATTTGATTGACTTGTATATAGTAGATTTCTATGTAAATATTTTATGATTAATTTTATTGTAGCAATTTGATTTTTAAAAAAAAGTAATATATCATTTTACTAGTTTGTTATTCTCGATTGCCTATCTAAATATTTGTTATATTTGGTGATGAATTTGGTGAAAATAGACGTACAATCCACAGACTATGAAAAGCCTGAATGGAGGATATGACACTACATGTGTGGGTTCGTGAGATGAATAAACCCAACTTTCCTCGGCTCGATGGTTCCAAAATGGCATGGGCTGAAAAACAAATATTTTAAATTAATAGATATTAGCATCTCGATTCTTAAGTTAGATATGACACTACCTATGTGGGTTCACTTAGGTTCCAAAATGGCATGCAAAGTGGGAGAGACATCTAAAGAACAAAACCTTTAGGGAAGCTCCTTGGTTCTTCTTGCTATGGAAACACCAATTTGAGGACGTGTTGATGATACCTAAACACATGAACAACAGCGTTGTGCCCCGCTCAAAGTATCTCGATAAGAACTACGATTGTAACACACAGAGGACGCGGTTTACCTAGTGTATAGAAAAAGATAAAGATATAGCACATAGATTTTATTTTATTTTTGAACCAAAGGTACGTTACATGCTAAGAAAGAATGAAGGATACGGGGGATACAAGAATAGTCCAGGGAAGAAAAAGGGAAGAAACATAAGTAAACAATATAAAAGGGGAAGGGGAAGGGGAAGGGAAAGGGAGGCTTAAAACCGAAGAGAGCACAAATTAGCTTCAGCAGCTAATACCAAGGGTGTTCAACCAGCGTTTGTTGCTAGGTGAGAGGTCGATCCATTTTACTCTGATGTAGAGCTTCATGTGGGAGATGATATTTAGGGTAGTGGTGGGAGCAGTAACATTGGTGCCATTGAATATGTGGTCGTTCCAGGCATTCCAGACGTAATAGATAAAGTTAGTGAAGGTGGCAATGGCGATTTGGGATTGAGCGATGTTTTCAATATAGAATGAATTGATTTGCCTACTTTTTACCATTGAATAAATTATTTCTTCTTTTCTCGACGGTGATACTAAAACGACTTTTTAATATTTTTTAAAAAAAGTTAGTACAATGCTCTTATATATTCATATGCTTGTGTAAATTTAAAGGCAAACATCATTTACTAATAAAATTATTCATCTAAATTTGTCAACAAAAACAAAACAACTATCTACTTTTAAACGAACCAGTTAATGTTATTCTTTTACAAGACACCACATTTTGTAATAGATATCATGTAATGGATACAATCAAAACCAAATGAGATATGATTATGCATGTAAAAGAGGACATAAAATACATATGTTTTAGACTTATCAAATAACCTGGATTTTCATTATCCGGTAGAGATTTTTGTAGTAGATTTCTTCAAATTTTGGGATAAGTGAGCGGTCTTAGAATATAGTCAGATGTATATTTAAGTGACAAATCGAAACAATTAATTTGGTGATGATATGTTATTTTCTTTCGAAATTTAGAAATATATTGAGGATTTTTTTTTCCGAGTAATATCAAGTTGAAGAATATATTAGAATTTTTGGAAACTCGCGAGCTGTAAGAAAATTGTTAGGAACTCATTTCAAAACTCGTAACACTATTCATTGTCTCCTACCTCTCAATACCCCAACCCTTATCTCTTTTTCGTTCATATCCCGAAATCACTATTTACCACCGAAAAAACATCATTCCAAGCCAAACCACCGGAATCAGTCGTTCCCATTGTTTCTACCGGAGTCTTAACCGAGCCACAAGAGCCACCGTCGAAATGGAGGCCGTAGATACCTCGATTCACCAGTCCTTAGTCCCGCCAGTCCCGCCGTCGAGCTCCCTGGAGACGAAGACCCAAGCCGCCACTACCTGAGTCATCCTCGCCACCACTAACGTTGCGCCGCCTGTGTTCCTTCGACGCCACTAGTGGAGAACAACGGAGATCGGAAGCGGCTCGTGCTCGTCTCCTCTCGCTTAAACCGGATCTGCCAAACCCGAGCTCAAATCCTTATGCTCAAGACTCCACTGCTTCCATTGCCTCCGTCGGGAAGCTCCATTGTTTTGCACTACTGGAGAAGACGCCGGAGCCGCCGCCGCCGAGGACTTCCAGGAACCCTAATCGGGTTTGTAACATTTTTGGGTAAATTACAAAATCAACCCCATACTTCTAAAATTGGTTTACGGCCCGAATTTTCAAAATTACAAGAAATGGCCCAAATTTATATTTATGAGAATGACCCATACTTTTTGATTTTTGCGAAAACTATCCAAAGTGAATAATTACATAAAGTAGCCCAAGTTTTTATGTTTAGAAGATGACCCATATTTTTAAGATTGTGAATTATAACCTTATTTGGCAATTGAAAGGTAATTTGTGTAAGTGGATTAATTAGGTGTTGAGACCTTTGTATTGTAAAATATTGGTATTTGTAAAAGGGATAAAATGTCTTGGTTGACATGGAAAATAGTCGGAAAATGACTAAGAGTTGATGTTTGAGGTTTGGAGGCATAATGACCTAACTTGGTGGAAATTTGAGAAATGAGTTGGATTCTTCGTTTCGATAATTCAATAGGGAATATAATACATATATTATGGAGTGTATCGTAGAAACTCAATGATAAGTGCATAGTTTATAGTAGAAATGTTACAAAATTTTCTAGATTTGGGTATATGACATTTTATGTCACGAGGAAGTTTAGTAAACTCTTAGAAAGTTCGATAAGAGATTTTCACTCCTAGAAAACCTAAGAGAGTCTTATTAGTATTCCCGTAAGTTGACAAATGTATTGATCGGTATGTTCACCGTTGATCAGGTATTTGATAATGTATGATTT
This sequence comes from Fagopyrum tataricum, assembly GCA_002319775.1. Lineage (NCBI taxonomy): Eukaryota > Viridiplantae > Streptophyta > Magnoliopsida > Caryophyllales > Polygonaceae > Fagopyrum > Fagopyrum tataricum. Next base: position 52,201,034 of record CM008279.1, read on the forward strand.
TTGTCGTGTAACGACAGATTAACGACGAGTTCAAGTAAGTCATATGGACTTACTTAGTTAGCTTTCATTGCATTGGTGTGTACTACTATAGTGATGTGTATTTGGTGATTTATAATTATAACTTGAATAGGACGATGTTCCTGTATTATTAGGTGCATGTATAACGGGTTGTGGCATCACTGTCCAACTTTGTCATGAGACTAGGATGCTCTCTGCTACTAGTCCACTCAAATATACAGCCAGATGCATTAGTACCACTCCTATTGGTATAAGGGGATGGATGTGAGGGTCGGGAGACCCTCGTGCCACACAATAAATTGAATCTAGAATGAATCACCTAATAAAAGATAATACTGAGGTTTTGCGTGCAAGCATGATTATGTGTTTAATTTCAGCATTTACGTGTGATTGTGTTATTTTAGTGCTTAGCTTGTGCCCTATGATTGTTAGCTAACGGTTTTAACGGTTATGTTGTTAGATTTCTTGTAGGTTAAGTAGTTACGTCTTACACGGATGTCACGTTCTATGCATTCATGTCACTATCATTTTAATAAATTTTATGTTTGTTTTATTTACATTTTTATCTTGTTGTAAGATCTAGTGAAATTGTTGTCAAGGTAGGGTCGGAATTCATTGTGAGTATCTAGCACGTGACACCTCGAATTCCAAAATTGTGGGTGTTACAATAGGAATACGTAGAAGATGTTCAAACTATTTACACTATGTTTAATATTCTTTCTTATTCTTATCAACCTTGTGAAAATATGGTGAGAATATCCAACTCATTGATCTTAGTAACAATTATTTTGCTGCGAGATATAAGTACAATTTTTTTTTCACATGCTTTTCACAAGAGGATCATTAGTGGCATTTGGACAAGTCGTGTAGGATTTGCGGGTGAGAGTGGCGGTAGTAGGATCCATTGCAAAACAAATGTCTTTTAACATTCCGTTTAGTTTTATATGTCATTGGCTTGCAAATAAAAATTGTGGACTATTCAGTATTCACATATATTAAAAAAAATACACAAAATATAATATGATAAAATATTTAAATAACAAACCCGCGGATTGTGAGGGATATAAACTAATTAAAATAAATTTATTTATATCAAAATAGAATTAAAAAATGTATATACTAGAGAATTATTATCTTAAACATTTTTTTAACAATTAATCTTAATAGTTAATAATTGTTAAAAAAAACATTAGTATCTTAACAGATTTTTTCACAAAATGAATAGAACTTGTCATAATAACTAATAAATATAGATATGAAATTTACAAATAAAATACAATTTTTTTTTTAAATAAACAAATCGCACAGTACGTGCAATAAAAATAAAATAAACCAGTTGTTTATAAATTTTGTGCAAATTTCCTTTTCAAGCTAGAGGTTGGGATTGTAATATTGTATTCGATGATCATGTATGTAAAACAAATTCCCAATTCCATAAATTTAGAGTTGTTTGAGATTTAATCCATTTAATATTATCCTTCGTTTGTTAAAATCATCATAAAATATATCATTTTTATTCCCGATTGTCAAACACATAAATTTACACGAAATATACGAAAGTAAATAAAATTCAAAAACCATTAAATATCCTTTTACTTTTTTCATATTAATCATGAACACAAACAAATATCCATGCAGTTCTACATTCACGCTCAGCAAATTCCTTGCGGAAACGCAACTGATCGAGTATCAATCCATTTCCTCGAACCCCCAAATCACTGTTTACTCAAAGAAAAATGAAAATGAAAATCAACAGGCAAAGAAAAGCCCTAATTAGCTTATACTGCCTCCCAAATCTCCTCAGTAGAATGCGACTTCATTTGAAACACCTCCTTATCCTCTTCCTCTTCATCTCTATCCTCTTCACAATCCTCCATCTCCGATCTCAATCATCGACCTCCATTAACACAGCCTCTATCCACAATATACTCTTCTGTATAGCCTCTGATTCATCCTCCTTCACAAATCGAATCTCATATCTCCGTTCTTGGTATAACCCTAATTCCACTCGCGCAATCATCTTTATCGACAAATATCCCCAAATTTCCTCCCTCCTCCCACCGATCGTCGTCTCCGGTGAAACCTCCAGGTTTCCTTATACCTTCCGGCAAGGCCGTCGATCGGCAATTAGAATCGCTAGGATGGTGAAAGAGGCGTTTGATCGGGGCGAATCTGATGTTAATTGGTTCGTGTTTGGAGATGATGATACTGTGTTCTTCCCGGAAAATTTGGCGGCGGTTTTGTCGAAGTATGATCATAATCAATGGTATTATATTGGGAGTAGATCGGAGAGTCTTGAGCAAAATGCAAAGCTGTCGTTTGATATGGCGTATGGTGGAGGTGGATTCGCGATTAGCTCTTCGCTTGCTCGGGTTCTGTCTAGGGTTCTTGATTCGTGCTTGATGAGGTACCCGCATTTGTATGGAAGTGATAGTAGGGTGTTTGTTTGTTTGACTGAGCTCGGAGTTGCCATGACTGTGGAGCTTGGATTTCATCAGGTGAGAATTTGGTATACATATAGCAATGTTAACTTTTATTTTATCCGTCTCGTGAATTTCGTGATCATACGACGTGGTGGGTATACGTACAATTGACAGTATGAGTAAATCAGGGACTTATACATTGTTAATTTGCTATGGAAATAGGAGTAAGTATGGACTTTTATAGTATTAGTTTGTTAATTTGTTATGGCAATAGGAGTAACTATAGACTTTTATAGTATTAGTATCTATGTGAGATATGCCCAACAGCGAGTCGCACACCGAAACACACGGTTACGGTTTCATCTTAAGGATGTTTGTTATTCATATATTTAGATTTGAAGATTTGATACATGAGTATTAACCATATATATAATGTTTGGTATATAAGTATATGAATATCATATTTGATAAAAACGGGAGGTATCAGTGTCACGGATCTCATATTTGTCCTTCTTTCATATACGAAAATACACCAAACAAAAATATCAATATCAATATTATACAGATATACCAATATCGCATATCAAGATACCGAAACCAAACATGACCTAAGAGGAAACCCAATGAACTTATATTCTAGGCTCAAAACGTCACATTTTCATCTCTACAAGAACAGTAAGCCATGGACTTATACATTAGGCTCGTCCGCATTTTCTTACCTTTCATGATTTGGGTTTCATTAGATGCTAATATCGACTCATATTTACTCTTTCTTCTTTTGGTAGTTTGATGTACGAGGTTCACTACTAGGGTTGCTCACTGCACATCCATTGTCACCTCTATTGTCTCTCCACCATTTAGACGCTGTAGAACCACTATTTCCCAGCATGAACAAGACAGAATCATTGGAACATCTCTTCGAAGCCACGAACGTCGACTCCCAAAGGATATTACAGCAAACGGTTTGTTATAGTCACACATATAATCTATCAGTTTCAGTTTCATGGGGTTATGCTGTTCAAATATACGAAGGCAATCACTTCATAAATGACCTCATTTCACCATTGAGGACATTCAAACCATGGAGAAGAGGTGCACAAAGTAACAAGAAAGAATTTGTTATTGATACAAGAGACTATCCTCAAGATCCATGTAAGAAACCGGCGCTTTTCTTCTTCGAAAATGTTGAGACGACCGATGATGAAAATATATGGAGCATCTATGTTAAGAAGTATTTGTATGATTGTTATCATACGAATACGATTCTTAGACTCCGAGATGTAAGGATCTCTTCGACGAAGCTAGAGGTTGATAGACGGAGTTCTTCAAGGCGTCAATGTTGTGACATTGTACATCCGTTTGATACATCGATGTTCATACATTTGAGGTCATGTGGGGAGGAGGAACTAATATCCATGGATCCGTAGAAGTTGTATTCATGGCGGGTGAACTCGGGTGATCAATGTGAACATTTAAGAGTTTATAGGCATTGTAGTGATTTTTTTGTCATCGCAATGAATATGTAAACAAGGTAATCACGTCTTTTTTAGTTTATTTGTATATATTGTCTTTGTTTATATGTGTTTGTTTGAAGTAATTTATTCGATCTATTAAAAAGAAGCGATGCAGATCGAGAGATCGTATAAAAGGGTATCTGCATAAATTGTAATCAGGTGAAGACTCGTCAAATTAACAGGTAAATGATTGAAAAGGAGAAAAATAGACTCGTTAAATGCAGTTTTTGAGCCACAAACAGCAATGATCTTATGAACTATGCTTGATTAACTCCTTTAACATGTATTGATTTTACTCGCAATGTTCATGTAATTTCTTTTATGTTAATAAATAAATGATATATTAGCCTTTTTTGTTTTTCTTCACGGCATGCATTGATTTACTCGGAGGGTTTTAAAAGAGTCGTCATTAAAACTGACGTGCGCGATCTTGAAATCGGGCATATCCTCTCCATTGCTTCAGAGTTTGTTGGAGAACACCATAACTCTTGTAAAGTATTCGATGATGGTCTCAGTCTTCTTCATCTGTAGAACCTCGTAATCTCTTCTCAAGGTGTTGTGCAGGGAATTATTCACCTTCTCGCTATCTCCATATTTCCTCTTCAATGAGTCCCAAACTATCTTAGATAATCTCCGATCCAGGATTTGCTCAAACACTTATCTATCTAGAACTTCAAAGAGATAGTGTTTCACTTGGTGATCTTGCATCTTGAGTCTTTGACTTCCTTCATATGTGTTTTCTACACGGTTGTCAGGAGGGAAACGTCCTTGGGTGTTGTATACCGTTCTCAACAAGGCTCCACCATCCCTTAGCAATTAGTAAGTTCTCTACCAGCTCGCTCCAGTGATCGTAATGACCATCAAAATGGGAAATTTTGGTCAGTACGTATTTTATCTTCACTCGTTCTCTCGAGAAAAGTTGTTACTTTCTTTCTTGATCCTAATATCTCTAATACCACATGTTGGAATAAATTTTACAATTATAATTTCCGAATGTATTTATTGAAAGAAAGACTAAGACCTTTATATAGCCTTCATCGGGTTACAAAGAATCTAAACAACATGATCCACTATCTCCCCTGCCCGGCAGTTGACGCTCCTACATAGGGCTGAGGGTCATGGGCACGTTCAACCCGTCCACAAGCGATATGTCGTAAAAGTCGCAACCGTCAAGGATTCTCTCCGGTGGAGCAATTGAGACCGTTGGGTCCGGTTGCAGTACAACCGTCCGGGCCCATATACGGTTCGTTGTGATGGTCCAGGAAGCACTTGGTGGTAACTGTTGGGTTTATTCAAACTTCCAATTAGTTGGGCTCAATTAAAATATGGACTAATTAGAGTTAAATGGGCTTAAGCATTTTAGATGAATGTTTTAAAAGCTACGCAATGGAATACTCCGGAATACACAAGAAAAGTCAAAACTGAGTTTGGATAATGATCACTATGTATAGATAATGGAGCCTAATCTAGAAATCTCTAATATAATATCTACCTAAATTAAAGTGAAGGTCGGTGGTGTGCTTTGAGCAAAAAACCGACATTGTACCCTATAAATATATATGTATGTTGTTGTATAATGTGTGGAATGTATGAAGAGTGTGTTTTCGATCCAAAGCTTTCACATTTAAAGTGAGGTTGTATACGAGTGTGAGTGCGCAACAAATACCCGCTTATAAATACTCGGTGTCAGTCGGGAAACGCGCGAATTTTTCCCAACAACTGGTATCAGAGCCGAGGTTACGGTGGTGGTGTTCGGGTAAACTTTGTTGCTTAAGAATCTCGTATTTGGCGTGATGACGGCCGAGGCGATGAAGGCGTTTGAGATTCCACTCTTTGATGGGAAGATCAACTTCACTTTGTGGCAGAGTACGATTCAAGACTTCTTGGTGCAGTAGGGTCTTGATCAAGCTCTGGAGGAGGAGAAGCCTGGATCGATGAGCGAGGAGAAGTGGCGAAGCATCCAAAGGAAGGCGGTAAGTACAATTCGGTTGGCGTTGGCTCCCGAGATTAAGTATGGTGTGTTGAAGGAGACCACACCAAAGGCGTTGTGGGAGAAGCTCGAGAGCATCTACGCATCGAAGTCGTTGACCAACCGGTTGTGCTTGAAGATGGAGCTTTACTCGCTCAAGATGGAGGAAGGAGGTAATCTTCATGACCACATTAACTCGTTTAATCAACTAGTATGCCAACTGTTGAATGCAAATGATAAAATTGGAGAAGAGGAGCAGGCGTTGTTATTGCTAGCATCATTACCGAAGTCCTACAAGTCTTTGGTGCAGACGTCACTTGTAGGAAGGAAGTCTCTCACGCTAGATGAGGTGACAGCTGCTTTGCGGGAGAGTGAGAGAATGATGAAGAATGATGCTACCGACAAAGGTGAAGATCGCGTACTAGTTGTAGGGGAGCGAGAATGAGGGAGGAGTCAATGGAGGAGGCATGATGACCCGAGACAAAGAGGCTCGCGACGAGATTTGAGTGAGGTCGAGTGCTTCTACTGCGGGGAGAAGGGTCACATGCAAGCCCGGTGTCCTCAGATGAGGGAGGACCTGAGGAAGCTGAGAGAGATGTCGCCGGGAAAGAAGAGAGGGGACTCCCACACGAATGTGGTTAGTGAAGTTGGTGAAGTTGATTATGGTGATATTTACTTGGCGACAGGCGAGGAGGTTGCCAAGAAAGAGTGGTTGATGGATAGTGCCGCCTCGATGCATGTGTGTAGAGACCAAACATTGTTTGACACCTTGAAAATTGGTGGAGAGTTTGGTCACTTTAACTCGGTTGGAGGTGAGAAGTTGAAGGTTGAAGGTACCGGAAGCGTGAAGATGAGGCTTCACAACGGTATAAGCCACACTCTGCACAATGTGAGGTACGTGCCATCGGCGAACGTTAATGTCATCTCGTTGGGAGCGATGACGATGGAGGGGTATAGGTTCGTCGGTACTAGAAGATGGTGCAAGGTGCTCAAGGGGAGACGCTTGGTAATGCGAGGCTGCAAAAACGAGAAGAATGTTTGCTTCTTGGATGGGCAAGCGGTGCAGATAAGGTGCGGTGACACCAGGACGAAGAAGCAAACTACAGTGAAATTTTCGGATATATCGGAGATAATTAGAAGTATGAAGTAAGGGAGGCATTGTTGGGTTTATTCAAACTTTCAATTAGTTGGGCTCGATTAAAATATGGACTAATTAGAGTTAGGGCTTAAGCATTTTAGATGAATGTTTTAAAAGCTACGCAATGGAAGACTCCAGAATACACAAGAAAAGTCAAAGCTGAGTTTAGATAATGATCACTATATATATAGATAATGGAGCCTAATCTAGAAATCTCTAATATAATATCTACCTAAATTAAAGTGAAGGTCGGTTGGTGTGCTTTGAGCAAAAAACCGACATTGTACCCTATAAATATATATGTATGCTGTTGTATAATGTGTGGAATGTATGAAGAGTGTGTTTTCGATCCAAAGCTTTCACATTTAAAGTGAGGTTGTATACGAGTGTGAGTGCGCAACAAATACCCGCTTGTAAATACTCGGTGTCAGTCGGAAAACGCGCGAATTTTTCCCAACAGTAACTTCTTGCCGCTGCCGCCGGCAGGCCGGGATGGCTGCAGCCCAGACAGTGTCGTGCAGTTTTTGGTGATAATGAACTGTGTTGCATCTGTGGATATAAAGCATAGGAATGTGATTAAAATATGGAGGGTTTTGAAGTAAATCGATTATGTTGAATATAGCAACTTAAATTATGTTTATTTTATTTATAATTTATAAACAAACAATTTTATTTTTTTATTTCCACTAAAATAAGACTTGATTGTCTATGGCGGCTGTGTGCCTAACTCGTTCAGCATTTTTCTTCGATCCCTATCCAAAGGATATGAATTGTCAAAGCAATGAGCTATCCTTGGCATCCATCCTTGACCATTATCTATTAAATGCAATGACTTTTAGTGCTTTCAGTGCTTTCAGTGCATAATCTCATAGTACTTCTATGTCCAATTCCCTAAATTAAATTTGTTTTATTATTAAAAGATAAATTATGATCAATTTCAAATAGCGATTTATTTCCCATCCTTTCACTTTATTATCAGCTATAAAAAAAATTCTAAAATTCTAATTATATTTTTATTATAATACTGAAAAATCTTACACCAAATTTTTTTTGAATTTTAAGTTCAATACCTAAACGTAATACTCGAATTATTATACTTGAAAGTAAATTACCAAAACATATACCCAAAAATCAAATACCTCAAAATTTAACAACCAAATTTCAATGTCCAAGTTCAAACACACACCTAGGGGTCTACATATATTAATATTTATAATTAGAATAAAAAAATATCTACTTTGTCCACAATAATTATTTAAGGTTCACCTCCTTATTTCACACATTTTCTATCATACTATTCTTCAAATTCATTAATTTTCAAATCACAAGTTAACATTCAAATATAATTCTATTGATGAATCAAACAAATTTCTTCACTTATACTTTATCCGTTCAAAAATACTTAAAAGTAGAGAAACAACAGAAGTTTTCTCCATTCTTCGGAAAATGTCCCTATGTTTTGGACTGCAAGTCTATTTTGTTTGTTTGAATCAGTTATAGATATGTGATCGAAATTTCAAGGTCTATGTTCACGTTAAAATATGATGTTTCCAATGATATTTCTCAGACGTTTACTGTGTATTTTCTTTTTTTATAGTATAACACAGTAAATTACCGGCAATAAAAAGGCAAATATATATTTCTTAAAATTTCATATGCATACACTAACATATAATATATATCGTACATATATTGCCAAGACGGCAACATGTGGTTCAAGGGTCTTTATTCGGTTCCATATGCATATATATTATTATATGTATTAATTTGATTCCTAAGGACAAAACACAACCTTATAGTTGGCTCCATTAGGGCAAGTGAAAGTACTCGTTGCATCATCCTTAGGATAGCTATAAGCATCGGGACAACGAGTCTTAAAGTATCTCGAATAATCCGTCGCCGAACAACTCCCGGAGTTGCAACAATAGTTATCGGTCTTAAACACCGTGCACGGGTTGTTACAACCGCCGTTAGCCTTCAGCTGAACCGGGCACTGTCCGACGATGTCGGCGTTGCATGTGATTCCTCTAGAGCAGCCGCCGGAGGTGGGGACAAACTGCATGGGGACGTTGAATCCATCGACGAGCGATATGTCGAAGAAATCGAGGTTGTTGAATTGCTTTAGCGCGTACTCGGCTAAGGTGTTTGGTGGTGTACCGTAAGCGGTGCATTGTAAGAGGCCGCCGCAGTCACCGGTTGTGCACCGGAGTCCGTTGGGTCCGGTTGGGGTGCAGCCGGTACGGGCCCATATACGGGCGCCGGTTTGACCGGGGTTTGCGGAGATAGTCCAGGTTTGGCCGGAGTTTAGTTGTTGGCCGCCGCCTGGGACGGCGGCAGCCCAGACGGTGTAGGGGCAGTTGTTGGTTATGACGAATTGGGCTGCATGAGTGGATACGGTGAAGAAGAGGAATGTTGTGAGGATGGTTTTGAGGTTTATCATGATGTGGGATTTGAGTTTGTTTGTGTGTGAGTTATGTACTTATGTGTGGGGTTTTATAGGATGAGATGTGGAAAATAGGAAAGGTTATGATCGATAATGTTAATTTCAAAATATAGTGACTCATCTTTCAAGACTTTGAAAAGTCTCGGTCGTTTCCTTTGCTTAGTTAATTCTATCTAGATTTTAGGTTGAAATCAACATTGGTTGGCCCACTTCAACTCATTTTTAAACTCTCGACCTTTGTATATCAGTGAAAAGCAGATTTTTTTTTTTTTTAAAACAATGCCCTACTCCTAGACCTGTGCAATCCGGGCCGGCCGGTCCAGACTGCCCGACCTGCCCGGAAAAAACACGGATACGGACAACGAGTTTGACCCGTTTGAACCCGGTCCGGTCCGGTTCGTATTTTGATGGGACGGGTATGGGTAGTTATTTTAGCCCGCGGGTTGGCCCGGCCCGTATATATATATATATATATATATATATATATATAGTTAGGATCAGGTAGGAACCTCTCTTAGAGTAGGGAATAGAGACTTATAATAGCCGTTGGATTAATATAGATGAACGTCCAAGATTTAACATTGTTTATGGTAATAATTAATGAGAATATTATATTGCCTCTAATAGAATTACGATAAAAATATTTTAACGACCAAAATTTCTCTATAAAATATAATAACGATCAAATTATGGTAATACATTATTTTCATATTGGGTCGTTATTATATTTTATAGAGAAAATTCAGTCGTTAAAATGTTTTTTATATCATTAATATAGTCATCGTTAAAATTTTGTGGGTCGTTAAAATTTTATAGAGAAAAATTGGTGGTTAAAATGTTTTTTTTCATATTTTAACTACCAAAACAAATTTTAACGACCAATCCTAACAAATTTAGCGATCAAATTTCTTATAAAAATTATTAACGATCAAATTTCTCTATAAAATATATTAACGACCAAATATATTAACGATCAAATTTCTTATAAAACACAAATTTTGATCGTTAATTTTTTTTTTAGTCGTTATTTTTTTTATTTTTTGTTTGATTTTGGTCGTTATTTTTTTTTAATTCTAGTCGTTAATTTATAGTATTATACATATTAACGACTAAAAAAAATAACGATCAATCTTATAATATAAATTAATGAGCATCCTTCTATATAAAAATTTACCAGTCAATGGGAATCAATTCATTCAACGTTTATTTTTGGGATAACCCAAAAATAGGATATTTGTTTTCCTAATATGTATAATATTTAATGATTTATTTGTGAAATTTGAACAATCATATGAATCTCAACTATGGAAGCTTATTATGCACCTTCCATCATGTCCGTTCAAATTTTAATCCAACGGATCTTAGAGGTTCCTATTCCCTACTCTAAGGGTGGTTCCTACCGGATCCTGACCCTATATATATATATAATTTTAATTATTTTACATAATATATTTTATTAAACCTAACATTTTTTTTTTCCACCGTTGCTTGGTTGATTTTATTTTTTTTATTATTATTGCTTGTAACTTGTAAGTTGTAATGCACCAGGCAATGTGACATATTTACAAGTATCGGTATCAATGGATTGGAAGTTTGTATTAAAAGGTTTTATCTATGCAGTTTTTGTCTAACAAATCTAGGGAACAAAGTAACAAGCTACACAAGAATATAACTCGGGCGGGCGGGCCGGCCCGTCAGCCCGCCCGAATTTTACGTGGGTGAACATGGGCAGACTTAGAGGCCCGCACAAGTCGGGCCGGCCCGGCCCGACCCGACCCGTACATTTCGGAGATATATTTTTATTTATTTTGGCCTGGCTCAAGCCCGACCCGAACCCGGATTTGCACATGTCTACCTACTCCATAAATTCCATTAAAAATGAAAGGTTCAATTTTTCCTTCTTTGGGATCCGGACGCAGAGTCGTCATGAATGCAAACTTGCCTCATATAATTTAAATAGTGTATGTATGTATGTGCATTGTGCAAGACCTTGCCTCATATTTTTTATTTAAGTAATGAATGAAATTTCGTTTAGAAAGACGAGAATATGAACGCCGAGTAATAGAAGAGTAGATAAAGAAAAAGAGTTAATTATATAAAATCACCTCTTATATACTCTCTTCTTCACTTAACTACTTCTTATAAAAAAAATTCAACTAACCACCTAATATTATAAATAGTTAACAAATGATCACCCATTCACATTTTCCGTCATATTTCTATGGGGTCCATATAAACATATTTTAGTTACTTTTATTGATTAAAAAAGGAAAATATTTTTTTTTATTAAAAATAACATTTTAATTTTAAAAAAAAGAAAAGAAAAGAAAAGATCACTTGTGAAACTATGTATTCAGAAGAGACGCTCTTCATCTTCTTCTAGTATTCATCGGCAGTTCATCGATTCCTATCTTCATCGGCCCCAAATTCTTCTTCATCTCCTTGTCTTCATCTCTGGTTTCTTCTACTCTAGATTCCGACTCCAAAATCTTCATCTCTGGTTTTCTCCTCCAAATTCCGACTCCGCACATTTGTCTTCACCAGGTGTGTCTCCTTCTTCCATGTCCCAACCTTCATCTGAGCTGTTCAGATTATGACTCCTTCATCTCCAATTTATGCTTGAGATTCTTCATCAAAGGTCTTCAGATTCTGACTCCTTTATCTTCTCGAGATTCTTCATCAGGATTGAATAGGGCCCCAATATATTCCTCATCTCCAGTTTCTTCTAATCCAGATTTCGACTCGAGTTTTGATTTCATCTTTGTTTATTTATCTCCATCTCCATGTCTTCTTCGTGGTGTGTCTCCTTCTTCTAATTCCGAGTTTAGTTCTTGCCCGATTCCAGTCCAAAAGAAGGGCTCAACGAAATTGATTGTAATTTGACCGTAAATTTCAATTTTGGTTGCTCTTCCATTAATACAGAGAAGTTGTTGCTCCATCTTTTTCTCTTTTAATTTTTAGATTAAAAATGAATGCTTTCCTTTTTTAATAAATAAAAGTAATTAAAATATGTATATGTGGATCATAATGATGGAAAAGATGACGGATTTTTTTGGATAGGTGGTCATTTATTAACTATTTATAATAATAGGTGGTTATTTAAAATTTATTTTATAAGAGGTGGTTAAGTGAAAAGTAGAGTATATAAGAGATTATTTTGTGTAATTTACTCAAAAAAAAAAGTATGAGTCAAGGACGAAAAAGCTTAGTATGAGAAAGTGCAGTGATACTCATTAAAAATTCATGAAAAATCTTATGGATATGTAATAGTTACGAAGAAAAAATAGTCCGAAACAGTATCAACTATTAACATTAAATTCAAAATAATATAAACTTTGAGCATTACCAGTAGCAATACAAACTACGAATATATTAACCAAAAACAAAATAACTATTTTCCCTAACTTTTTTTGAATTTTTTTATTCATAATTTTTAAACTAATAGAAAAAAAAAATAAAAATAATTCTAAAAAATAAGAAAATTTTTGAATGAAAAAATCAAAAAATAATTATTTTAATTTTGATAAATACGTGTAAGTTTGTATAATTGTTAATAATTTTTAAACTTTATATCATTTTGAGTTTAGTATTAATAGTTATTATTATTTTGAATTATTTTTTAATTATAAACTATTAGATTTAGCTCACCCATCCCTAACTATCATTCTTCTTTTGGAAAACACTCTTACACCAAAATACACTACTAATAAATGAGGAAGGGAAAAAAAAAACTCAAGGCTTAAAAGTTACGTTTTTGCCTTTTTTTTTTTTTTTTTTTTAAGATGGAAAGCGGTTAGATTGGACTATCTTCTCGAGGTAGTCTAACCTAAAGCATCATTGCGGATGAGAACACGAAGCTCAGGGTCTTCAGAATAATTGGTGTTGGGGGTCGAGTTTCCCAGATGGGTCAATCGGTCAGCAACACAATTTATTTTTCTGAAAATATGTCTAATATAGACCTCGTCAAAGAAACGAAGATCCAGTATAGAGTCGGATATAATCATCTCGATCTCCCACGGACAGCTCCACAAACCTTGAAGTGTCTTGATTACACACAAATTATCATATTCGATTTCGATAGTTTTCGCCATTATTAAATTAACTTCTTGCTTTCTTTTTCTTCTTCTACTTTACGCATTAAAAAAATATTCTATATACGTAATATTTAGACTGATGATGCACAGTATAGTGTTCATCTTTTCCTCTTGCTTGTTTCACCTACGAAATTAATTTGGACATAAAATATCATACGTAGTTAATGTCGATTTGTTTTTGTGTCCACATAATTTATTGACTCGAGGCGAATGACAAAAATAATTATTGTCTAAGCAGTCACCGCCGATGGGCCACCGACGTCGTCTCCTACTCTCCTAGATAGAGGACTTTTCTTCTAACGTATATGGGCGAGTACTAAACAGTATAATAATGCTCGAATAATACTACTTTAGAATCGCATATTCCATGAGTTTAAAAGATCTTCATCAAACACTTATTTCTTCTTTGAAAAGTATCCATTAGCTACAAATACAATGCCAACAAAAGGCCATTATTTCCAGTCACTGCCACTGACTTTTGCTTAAACTAGAGGCCGGAGGCAACAATATCCAACCGATGTTTGCGTATAAAGTTTGTATAGTTGTCAATAATTTGAGGTGATAAGCAATTCATGTTTGAGTGTAGTAATAGTTTGATTTACAAATTACAATCAAGTCAAACAAAAATAAAAAAAATTCTAGTTCGATTGTTACAAAAGATGTTATAGAGGGAAATAAAAATATACCTTAAATGTCACATTTTAAACATTTTATAGGAGAATAATCGTATAGGGTTTAGGCGGCGTCATCCTCTAGATCCGACTATAATCTGTTTGAACCTTTATTGTTCGGTCCGGTTTGATACTTGAACGTGAAGTATTTTTTAATTGAATTTCGTCATCCTATATATTGTAGCGTTTTTTCTAACATCCGAATTATCAAACTCATGAAACTCCTCAAAATAAAACCTCTTTAAACGGAGGTAGAAAATATTAATAAGAATACTATAAATTTGTGTTTTATTCTTTTTTTTGTTTGTGTGAGTTTAGATTTGTTATTTCTCATATTCCGCACAATATGCCGATATAAGAGTTCACTTGTTGTAATTTAGAATAGATATTTTTTTGCTTTCAACATGAAAAGTGATACACTCACAAGGAGGTAAGCGGAGTAGAAAATATTAATAAGATCACTATAAATTTGTCCTTTATTTATTTTGTTGAGTTTCGATCGGTTATTTCTCATATTTTGTACAATAAACTGATATAAGAGTTCACTTTGATTTCATGGTTATAATTTGGAAAAAATATGTTTTGCTTTCAACGTGAAAATTGACACACTCACAAGGAGGGAAAGATGATCAAGATGCAAATGTTAACGAATCAACAAGGCTATGGCTACATTGTCGTTGAAGATATCTGAAAAGAAAAAGGGATGTCATTGAGATGGTCATTCAAGATGATACTACAATGACTTAGATAAAGAGGTATGAAAAGTGTCTTGAAAATTTAGAACTTTGTGTGCCTTGTACTCTTCTCTAAACGAGTCCATTTTCACAAGTATAATGGCTTGTGAAACGGCGAGGGAGATTTGGATTTTGGGACAAGCTAAGGAAAAAGTTTGAAGGAAATGAGAGGACCACTATTCAATCTCCAAAAAGAGTTTGGTTATTGAGGATGAAGGAATCCGAATTTGTCAAAGAATATATTGACAGGACGATGAAAGCGGTGAATCAGATCCGATTGTTGGGTGAAGAATTTCCTGAAAAAAAGTAGTAGATTACCAGAGAAATTTGAGGCCAAAATTTTTTCCTTGGAAGATGCTCGTAATATCTCAAAGCTGACTGTAATCGAACTTGCAAACTCCTTGCAAGCGGTTGAGCAAGAAATGGCCCACAAAAATAAAGAGATTACATATGTTTCTCTTTATGCAAAGAAAAAGACGAACATTCAACAAGAAAGCGAAAAGAAATGGGAAGAAAAGAAGAAGACGGAGAAAAGGGAAAGTGAAGGGAGTAGCGAAAAGAGAGACTTGAAGGATCTAACTTGTTTTCAGTGTAAGAAACAAGGGCACGTGAAAAAGGATTGTTGGTCAAAACGAATAATAAGATGTTGGAAATGCAATGAAGTCGGTCATGTAGAGCGAAATTGCAAAAACAACAATAATTAGCAAGATCGAGTTAATGAAATTGAAGATCGGATGGAGGAGAAGTTTTTCGTTGTAGTAATGTGCGCAATAAACAAGAAGGGGTGCATGCGACTTGAGGTATATGGTTGAATAACCCACATAGATTATTCCAAAGAGGCATGCAATCCTCCTGGACATATCAACTACCCTGAAGCCTAAGGAAAAGAGAGTACAACCAAGCTAGCGGAGGTTATGTGGTTCGTCCACCTTCGGCAAAGCCATCAACAAACAACAACACTCACAAGCCAAATAGCAGCCCAAATCTCGGGACAATTTTACATTTATGATTCAAGTGGAGCTCAAGTATTTGAGGTGAAGATGAAGGAAAAGATTTTCCGGTTGAGTGGAAGCAAAGCAGTTTGCATGCTTATACAACGATGATGGATACTTCCAACATTTGGCACAAGCGGTTAGGTCATTTCAACTTCTCAAAAAATGAAGCAAATGGCCGATCAAGTTCTTGTGGAGTATCTACCAAAGATTCTTAAAATGGTGCATGAAATGCACTGAGTATGTGAAACTTGCCAGTTCGGAAAGCATACCATGTTGCCTTTCGTAGATATCACATGGAGGGAAAGAGAGAAATTGGATCTCAAACACTCAGATGTTTGTGGGCCTATGAGTGTTGAATCTCTTAATGGTAACAAATAGTACTTCTTGTTGTTCATTGACGATTTTCTAGGATGTGTTGGGTTTACTTTTTACAAAAGAAGTGTGAAGCTTTGAGTTACTCTTAAAACATTAAGACTTTGGTGGAGAAACAAACAAGTTGTCAAATAAAGAAGCTAGGATCTAACAATGGTGGTGAGTATGCCTCAAGGCCCTCAACAAATTTCAAGATGTTTTGTGAAAATGCTGGAATCCAACACTAGTTTACAATGCCTTACACACATCAACAAAAAGGGACAAGTGAAAGAAATAACAAGATTGTGATGGAAATGTGAAGATGCTTCTTACATGAGAAGAACCTACGTAAGAAGTTTTAGGCCGAGGCGGTGAACACATTAGTGTACTTGTTGAATTTGTTACCAACAAGTGCTTTGAAAGGGAGAACTCCATATAAAGTGTGGTATGGGAACAAAGCTTCAATGGCACACTCGAGAGTTTTCGGGTGTTTGTGTTATACTCCTATAACATATGTGCATCGGGAGAAGCTGGACAAGAAGGCCGATGTTGGGATCTTCATCGGATATAGCCAAATCACCAAAGGCTATCGCATTTATAGTTTATAAACTAGAAAAATGATAGTGAGCAAAGCCATCCATTTTAATGAAGGAGCTTGGTGCAATTGGGAGAAGGATGAGACTAGGATCACTAATTTGTCAATAAGCAATGACATTATTGTTACTGATTCTAATACATGTGAGAGTGACGATGATGATAGTGATGATGATGTTTCTGTCCGAGGTACAAGTACATTAGAAGATATTTATGAAAGATGAATATTGCATATAGTGATGATGAATCGGCTATGTTCAGCGTTGCTTCCAAAATCCTTTTGACCATTGCTTCCCCAGCATTTGAGAAGGCATATAAGAGAGGGTGTTCTATCTGGGAAGCGAGGAATGAGCTTGATAAGCTTAAGAGGAGCATCCAGACCATTCAAGTTGTACTTCTTGATGCTGAGAAGAAGCAACGAGGCTCTGAGGTTGTCAAAGACTGGATTAAGAGGGTCAGGGATGTGTTACATGAAGCAGATGATCTGTTTGACGAGGTTGCCACTGATGATCTGCTCAAGCATCAGATCTTGAAGAGAGACAACAATCTTCACTTCTTGAGAAAGGTACGGGTTCTTGCTTTAAGTTAAACCCGATTATCACTAGAAACTCCTTGGCTAAGAAAGTTTAGACTATTAGGAAGACACTGCTTGACATCTCTAGGGATATGGCTGGATTTTGATTTGTGTCATGTGACAGATTAGAGGAAGAGTAACCTACTGATTTGAGGAGAGGGCAAGATCCGGATCTTTTGTAGATCCTGATAATATCATTGGTAGGGATAAGGGCAAAGAGGCCATTTTAAAGAAGATTTTACAAAATCCTGTTAATGTTATTACAAACGTCCCCCAAGTCATTGTCATAGTTGGGATAGGGGGAATGGGGAAAACAACACTTGCCCAACTTGTTTACAATGATACTACGGTTAAACATAATTTTGTATATAAGTGGTTTGCCTGCATTTCTGATACATCTTATGACAAAGAAACCTTGGGAAATCTTTCAATCTATATGTGAAGAAAGATATAGTGGAGTGTCGGCCAACTACAAACAAGAATCAGAGAGTCGGTTGAAGGTAAGGAGTTTTTGCTTGTGCTAGATGATGTTTGGGATGATCAACGTGGTAGGTGGCAAGATCGAATGAGTTTGTTACATGGTGGTGCAAAAGGGAATAAGATAATAGTAACTACGAGGTCCTCATCTGTTGCAACTGCGGTGGATGCATTTGAAACTTGCACTTTGGAAGGCTTATCAGAGTATCGTTCATGGGATCTATTCAAACGGTTAGCATTTGATACTGGAAATGAGAATGATCTTAGACGGAATACTCTTGGAAGAAAGATTGTGAAGAACTGTAGAATTGTTCCCTTAGCAATAAAAAGTATAGCGAGCCTTTTGTCCGAAAAAAATACCATCACAGAGTGGGAGTCCATCAGCAATGAAGATCTTCCGAGACTAGGAGAAAGACATGAGGATGGTATTATGCCTGCGTTAAAATTAAGTTATGATCACCTACGCTCAAATTTGAAGCAGTGTTTTGTTTATTGCTCCTTGTTTCCTAAAGACTATCAAATTTCTAAACAAAATTTGATACATTTTTGGATTGCTCAAGGATATATAAGCACACATTATGAAGAGACAGGTCATTTGTATTTCATGTACTTGTTAAGGAGAGGGCTTTTTCAAGAGGCAAAAAAAGATGATAATGGTGAGATTAAAAGCTACAAAATGCATGATTTAATTCATGATTTGGCACAACATGTAGCCGGTGAGGAAAGTATTTTGTTGACCCCGTCATCAAATGAAAGTAACTGTGCACGACATGTGAGTGTTAACGATTCTGTAGATGTAGATGATTCATGGGTTATTCAGACACCGTTGATGAATGCAAACAGATTGCGCACATTTTGGCTCATGGGCGGCGGTTCAATTAGCAGACTTGTTTCGGAGCAACTATTTGGATATCATAATTGTTTGCGCGTATTGAGTTTGCAGAGCTTGAATATTGATAATGTTTCTAGTTCTATTGGGGAGCTAAAACACTTATATCTGAATCTTTCAGATAATCAATTCAAAAGTCTCTCTGATTCCATGACGAATCTATTGGATTTGCTTGTATTGGACCTTGCGTGGTGTACAGAACTTGAAGCTTTGCCAGATAGTTTTAGGAAATTGATCAACGTTAGATATTTGAATATTTTAATGTGTCATGAGTTGATCCATATGCCACCTGGAATTGGGGACTTGACCGAGTTACGGTACTTGAGTGATTTGAAGGTGGGAGGAAGAGTAAAGGAGGGTATAAAAGGGAGTGTACCTGCTGATACCTTGGCTAGATTGCAACATCTTAGAGGAGAATTGTCGCTCCAGTTCGATCGTGGATCAGACGATTGGCGTGAAGATGAATGTTGGCGAGTACCTGTAGGTCTACGAAAACTGAAGATAATGTGGTACCCAGGGAGGAGAATACCACAGCTTGGGAATGGGAGGGCACATGACCCTTCCTTGCTATCTAACCTTACATGTCTATATCTTTCTGCCTGTTTTCGAGTAACATATATGCCACCCTTTGGGTGCATTCCTAATCTTAGGTCTCTTAGTCTTTGGAGTTTCTTTGAGTTAGAATACATTGAGGAGGAGGAGGAGTCGACAAGTTTTACTAATGCCACCTTGATCTTCTTTCCCCGTTTGGAAAAGCTTACTTTGTGGGCTATGGATAAATTGAAGGGATGGCAGAGGAAGAAAGTAGCAGCAGAAGTAGGAGAAAACTCCCATTATAGTACTCCTCTTATGTTTCCTCTTCTTTCTCAACTTGATTTCAAAAATTGTCCAGAGTTGAAGTTCATACCACCATGTCCGCATGTTGAGAAGCTAAGCCTCAAGAACGTAAATGGTGAAGGGATATCATAGTTGCTGTCAGCATGGCCCAACCCTGCTTCCACTACTCAGTCGTCTTCTCTCCGGGCAGTATTATTTCAAGATTGCAAAGAGCTAACGAGTTTCTCAGACAAGGAACATACACATCTTCGAGAATTCGATATCAAAAGCTGCAATAACTTGACCATTTTGAATCTGACGTCACAACATCTTGAAACGATATCTATCCAGAAATGCCATGGGCTAACGAGTTTTCACGTCGAAGCACTTCCATCTCTTCGGATTCTTGAAATTAACAGCTGCAAGCACCTGAAGAATTTGCGCATTGCACATCTCAATATGCTCAAGATATTGGACATTAGTAGGTGTCCGCAGTTGGCGCTGTGGGAAGAAGATGAAGACAAGAGCTGCCACCTGAATTGGGATTCACTCCCAAACCACTTTTCATTAACAGTAGATTCACTTCCGCCTCCTGAGAAGCTACCTGAGTTCCCTTCAACACCGTCGAGCCCTTGAATTGTTAGATATCAACGGTGAGCAGCTTCATATTCACGTCTCCCTCATTTCATTCTTCAATATAACCCCACTTTTTTCTTTTTTTTGAAACAAATATAACTTGCGTGCATTGGTTTCATAAATAAATTATGACTGTATTCTGTAATACCCAAATTTTCCCCAAAATAAATATTCACTAAATTAGACGCACACACTAATTTAGTTAATTTTATCTTTTGCAGGGTGATAGAATCTGTGCTACAATTCAGAAAGACTTAATCCACCAATTCAATTCAATATCGGCATGTTCAACATATGTTATTTCCAAATTTGAAATTTTAATAAATTCATCTATGTTGATCAACAAAGATGTACCTATCAGGTTATGTTTAACTAAAAAACTTCAGTAAGACAAATTGAGTTACCCCAAATTTCGAGGTATGGGTTCAGTTTTGTGGAGTTCAATTATTATGAAGAAGAGGCACGCTTGGTTGGTAAGTTCTTTTTATTCTTATACTGTAATAAAAATAAATGTACACGTCTTACCATGACAATAATTGAGCCCATTGTAATGATATTTTTGGAAGATTTTACAAGACTTGCAAGTCCAAAGTTGAGATGAAGAAACTAGTACATAAGTTCGGTGACTTACTTCTCCTATTGTCAGTTGGTTTTAGTATGAAACTTCATCGGGTTTATGTGTTGGGCTTGGGCCTAACGCGCATGTACGCTAGGATGTACACAACCTCCGCTCTACCCGGTCCGTCTGAATCAGACTTTGACCGTATCAAATACTAATACGTTGTTTTTTTTGAATGTTCAAACTTCATTTTACAGGTGGTGGACCGATCAATAAGTGTTGATTTCGTAATGTTCGAAAACCAAGTGAAGAGTCAATGAATAAGGTGAACTTTAATTGTCTCAAAACAGGAATTTGAACATCTTAAAATAGTTTTAATATCTTACAAATCTATTCTACATACATAAATTTTTCAACTTTTGTTTTCAGGATGTTGATGTTAACTCCATCCAAATAGATCTGCATGTAATCTTAAACAAGAACTATTTGTTTAAGATCTACAAGTAATCTTGTGAAGCAAGTATACTCGAAAGGAATTTTTGTTAAATGAATTCCATAACTTAGTTCTCATATAGGAAATTTTTTTTTTAATTGTTACTTAGGTTGGACAATTATTGTTCTCTCTATTAAACGTCTCTGGATTGATTTTTACATAGATTCGATCTGATTTTCCATACTAAGACGAGTATCTTATAAAAGATATATTATTATCGATTTTGTTCAATTTGATTGAGATCAGTGGCTGCATTATATGGGTTCATCTTAAGGTACGTGGAAAAACCCACCCCACCAGCTACTCAATTGGTCGAGAGCGTTGAATTGAGATTTAACGTTATAAGTTTAAATTCATCCGTTTTTATAATAGTATTAAATGTAATAATTTTGAAGAGTTTGTCGTTGTTTTAAATTCATAGTTTTAAAGTTAGAAGTTTTTAGTGGTTTAAAAACAATTAAATTGTTTATGGTGTAATGCTTTATAAAAACACTATATATAATGATTAAAGGAGATATACATCAAGTTTTTTATACACAAAGAGAAAGTATTTATCTACTTTGTTCTTCTTTTCTTTTTTCCCTAAATTATTTACATGATATCAGAGCTCTATTGATCTTTTCGGATGTGTGAGTGTGAGAGAAAACAAGTAAGAAGCACCACACAAAAAAAAAAACCCTACCCTTGTTTATGGATTCTAACAACCGCACAAATGGCAGTTCTGCTCCGTCATTTTCTGGAGTAAACTATCATGTTTGGGCTGTGAAAATGAGGGCATATCTCAAAGGTCAGCTACCTTGGGATACGATCGAAGCGGATGTCGAGATTCCCACATTAGGTAAAAATCCCAAAATGACTCGGATAAAGAGGCATGAAAATCAAGTATCTCGAAAATTTAGAGCTATGAGTGTCTTGCACTCTTCTCTAAGTGAGTCCATTTTCACAAGAATAATGGCTTGTGAAACGGCGAGGGAGATTTGGGACAAGCTAAAGGAGGAATTTGAAGGAAATGAGAGGACCAAGCAAATGCAATTATTCAATCTCCAAAAAGAGTTTGAATAATTGAGGATGAAGGAATCTGAATATGTCAGAATTTATTTTATTGACAGGACGATGAAAGCGGTGAATCAGATCCGATTGTTGGTCACAGAATTTCTTGAAAAAAGGGTAGTAGAGAAGGTGATGATGACCTTACAAGATAAATTTGAGGCAAAAATTTCTTCCTTGGAAGATACTCGTGATATCTCAAAGATGACCGTAACCGAACTTGCAAACTCCTTGCAAGCGGTTGAGCAACGAATGGCCCAAAGATTTGTGAAATAAAGGCTTGTCTTATTCCTTTAAGATACTTTGTGAGGACTTGATGGATCTCTCACTCTTCTTTTCTTCATGGTAGAAATCGGTTGTAGAGCGCCGGTTGGTCGGCGAGATAGCCGTCGCCGCCATCACCGGCGGCGTGATGACGGCGTGGCTAGGGGTCGTGTTTTTGGTTTTCTGTATGCGGAAGCGTGTTTATGGATCGTAGGCTCTAATATCATGTAGAGATTTGTGAACTAAAGGCTTGTCTTATTCATTGATCGGACAAAATATTTATAACAAGAATAAAGGACACGATAAAGATAAGATAATCTAACAAATATTTGACTTGGTAGGCTTAGACTTGAATTTCTCGGCTTAGCACCACATTACCTAAAAGAAATCCTACACCCTTATCACGTTTGTCAACGGAGCCATCGGTTTTCAACTTAATTTTGAAAATCCATTAGCTTCCAAGTGCTTTACACCCTTGCCGTAAGTCGACTAACTCCCATGTATGATTTTGCATAATGGAGTCGATCTCACTTTTAATTGCTTCTTTCCAAGTAGGTGCATCTGGTGTGGACATAGCTTTTGTATAAGTTCTTGGTTTTTTCTCTAAAAGAAAAGCCGTTATGAACTCATCACCAAAAGTTGTCTCTTTGCGAGCTCTTTTGCTCCTTCAAGGTTCAACCTCATGTCGAGTTCTTTTGCTCTATCGAGGTTCATCCTCTATGTCCGCATCGGGTGCAGACATTCCGGCATCTCGTTCTTCACGAGTACATTTAGGATAATTTTTATCCTTACATGGAAAGATGTCTTCAAAGAAAGACGCATTCCGTGATTCCATGATTGTATTAGCATGGATATCCGCTATTTCGGATTTGTGTACCAGAAAGCGATAAGCACTACTGTTTTGTGCATATCCGATAAATATACAATCAACAGTTTTAGGTCCAATAGTGACCCTTTTCGGAGGTGGTACGGCCACTTTTTCTAGGCACCCCTACACTTTAAGGTATTTGTACGTTGGTATGTACTACCAAGCCAAAGTTCATAAGGCGTTTTGCCTGTAACCTTATGAGGTGTTTTGTTCAGGATGTAATTGGTGGTAAGCTAAGCTTCCCTCACATGAACTGGGCTAACCCAAATTCCTAAAACATTTCGTTTAGCAATTCCTTTAGAGTTCGGTTCTTTCGTTCCGCAACTCCATTGGATTTTGATGAGTATGGAGTAGTTGTTTGATGTATTATCTCATGTTCCCTACATAACGCATTAAAGGGTTCATCATACTCTCCTCATTTATCACTTAGGATAATTTTTATCTTTTTTCCAAGTTGATTTTTGACTTCCAACTTGTACTCTTTGAACTTATCCAAAGTTTCATCCTTGCTTCGTAGCAAGTATACATGACAATATTTCGTACAATCATCTATGAAAGTTACGAAGTACTTTTTACTGCCTCTTGTTTGTACAAACTTCAAGTCACATAAGTCTGTGTGAATTAAACCAAGAGGTTCGGTTGTACGCTCCACCTGTGGTGAAGGCGTTATTGTGAGTTTTTCCTGTAAGCAGACTTCACATTTGTTCTTATTTAGTTTGTTCTTACTGCCTTTTCGTTTGGTAGTGGTGTTTTTCTTGTCATTCAAAGAAACAAGAAGTATATAGTGGATCAATCTTTTGCTGAAGCTGAGTATATTGCAATAGTTGAGGCTACTAATCAAGTTGTATAGTTGCGGAAGATTCTACATGATTTTGGTCAAGTACAAAATGATCCAACTGTTATTTGGGTTGTCAAAAAATCAGCTATTGAAATTGCCAAGAACCCAATCCAACACGGCAGAACCAAACACATCATAGTAAAGTTTCATGCAATTCGAAATGGTGAAAGCTTTGGGGACATCAACTTGCAACATTGCTCTTCTCGTAATCAACTAGCGGATGTAATGACGAAGGCTTTTGTTCAAACCAGATTTGAAGAGTTGAGGACGAAACTCGATGTGTGCAAGAGAAGTCTCAAGGAGTATTAAATTGAGATTAAACATGCAAACCAAGTTCACCGGTTTCTACTTTGCTATTAAAAGTGATTTATATGTTTGAAATTTTCTTTTATTTAATTTGTGGTATAATAAGGTGTTAAGTGTTAGAAATTTTGACGTTTTAAAACAATTAAATTGTTTATGTTGTTACATTATTATAATAGCACTATATATACATAGTTGTAGGAACTAGGAAGAATACTACATCAAGTCTTTCAAACACAATATACAATAAAGAGAAAGTGTTTAAACTACTTTGTTTTTTTTTTTTAAAATTGTTACACAAAATACATGATAAGGAAATTAGAGGTAGTAAGAGCCCATTGAAGTGGTCTGAGTTCCAAATCAAAGTTGTAAGTGCAATTGTGGTACACAATTGCACTTACAACTTCTTCCTCGTCATATAGAGATTATAGATAGAATTGACAAACAAGTGGGTTTCTACTTAGTATTTCGTCTTTCGGTGTAGTACTCGGAAGTTTCATGTACATTGTGTATATATTGTTTATAGGTCATAGAGAAGTGGTATGTGTTTATGACGTGGCAACTTCTTCCTCGTCATATAGAGATTATAGATAGAATTGACAAACAAGTGGGTTTCTACTTAGTATTTCGTCCTTCAATATAGTACTCGGAAGTTTCATGTACATTGTGTATATATTGTTTATAGGTCAACATATCAAACAAATTCATCGCTGAGAGGTCACTAGCTAGTATAAGATAAATATAGGAACCTTCTCTGCGACGTAATTGGTCTAAACTCAGGAAAAGTCTTTAAAGAAAATTCCTCTTCTTTCCCCTATATAAACCAACAAAAACCCTTCCCACAAATTCATCCAAAGCACATCCACGTTTCAATCAATCTAACACAAACATGACTCACATCACCAAAACCCTACACATCCACCTTCCAATCCTCATCTTATTATTCTACATATCCACCACCCAAGCAAACGAGTTCCTCATCGTCAACAGATGCCAAGAAACCATATGGGCAGCCGCCACTCCCGGCGGCGGTAAAGAGTTACCAACAGACGCAACCTGGACCATCAACGTCGCACCAGGAACAACAGCCGCCCGCATTTGGGGCCGAACCGGCTGCACTCAAACCGGACCCAACGGCCTCAAATGCCAAACCGGCGACTGCGGTGGCCTCTTCCAATGCACGGCTTACGGCTCCCCGCCGAACACCTTAGCCGAGTACACTCTAAATGGATATCAAAACCAAGACTTCATCGACATATCTCTCGTCCAAGGCTACAATGTCCCCATGAGATTCATGGCCAACTCGAACTCCTGCAACAAAGTGATCACGTGCAGCGGCCGAGTTAAGGGTGAGTGCCCGAGTCAACTCAGGGTCCCTAATGGATGCAACGACGCTTGTACTGCTTTGAATAGGCCTGAGTATTGTTGTCCTGATGGTGTTCCTTGTAATCCTACACAGTTCTCTCGATACTTTAAGGATAAGTGTCCCCAGGCTTATAGTTACCCTAAGGATGATCAAACCAGCATCTTTACTTGTCCTCCTGGTACCAACTATAAGGTTGTCTTCTGTCCCAGGTTATAAATGTAATATGTCCTAGGACAAACCTACGTCTGACGTAGGTAATATGTTGAAATATATATGTAACCCATATTTTTCTTCCTTTGAGAAAAAAAATATAAATATATATCGAATAAAGCCCTAAGGCTACGATCCTGGTCTAAGCATAATTTCTACATGGTGCCTTGGAAAATTAAGCATATGTAGTGTGTATTTGCTTGTACGTGAAATATATATATAAATATATATACCTATTATTGTATTTTATGATGAAATGACAGTGCACTTAAACGATGAGTTTGGACATAATTAACTTGTTACATGACGATGAACTTGGGCATAACTTGTATATACGCTTTGACATGTGAAACCTAATTTATATTGACACGTTGGTTTGTGTCATCTACCGTACTGTCTTATCAATCTAACACATGATGCTCGCTAAATCTTCATTATATCGTCTAGCATGAACACATTCTGGTTAACTTGCACGACGTCCCATATTAACCGACTTAGATAACCACACTAGAAGAACAAGTAAAAGTGAACAACTTCAAATATTATCGATTTGTTTTAGGACCGAAAGTCATTCGGTCATCTCAACTCACTTGGCCTTATTTAGCATAAAGGTGACTTATTCCATGCATCTAGCCTTAACACAATTTGGTTATATTTATGGCAAGTGTTAACCCAAAGCCCCTTCTTCATTATCGTACGTTATCAAATTTTAAATACTTGGTAACTTTAGTTATCAAATTAGTTGAATTTAATGCGTTTGTAGGTTATAATATTTAGAATTTTTCGTGTCCACACAACTTGATTGACTTGAGGTCAAGCAGAAGGATATTATTTGGCTAAGACGACCCACGGCCACCGAAATGTGTTCCTTAGTGGACTTTTCTTCTAGGGGAACTGCGGAAGAGAGTGATCGAATACTGAAATGTGTAAATTAGTGGACTTTTTTTCTAGGGGAACTGCAGAAGGATATCATTTATGTATAATCTTCTGTGTAACGAATTTTCAAATTATACTAGTGTATTGTACGGATTTGTTCTATTTTTTAAATAATTAATATAAATAATAGTAAAATAAATAAATATATTCATAATAAAATAAAAATTTTGAAAATTTTTGAATGTTCCTTTGTATTTTTTACTTTTTGGATTAAGAGGGAATATTTCACAAAAATATTCCTTCTTTTATTACATAATTAATAAAAGGAAATAACTAAGGAAAATACTCAAAATGGCAAGTTTTATGCCATGGCTAGACATGCCGCTTGCGGGGTCCTCTTAGCCGGATAAACGGATGGCCTCGCCATCGAGGGCATATCATTCTCCTCCTCTTGCTTGTGAAACGTCCTCGTTTGCACGGTCGGAAAAGAAAGGAGAGACATTGAGAACAAGACCCTTGACTTGAACTTTGGATGCTCATTCTTGAAGTCGGGCGGCTTGGACTTGTAATCTTTACAGATGATGGTGACGCCGAGCTTGTTAAATGTGCCGTTGAGGCACGAGATCAAGTACCGGCAACAGATTAGTGACGGTTGATGGCGCCAGTACTCCTTGAAGTTGTGCACAAAGCCTTTGATGGGTGGCAAGCCGGATGGTATAACAATGACAAACTCCGGATCGGGCGGCTCATACTTGTAGTACATGTGGATGGTGTCGTCGGTGAGCTTGTCTACCATGCCGTCAAGACCATTGACGGTGCACGTTGGGGGCATGCCGACAAGAAGCAAAGGTGAGTCGGGAGGTAAATAATTTGACATAACAAAGACAAACCTCGAAACGGGCGGCTCAATTTTGTTGTCCATCAAGATCATAGTGCCATTGTTGGTGACGGCTTCGACTTTGTTGATGACGACTTCGACTTTGTCGATGACGGTGCATTCTTCAATGACTTTGCCCATGGCTTTGACTTCGTCACACAAAGAGGTGACAACCAACTCACACCTTGGTTGTGCCACCGCTTGGTGATCCTTGGGTTGGACGGTCATCTTGCGGGCAAGACCTTGGGCCTTAAAAGCTTCTAACTCTTGCTTCAAGGCAACATTTTCTCGAGTCAAGGCATCAAACTTTTGTTGTGCCTTCAAAATTCCTAGCTCACGCTTCAAAGCAACATTTTCCGCCTTGGCTAAGTCATACTTCTCTTGGGGACTCAAACACCGTTGTGGGACCACTTTGGCAACTTTTTCTCCATACAAACCAAACGGATCATCATCGTCATGCATCATGATGATTTATGACGCACGGCGAAGAGCGATGATGAACATATGAAGAACAACTCAAGAAAGTTCAAAGAAAATTCAAGAACATTCAAAGAAAACTCAAGAACATTCAAAGAACATTCAAAGAAAATTCAAGAACAATCAAAGAAAATTCAAGAACAATGAAGAACGATGATGAACGATCAAGAACAAAAGTAAAGAACTTGACCTCGATCCCGAGCTCTAATACCAAATGATACAAACGGGGGCGATCTAGATCGAGGAGAAACTTCAACTACTCCTTCTTGGTCGTTCGAGGCGGATCAAACGATAAAACTTGCATTGGTTGATGGGGCTTTAGAAATGGATGCGTAAGCGTACAATCGATCCGATCTAGGTTGATCGAATCATCCACGAGGTGGAGCGGGATAGTTGATCCTTCAAAAGGATCCTCGAGTATGAGTTCTTGGATCAAAGACTAGATCCAAGATAGATATTTGAGGAGGTGGAAGAAGAGTGATGCCTAAACCAAGATGAGGATTTCCCTTCTCTGTTCTTGGATTCAAATTAGACATGATTTACAATGAAGGCCAACACATCCTTATATAGAGGGTGTTGCCTACTTATGGGTCAACGGGCCAACACAAGTTCATAACGAAAAGCCCAAAAGGGGAAAATCTAGAAGATAAGATCAAAACCTAAAAGATAAGATCAAGAGGGAATATTCCACAAGAATATTCCTTCTTTTATTACATAACTAATAAAGGGAAATAACTAAGGAAAATACTCAAAATGGCAAGCTTCATGTCATGGATAGACATGCCGCTTGCGGAGTCCTCTTAACCGGATAAACGGATGGCCTCGCCATCCGAGGGCATATCAAGCCCGTTACAGCTAAGCCTTCAAGCACGCTTATCCTTATCCACGGTAACGCTCCTGTAGACGTACCACCACGATGAAGGGGACCATCCTTGACTATTGTTGCTAGCTGGCATTGAAGAGCAAAGATCCCTCCCACCACTCTCTTTTCTTCAACCTTCTCCACTCCAGAACAACCCACCTCACTTCTGCAAACACAAGCTCTACCCTCCGCCTCTCTCCACGCCCAGTTGCCACCATGGCCATCTGTTAATTAAAACGCCACACTGCTCCTTACTCCCTCTTATCCTCACCAGCAGGCCCGGATCGTAGCCGGTGCAACATGTTCTTTTGAACAGGGCCTCAAAATTGTTGGGGCCTCAATATGAAAAAAAATTACATAGGATACACCAATTATTAACAGCCCAACTGGTAGATTGTGTTTATTAGCTACGTTAGGTCTCAGGTTCAAGGCCTACATCTTGTATTTTTCCCATTACATACACTATATCTCTTTTTAAATTATGGGCCCATTTATTTTTTTTAAATGTAATTGGACTGGGTCTCCAATTTCATTGAGACGATCCTGCTCGTCAGGCGTCTTCTTCTCCTCCCATGCCAAGGCAACTTCTGGCCATCTTCTTCTATCAAGCACCACAGGTCGTAGGTTACTCCTCCTTCGAGTCAAGCCAAGCAACACGCCTCTCCCTCCGATCACTACCTTCTTTCTGTGTACACACAGCTCAACAACCACGCTCCTCCTCCTTCTGACCTGGCTTGCAGAGGTCCTCCTTCACAAAGCGGGATCCAAGATCGACGACGATGACCGCATGAGGAAGAGTGGAGCAGAAGCTTGGAGTAACACACATTCCCCTCTGTAGTGGGTCGACATTTCTTGCTCCCCCTCGCAATACCGTACCAACAAGTAAAACAACCACACCTCGAACCGCACTAGCGAGACATCCGTTTCGCGATCGTTGTACGCCTTTAAATTTGGATCTAGGTAAGGTCACTCTATTATCCCTCTCCTCACCATGCTCAACTTCCGTGGCCACACTAACCCTTACACGCCCAGGTGACTTGACGGGAACAGAGAACCTCACAACCCTTGGAAAGCTCAGATTTGTTCGTGTTCAAACAACAAACTTTAGACCTAGTTTTCGGTAAGCTAAACCTATATTTATCGGCTGAACTTTTAGTATGTTATAGTTGGTATTATGTAGTCTTCCATGTTAAAAGTTGAGAATGATCCAACAGTCGGATCGGAAATTACGAGCTTCCAAAGTTAGAAGAAAACTCAGTTTATGAATATACATGTTAGGATTGTGACCTTTGGGACTTTGTGTAGATGTGTGGATTTGGCTTTTAGGACTTTTGATGCTTCTAGTGACACGGACCGAGTTCCGGAAGCTTCAAGAGGCACGGAGAACACCCCGGCATTGTCTTGACAAGGCCGGAATATTCTAGATCTCTCGGGAATTCTCTAGGCTTGCCAAGACTCGTAGAGAATTATCCGGATTTGTATAGAAGGCTTAAGCCTTATCCAACAAGAAGGATCCGGATCCCTCTAGGATTGTGTAAATCTGGATCCTTCCTAGCTAAGGAGGTGGCCAAGGCTGTAAATAGGGAGGCCACCCCTCATTTGCAAACCATCCAAGCAAAGCTCTCTCTTGTAAAGTTCTCAAAGCAATACAAAGCTCTCTTTGCCCACAAAATCTCTAAGTCCCTTAGCCTTCGCTAGCAAGCGTTTCCGCAACAAGTCTCTCGAGTTAAGGCTTGACTTAGTCATTTGACAACGCCAACGACTAAGAGCCGCACGGTTGTGAGTTCGAGAATACTCAGCCCGTGTCAAGTGGTATTAGAGCCAATAACGTTCCAAGGAGAAGCGATGGCCGAAGTAGGTGTGTCCGGAATTGTCGACCCTAACGCCCAAGGCAAGAAGGGCAAGAAGGCTCCCAGGGACCCGTCAAGGGAACCATCGAAGGACATGATGGGAAGTTTTGAGGCCCGTTTAGAGAAGATGGAGCTTAAGTATGGCGAGATGGTAGACGCCGTCGAGGACGTCAAGGATGACATGGTCGCCCTCAAGGATGGGTTACATGGTGCCGTCAATGAAGCTCAAGGAGTTCTGTCTAAGCGGGAAGACATGTTGGAGGCAATGTTGGCGCTAATGCGCGAGGAGATGGAGGTGCTCAAGAAAGAGCTCGTGGCATGCAAGACGGCCTTAAGGGCAGGCATGTTGGTGACCGCTCCCGTGCAGAAGATGGACGCACCAAAGCCTAAGGAGTTCAAGGGGAGCCGGTCGGCCAAGGACGTTGAGAACTTTCTTTGGGACATGGATCAATACTTCCGTGTGGTGGGAATCACGGATGAAGAACGCAAGGTAAGTACCGCCTCACTATACCTTAGTGATGTTGCCTTGCTATGGTGGAGGTGTAGGACCAGTGAAAGGACCGGAGGTGCCCAAATCACTACTTGGGCCGAGTTTGAGGTAGAACTTAAGAAACAGTTCTACCTGACCTACGCCAACGATGAAGCGCGGGCTAAGCTTCGTCGACTCACGCAACGTGGCACCGTTCGTGAGTATGTTAAGGAGTTCTCGGAGGTCATGCTACAGATCTCCAACATGGGTGAATAAGAAGCCCTCTTCACTTTCATGGATGGGCTAAAGCCTTGGGCCAAGCTTGAGCTACAACGCCGAAATGTCCAGACTCTAACCGAGGCAATGACGGTGGCCGACTCTTTGATCGAATTTAAGACTCAAGATCGCTCGGACTCCTCCCGTGACAAGGGAAAAAGTGGGGGAGACAAAGGTAGGGGCCGGCCACAACAGAGGAAGAGTCATGACGAGTCGTCTAAGGACTCGTCCAAGCCCAAGGAACGGTACACAAAGGCGGAGAAAGGCAAGCAACCCATGGAAAGGAAGCCGATGCGATGCTACCTTTGTGACGGGGAGCATCGAATGAGAGATTGTCCCACCAGGAGCAAACTTAATGCCATGATGACCCATGAGGACCCGCCCGAGGAGGAGAGGTTGAAACTCGGGGCCATGATGCTTAGTTCGGTCAAGACTAAGCGGTTCACCAACAAGAAGGGACTTATGTTCGTAGACGCCGTGGTGAGCGGAACGAAGTTGAGTGCGTTGGTGGACACCGAGGCATCGGACGTCTTCATGTCTGAAGGGACGGCTAAGAAGTTGGGGATCGAGGTCACCAAAAACAACGGATGGATCAAGAAGGTGAACTCAAAGGAGGTCCCAACCATGGGGGTGGCACGGGGAGTAGACATGACGCTGGGAGAGTGGACCGGCAAGACCACAATCGAGGTAATCCCGCTTGACGACTATGACTTAGTTATTGGCTTAGCCTTCCTCGATCGTATAAATGCTCTACTCGTGCCGTTCGCCAACTGCATATGTATCTTGGACCCCAAACAACGTTGCATAGTACCGGTCTATAGAGAGAAGGGGCCAAGCGCCAAGGTTGTCTCGGCAATCCAGCTTTCTAAGGGATTGAGAAGGGAGGAACCGACGTTCCTGGCGGCGCTTAAGCTAGATGAACAACCCAAGGGAGAAGATCCAACACCCCCAGAAATAAGCCAAGTGTTGGATGAGTTCAAGGATGTTATGCCGCCCGAGTTGCCCAAGAAATTGCCGCCAAAGAGGGAAGTCGATCATAAGATCGAACTCATGACCGAGGCTCGGCCGCCCGCCCGAGCACCTTACCGCATGTATCCGCCGGAGCTAGAGGAGTTGCGGAGACAACTCAAGGAGTTGTTGGAAGCCGGCTACATCCGGCCCTCGAAGGCACCATATGGGGCGCCCGTGCTATTTCAAAGGAAGCATGATGAAAGCCTTAGAATGTGCATTGATTATCGGGCGCTCAACAAGCTCACCATCAAGAACAAGTACCCGATCCCACTCATAGCTGACTTGTTCGATAGGCTTGGGGAGACAAGGTGGTTCACCAAGCTGGACTTAAGATCGGGCTACTACCAAGTGAGAATCGCGGAATGGGACGAGGAAAAGACCGCGTGCGTCACGAGATATGGGTCATACGAGTTCCTAGTCATACCGTTTGGACTAACGAACGCACCGGCAACGTTCTGCACGCTCATGAACAAGGTACTTCATCCCTTCCTTGATCATTTCTTGGTAGTATACTTGGACGACATTGTCATTTATAGCCGGAGTCTAGAGGAGTATAAGGAACATCTTCGACAAGTCCTCCAAGTACTACGGGAGCATGAGCTTTATGTGAAAGAGGAGAAGTGTGCCTTCGCTCAAAAGGAAGTGCCATTTCTAGGACACATTGTCGGCAAGGGACGGATTCGCATGGACCCGGCCAAGATCAAAGCAATTGCCGATTGGGAGCCGCCGACAGAGGTCACCGAGCTTCGCTCATTCTTGGGGCTAGCCAACTATTATCGCCGCTTCATCCATGGCTACTCCCACATCACAACGCCTCTTACTAATATGCTCAAGAAGGGATCGCCTTGGGTGTGGAGTACGGAGTGCGAAGAGGCGTTTGACAAGCTAAAGAAGGTCATGACCGAGGAGCCGGTGCTCGCCTTGCCCGACTATGGAAAGCCGTTCGAAGTTCACACCGATGCCTCCGACTTTGCCATTGGGGGAGTATTGATGCAAGAGGGGCATCCAGTCGCTTATGAAAGCCGGAAGCTAAATGAAACCGAGCGGCGCTACACGGTGCAAGAGAAGGAGATGACCGCCATCGTCCACTGCCTAAGGACATGGCGCCACTCTCTCTTAGGATCGAGATTCGTGGTTAAGACGGACAACGTGGCGACAAGTTACTTTCTCACCCAGAAAAAGCTGACGCCCAAGCAAGCGAGATGGCAAGACTTCCTTGCAGAGTTTGACTACAAGTTGGAGTACAAACTGGGCAAAGCTAATGTGGTGGCTGATGCACTAAGTCGAAAAGCCGAGTTAGCCGCCATAAGTCGACCACAAGGGGCAATGGAAGATAAGATCAAGATTGGACTTGACCACGACCCGACAGCCCAGAACCTAATAGAGTTCATCAAGGTGGGAAAGACAAGGAGGTTCTGGGTCGAAGATGACTTAATCTACACAAAGGGGCAACGGCTATATGTGCCCCACTACGGAGGACTAAGGAGGGAAGTGATGCATGAATGCCATGACTCCAAATGGGCGGGTCACCCGGGAATTCACCGCACCTGAGCCCTCATCGAGGAGCGCTACTATTGGCCACAAATGCGGGACGATGTAGAAACTTATGTCAGGACTTGTCTTGTGTGCCAACAAGACAAAGTCGAGCAGAGGCAACCCGCGGGACTACTTGAACCTTTGCCAATACCGGAGCATCTTTGGCAAAGCGTCAGCATAGACTTCATCGTCGGGTTCCCAAAGGTTGAAGGCTACGGAAGCATCATGGTGGTCGTAGACAGATTTTCAAAGTATGCTACCTTCATGCCCGCGACAAAGGAGTGCCCGGCGGAAGAGGCGGCCAAGTTATTCATGAAGAATGTGGTCAAGTATTGGGGCTTGCCTCAATCGATCATCAGTGACAGAGACGGACGGTTCACGGGCAAGTTTTGGATGGAGTTATTCAAGATGCTCGGGTCCGACCTTAAGTTCACCACTGCTTTCCACCCCCAGACGGACGGACAGACCGAGAGGGCCAACTGTTTGCTCGAGGTATACTTGCGGCACTATGTGAGCGCTTCCCAAAAGGATTGGCCCAAGCTCCTTGACGTCGCCCAGTTCTCCTACAACTTGCAGCAGAGCGAGTCAACGGGCAAGAGTCCGTTTGAGATTGTCATGGGCTTCCAACCGAGTACGCCGAGTACCATCGTTTCAGGCTACAAGGGACCAACACCAGCGGCATACAAGTTTGCCAGAAGTTGGCAAGAGGAGTTGGACTTGACACAGGCATGCCTTGTCAAGGCCAACAAGCGGACGAAGAAGTGGGCGGACCAACACCGAAGGGACGTGCAATATCAAGTTGGAGACTTGGTCATGGTCAAGCTTCACTTCATCATGCGGCATACGGGACTACATAAGGCCTTGATCCGGCGATACGAGGGACCTTTCAGAGTTCTTAAGAGAATCGGCTGGACCGCTTATAAGTTAGAGTTGCCGCCCAAGTTCAAGATACATCCGGTCTTCCATGTGAGCATGCTCAAGCCATACCATGAAGACAAGGAAGACCAAGCAAGGGGACAAGCACAACGGGCACCAATGGGGGTCAAGACCTCATTTGACAAACAAGTAGAAGAAATCATGTCCGATCGCGTGCAACGGGAACGATATCGACGGCCCAGATTGGAGTACTTGGTCCGGTGGAGAGGTTTACCCAACACCCAGATGTGGTGGGAACCAGCTGAATCTCTATGGCAATTCAGGGACAAAATCGAAGCATACGAGGCAACCGCAACGAGGACGTCGCGAGGTTCAGTGGGGGAGAATGACACGGACCGAGTTCCGGAAGCTTCAAGAGGCACGAAGAACACCCCGGCATTGTCTTGACAAGGCCGGAATATTCTAGATCTCTCGGGAATTCTCTAGGCTTGCCAAGACTCGTAGAGAATTATCCGGATTTGTATAGAAGGCTTAAGCCTTATCCAACAAGAAGGATCCGGATCCCTCTAGGATTGTGTAAATCCGGATCCTTCCTAGCTAAGGAGGTGGCCAAGGCTATAAATAGGGAGGCCACCCCTCATTTGCAAACCATCCAAGCAAAGCTCTCTCTTGTAAAGTTCTCAAAGCAATACAAAGCTCTCTTTGCCCACAAAATCTCTAAGTCCCTTAGCCTTCGCTAGCAAGCGTTTCCGCAACAAGTCCCTCGAGTTAAGGCTTGACTTAGTCATTTGACAACGCCAACGACTAAGAGCCGCATGGTTGTGAGTTCGAGAATACTCAGCCCGTGTCACTAGTACGTTGTAGTCTTGGCCTAGTATGTATTAGTTTTATTTCGGAACTTTTGGAGAACATTTGACATAGTAAATCGAGGTCAAAGTATTGAGATATCTAGGTGACGTTTAATGCTTTCTTTAAGGATTTTCTTCTTGTATCGGAGGTTCGGAAATCTTTAGTACTCATTTTGGGTCATTTAATGGATAATAGAAGTGGTTAGTTGTTTTCCGGAAGTTTATAGACTCGTTTGACCGTTTTAGAATTTTAAGGAAATTTGGGGTCAAAACCGAAATTTCCTTAAAAGTAGGTTTTGTGACTTAGGATTTAAAGTTTGAATATATCTCACACCCGTTATGGACCTTTTAGGGTTGTGAGACGTTGTTGGACAATAGTGAGGGTCTTAGACCCGTTTTGGGCACTTTTCGAAATTTTAGGAAAGTTAAGGGTGTTTTGGTAATTTGGTGAAAGTTAGGGTTTTGGCCGTTCTTTCTTTCCATAACTTCCCGTATGGTTTAGAAGCTTTAAAAAGCTTCTTAGACATTAGTTCAGATGCTTAGACGTTTCCGTTTCACTAGGTAATTGAGATCACGTACGGACGGATCGGGATTTAGCGAGTTTGGATATCGGACCAGTTCAGGCAAGTCGTATGACTTACTTAGGCTGTGTTTGCTATGATAAAAAATACTAGGGATTTTGAGTGTTTTTGCTATATTGTTGTTTGTTTGGCATATAAAACACCAGTGATTTCGGTTTTGTTGGAGTGTTTATAAAACCCTAAAAAAAGAAGGTTTTGGTTTTTGAGTTAGTGTTGTTAAAAAGAAAAAGACTTTGTTATCCCTTCTATTCACTTTATTTACGCTCTACCGGGTATAATAATGACATTATTTCACCTTCACTCCATTGAAATCCACCGTCGAAGAACAACATCACCTTGCCGATTTTCAGGCCGCCACCACACATGGAATTAGGACTGTTCATTTTCCGGCCCGGTTCGGGTTTTGGACCGGACTGGACCTGAACAAACAGGTCCGGTCCTCGGTCCAAGAATTCCGGTCCGGACCGGACCGATATTTTTTTAAAAAAATAAATTTTTTAAAAAAATAAATTAATTAAAATTTTAGTGAAATAAAATATTAAAATTAACTAATTAACTCTCGGTCCGGTCTGGTCCGCAATAGGCTTGGTGCGGAAAAAATAAAATTAAATTTTTTTTAAAAAAAATTAAATTTTTTTTAAAAATAAATAAATTCAGTCCATCCGGACCTGGACCGGTTTTGGACCAGACCTGGACTGAATTTTTCGGTCCATTTCCAGTCCTCCCTTTTCCGGTCCAGGCCAGGTCCGGACCGGTGAATAGCCCTACCTGGATTGTAGACCTGAACAAATCCGGGCTCGGGCCGGGCACGGACCGGGCCAAATCCAAAATCTTGCCCGAAATGCCCGGCCCGCCTTGAACGGGCCTCCAGCAAGGCCCGTGCCCGCCCGCGTGTAAACACGGGCGGGCTCACGGGCCGGCCCGCCCGTGTCTACAATTATTCACTTTTATTTTTATTTTAATAGTATACTTATAAATACATATATAAATATATAAAGTAATATATATAAATAAATAAATATATAAATAGAGATATATATATATATAAATATATAAATATATAAATATAAATAAGTATATATAGATATATAAATATATATATATATATATATATATATATATATATATATATATATATATATATATATATATATATACGGGCCAGTCCGCAGGCCAACACCCAGGCCCGTCCCGTGCACAAGCGGGTCGGGCCTGACCCAGCCCGAACGGGCCAATATACTACCCCATACCCATGTTTTTTGGCGGGCGGGCCGGCCCGGATTTGTTCAGGTCTAATGGATGGTCGCCGGTACCACTGCTATCTGAGTCGTCCTTGTTGCTCTTATGCCCCCATCCCCTAAATTGCGGGACCATTCCACACCGACGTCCTCTACATTCCGGCGACAGGTTTGATTCTCTAGCTCTTCTCTCTTTTGTTTCAAAGCGATAATCGAATATGATCAGAGAACTTGAGCACTTCATTCTTCCCTCTTCTTTTAGTTCTTCTTCCATTCGACGTAAATAAGAAAAATTGTCCAATTCACTTCTTTCGGTTCTCATTCTCAATTGCCCTAAACTCTACTTGTGTTTGCATTTTTATTTTTGTTTTTTAACATTCAATGAATCTGATTCGAATGAAATCAGTATTAGAATTGATTTAGGGTTAGGTAATTTGGGATTAGGTCAAAATTTCGGTGTTACATGTTGCAAGTACTATTCGCAGTTGCTGCTTTGATGTTGATACACAACTCCCAAATTAGGTTTGTATGGAAACGGGAATACAATATCTTTTGCATGTTAAGGGATTTAAAATACATAATATCCTTAAGTTCACGATCTTCCGACGAGTTGAATACCCTATGGTTTGACGATTTCACAGGTATGCTTAGTGTTTGCCGCAAATAGTGATGACACTTATGTTGCTATAATGCTATTCTAGGGAACGTTCAGCAACAATAATGTGGAGGGAGGTAAAATTAGGTTTGGTTCTAATAGGTGTTAAGGGATTGAGTATAGTTAGTCTTTTTTTATTGATTAATCATCCTTTATTGAATTATTAATGCTCCCATCAAGTTGTAAAAATTTAATATATATGTATAATTTGAATTTATGAAGATGAAGTTTGGCAAGGGATGATATGCAGCTTAGTGGAGGTGATGTGACGATGAAACACCGATTTTGGCTTAATGGTAATTTTGGTTCAGAATTGCCCACTTTTTTATGATCTAAGGGGTTGGTTTTGTTTGTAACTTGACCTCTATTGACCTTTTATTATGGACCCTAGGTGTACATCGATCAAGATACATAAAAATTGCCTTCTAAACTTGGATTTGCTCTATCAGTTGAATGAGAACCAGTTATTGACCCTGAAGTTCTTCTAGCATTTGAGGCATCTATTTGATCCCTTACAGGCATATGTGTTATCTTTAGCTTAACGAATATCTTGATGAACTCATGAAAAACATTCATCACATCTCCTGATTATATAAAACTATAGTTGCATCTCCTGATTATATAAAACTATAGTTGCATCTACATTAGTGTATACCAAATCAAAATAGCGCTTCTTCCCTCTTTTCAGGTTACTTTCTGACAATTACGTTGGGTTTATCATATTTATTGTTCTTCTTCCATTGAAATTTACCTTTTTTATATAGAGCTTTTAAAATTGAAATTGATAGAGCTTTAACTCTTTTGTAGATTGAGATTGTATTTGGTAGTTAGAGATTTCTGCATGCTTGCCAATGCTATATGATTTCTTTTGGGTACATGTCAAGCTGAACAATGGATATAAAATCAACAAACACACTTGAACTATTCAGTGCAGATCAGCAGTCTCTGTCTTTATCTCATCACTTGGGAATGAGTTACAGATTACAAGTATACCTTCTTCAATGCATTTAATGCATTTATCTCATTACTTGGGAATGAGTTATACATGGTTTATCTTTAGAACTCCTTGGTTAAGGTTGTCAATACTTGAATTGGTTTCTAACTGAAGTCATAAGAGTGTCAATATGTCGTTCTTGTTGTATATGTTTAAATCAGCATAGTTTTATGATTCTTCTGTAAATTGTTTTATTCTAGACTCCTACATTAAATATGCCTTCATATTCTTCAAGCTTGGTACCAGCTTCAAAATGGGAAATGGGAGCTTGCCAGGATATTGCTTTCACAAATGACAACGTGCCTTCATATTCTTTTGTAAATTGTTTCATTCTAGACTCCTGATGTGTTTACTTTCCGCTTTTATATGTGATTATGCTTTAGTATACGTTCTAATACTTGGATTAGTTAGCTACGGTTTTATACCGTCTTATGTTAGACGCACCGCAGGTTAGGGTTGTTGTTGAGTGATCCGGAGTTGGTGGTCAGTCAGGTTCCCGTACGAGGTAGTCGGGATGCTGAGTTTTCTTCTTTTTTTTTTACATGAGACTAGACTCGTTTCTTTCTTTTGGATTCTAGATCTTGTTAAACGGCTGACTTTCTTTTCCGCACTTTCTAATCTCTTGCATGTTTCCGGATTTTATTTGGTTTTACTATGTTGTGCCTTGTGAAAAATCCAGTGATATTGTCGCCAATCTAGAGTCGGGACCCACTGTGAGGTCCTAACTCGTGACACCCTGAGTTCTCAGAATTTGGGGTGTTATAGTTTTTCGGAATATGCATTCTATCATCCATAAGTCAATTAATAGTCATTTTAAATGTATTGATAATTCTTTAAATAAATAACTTATCTTTTTATTCCTTTAAAATGTTAACAAATATTAATGTATTAATGGTAGAAGGGTGTATTTCAAAAAAAAATTATAATGATCAAGATCACCATCCAAACACTGAATAGTTTTTGGACATAATCTGATAAAGTCAATAATATAGTAACACTATCCGAAATTTTCCTCAAATTTTATAAGTTCTGAAATTTGAGGAAAAACTATTAAAAATTATCCTGATGGGGTTTCTTGTAATCCTACATAGTGCTCTCGATACTTTAAGGATAAGTGTCCCCGGGCTTATAGTTGCCTTAAGGATGACCAAACCAGCATCTTTAGTTGTCCTGCTCGTACCAACTATAAGGTTGTCTTCTGTCCAAGGCTATAAATGTAATATTTTCTAGGGAAACATATGTCACGTACGTAAGGTAATATGTTAAAATATATATGTAATTCATATTTTTCTTCCTTTTTTTTGGTAGTACCCATATTTTTCTTCCTTGGAGAAAAGGAATATAATTATATATCGAATAAAGTCCTAAGACTACGATCCTGGTCTAAGCATAATTTCTACATGGTGCCTTGAAAATTAAGCATATGTATTATATGTTTTTTTTATAAAGGAAAACGGTTCGAAACACTAGATGACACGGTGTCTAGTAGGTCGAAAGTTCGAAAAAGATCGGAAGACGGGTTAACCGTCATGAAGAACAACATCAAAAGAAAAAGAAACACAAAAAAATACATCAAGAAATTCTAACAGCAAAGAAATCTTCGAGGGAAAGTAGGATGACTCAGTCCAACGGAAGCGGTGATCACGAAGTTTGTCTTCAAAGAGAGTACACATGTAGGAAGCCTAGGAAACAATTGTGGACACCTCATATTTGGGCTTGCAACAAAGCCATCAGAAATCAATCACAAATTCACGCTCCCTCCTAGACAAACCACTCAAGACGCCACATAAAAAATAACATCAAACTAAGAAGATGGCATTGCAAAATACAGGACCTTGACATATAAAAGTGTGTAATTAACTTTGATTGTTCAAAGAACATAGGTTTATAAAAAATCAATTGTTCATAAAAAAAATGTTTGTAGAAAACATTGTTATTAGAATTGTTTTTTGGTAAGATTTTTCATCAAAAAAAAATCCCATAAATACTGGTGTTTTATTTATTATTTTTATTTTCAGATTGAGAAAAAACACTCAATAATGTCATGATAAGGCCCAATGAACATAGGTAGTATGATAATTAATTGTCGGGATCTCGTCAGATCTCG
This sequence comes from Fagopyrum tataricum, assembly GCA_002319775.1. Lineage (NCBI taxonomy): Eukaryota > Viridiplantae > Streptophyta > Magnoliopsida > Caryophyllales > Polygonaceae > Fagopyrum > Fagopyrum tataricum. The sequence goes on from CM008279.1 coordinate 52,242,851, forward strand.
AGTTGATCGGGCCCGAGATTTTGGATCTAACTTCAATTTCTTCAGCGTCTGAAAAATCTCGGGTTCATCTCGACCGAGATTTTAGACCGAGATTCTTGCTTGAGCGTTATATTTTATTTACGGGCTTTTTCCTTTTCGGCCCAACATCTTTTGGCAAGAGTTTATGTATAAAAGGAAGCCCTGAATTCATTCCAAGGTGTGTCCGGGAGAGCCCGGAGTTGCCCTAGTGTTGGGATTCGCCCAGAGTTTACCCTAGAAGGGAGAAGCCGTCTCATATCCTACCGTTCTTCTTTATTCATCGTTCTTCATAGTTATTCGTAATTTAGATTAAAGTTTTAGGCTTTCGCATTCAAGTTTGTTCAAGATACATTTGGATCGAAGACTTAATACAATTACTGGATTTACATTCATTGAAGTTGAGTAATCTCTTTTCTCCCTTTTGCTATTTTCCTTTCATGCTTTATTTGTCTTTCTTAGTTGTAGATTTCGATATGATTGTTATTGGCTAGAACTTTGTGGTTCCAAGGCGAATAGAGATTTGTTTATGGCTTGGATTATGATAGATTAAATTGTATTTTACTTTTGGTTTAGAATAGCTTGAAATCCTAATAGTTGATTAGGAATTAATCTAGGTTAGAACCTTCTAACCTAGTAACCTGAGTTGGAATTAAGACATACCCGGTGATATTTCTCTTGCATACATAAGTGGATTGACCATAGGTAATAGATGTGAAAACCTCTATTGGATTGAATGTGCCTGATTGCTTTCTGAGTTAGGTAATTCCCGAGACTTACCCGGTAAGGGGTTACTTGATCCTTAGTTAGATAATCCGGTTTGTATTAAATTTCCTTCCTAGATACCTTGAGACTTACCCGGTAATAGGTAGTTAGGATTGAAACTAGATGATCTTGCGACTTACCCAATAATAGATCATCAGAGTGGAAACATTTCATCCCTCTTGCTTTTCTTACCAATGCTTTACAATTTATCTTGAGTCCAGATGCCATCAACAATGATCTTGAACCCTTGGAATCCATTTCTTCCCATTAATTTGATTATCTTTTATTTTGTTTGTTTTATTAAAATTGTTCTTGATTGAAGGTGACATTCAATTGAGATCAAACCAAAACCTTTCTAAAGCATTTGATCTTCTTTCCCTTATCTTTTCCAATCTATTTTTTAGTCTAGATTTATACTATTCTTAATCATTGCTGCAAATTAAACCAGTCTTCGTGTCTGACCTTGGAATAATTGTTCTACTTCGTACGATCCATACACTGTGGGTTCGCTACTATTTAGAAGAATTATTAGAAGTTATAAATTTAAAACTATCCCTCTCGTCTTTTGTGAACTTGTGAGTTTTTATCACTATTTACACGGATTCATAGGGTCATAAATCAGTGAACAAGTTTTTGGGGTTAAGTCAAGAAATCCTCAGCGGTTGCGGATGGCGCCAAGCGGTTTCGACTGGCAATAGAATGCAACACTAGAGAATTGGGCGTCCTTGGTTCGAGTCTTGTTGGCAACACCTTTCTTCTTCTTCTTTTTTATATGGTATCACTAATCATGTGTAGGAGGATGTGAGGGAGGAAATGAGAAGAGAGGGGAATTAAGAGTGAAAAATTAAGATAGGGGGTTAGGAGAGGAGAATTGTGAAAGGTAAGTTAGGAGAGGAAAGTTAATATAGGGGAAATAGGAGACAAGAGTTGTGAGAGGTAGAGAGATATGGCATGTCAATTGGGCCCGTCAAGGGCTGCTAACTAGTTCGGTTTTTAATTAAAATAAAAGGCTTGGTTCAGTTTAGTCCATTTGTATTTAATTTATCTGAATTAATAAATAAAATTAAAATTATTTTTCTAAAATTTTCGTTTATTACAATTTAAACAAAAAATAATTTGATTGTTTTAAAATAAACGATTTAAAAAACGATTGTATGATACCTTTATACATTTCTAATTAATGAGAAAATCAGCTTTTTTGAGAAATTCCCTAGTTCATTGACTAGTTCATTGAGATATGGAGGAATCACGTCAACCATAGATGTCATCCAAATTTATATAAAATCTGTAAATTTAGATAACATGAAAATTAAATAATTTCAAAACACTTAAAATGAATTTGAAATTGTATGATAGATTTTGATTTCATTTAACAGATGAATTTTAATTCTATAACCAAAGATAAAATTGACATCATCTACCCCCTTCTCCGGCTGTTTGGCCCTCCAAGGGCCCGTGCTATTACGTCCTAACCATTTCGTTTCTTGGCTGCATGAGAATTTTCTTGATTATGTGAAGGAACAATGGAACCAAAGCATTTTTAGTAATGAGTCTATCGGTCCTATCAATAAGTTAATTACTGGAGGTGTATTTTGCTCCCTGCTTTGATGTATCTGTTATCTATGTATGTACCGGGTTTGGTCTTTAGTCAGTTGATGACTTTGTCGAAGGTGGACTGGCCATTGTCCCGAGATTTGGGCATTTGTCTAGTTTGTGAGTGTCTTTGTCTGTTGATGGCCTTGCCGGAGGTGGAGAGCCTCATGAGTTGTGTCAGTTTGGATGTATTTCATGTTTTAGGTTTTTCATGATTGTTGGTATTTTTAGGAGGATTGTTGGCATATTTAGAGTACTTTGCGTGTGATGTATATAAACTTTGTTATTTTAGTATAACTGGGTCTTAACAGGTCCAGATATATTTTTTTTAATCTATGAATTTGCCTTTACCTAAAAAAAAGTTATTTGCATTCATAAAAAACGAAATCAATTATTGGAAAAATATCATTGTTAACGAGGACGATTACGATATTAAACCACCACCAAAGGACAATAATACTACCAAAAAGGGGGGGGGGAACAATATTAAGTGAAAAAACTAAAACATGGCTTCCATAAACTTAACTCCAAACTCGATTCGGGAGTACCTCATTGGTTTTGTGATTCGAAATCATTAAGGAGAGGTTGTTAGCCTCGACGCCCATAAAAAGAATTTCAACTCGGTAATAAAAGCTGAAGTTTTTGCTCTTAAATTTGGCTTATAAGAAGATATTAGATTACAGATCGAAATCGAGGATGATAATTTGTGTGAAGGCACTTCAAGGTTTGTGGAGTTGTCTGTGAGAGGTCGAGAGGATATTATCCGACTCTAGACTAGGTCTTCGTTTTTTTTGATGATGTTCAAATCAGACATGTTTTCAGAAAAATCAACTATGTTGACCGTTTGACCCATCTAGGAAATATCGACACCCAACACCAACTTTTCTTATGATCCCGAACTTCTAGTTCTCATCCGTAAGGATGCTTTAGGTGGACTGCCTCTAGGAAGTAAACTAACATAACAACTTTCCGTTATCGGAAAAAATGATGTGGCTTAACAAATAACCAATACGTGTAAGTTTGATGACGTGGATTTACGAAACTACGTCAAGTCAAGTGTAAGTTTATGAACTGCTTTAATATAATATTATAATATATATATATATAATGGTTGATATTCTAATTTATCCATGATAAATCATATCGAGTACTTTTGAATTGATTTTTGATTTCTTAAAATCGTACTAAATGAGCCTTAAATACTTTTATAACGTAAAAAGAAGATGATTAATGGAGGAAGGAAATCAGAATCATGATCACTTGATTAGAGTACATATATTTTTTATGGTAAGTGATTTATATTCTTTACTTTGATACTATATTATTAACTAAATGTGAAATTAAACAATAAAAAAAATGCGTACGAGAATGAAAGGCAATAAATGATCCGGTCTGGCGGCTCAACGAAGGCAATAAAGTGTTAAGCGGATATCCGATATAAATTATTGGTTTTACCCGTGATTATAATTACGGTTCATGTGTCAATAAGTATCCACTTATAAGTTAATTAACCTGCAACTTACGCTGCTGCTCAATGTTCATTCCCGCTCTAAACCCGGTCGTGCTAATATACGCTACGCATCACTCCGATCGGAGATTGTTAAAGTGTTAAGCGGTTGTTATTTTATTCAAAAATTACAAACCCTAGAAATCGACAATCGAAGAGAAGAAGCACAATCCCCTTTTGACTCGTAATCGCTTCTTAACTTCTCCCATTCATGCTTTGCTGGACTATTGCTTCTCATTCTCGCCCTCGATCGATTGCTATACATCTCGAAATTTCCGAGAATTCGCGTTTTCTAGGTACTAGTTGATTCAATTGGTTGTTTAACTTGTTGATTTGGCAGGTGAAGATTGGGGGAAAAAGATTTCGAATCCTCCATTGATGGACAAGGCAGCTGGAAAATCTCTGCAGCAGACAAGATATCCGCACTTCTTTCAGATTATTGTGCCTGAACACCTCGGGAATGGAGCTCTAGTAAGTTTTTGCATTCGCGTCCTCTCTGTCGGTGTCTTTCTGTATGCTTAGCAACCGATAGAAGATGGTCAATTGTGTCTGAAATTGTGGAAATAGAACAGAAACTGAAGTAGAGAATAGATTAAAAAGTAATGGAGAAGTCGAAAAGTGGAGTGCGAGAGGAAGTATGATTTCATCATCCGAATTGATCAATTATATGCTACTGAAACTTAACTATTGTGGGATTCTTGTAAGATTTTGCTTTCATCTACTTGTATGTTCTGCAATGGTTTGAAGATAGTAAACTGTGCTAGATTTAGTGGAATTAGAACATTACAGGGAAAGTAGAGAGTTGAAGAAGACATGGAGGAGCGAGAAAGTTGAGTGGGGAGAGGAATTGGAAGAAAACGATTTCATTATCTGAATAGACTGATTTGGAAAATCAAGTAAGTTCTTAGTAGGTGTTTGCTCAGTACGACATTTTATGGATGTCCTGTGAATGTCAGTCAGCATAGATGAAACTTGAGAGCCACCTTTTTCTGCAGTTCAACAATAGTGCTTTGTTAATCTTATTAGCTCGTCTACATTTTTCAACAGGAGATTCCCCAAGATTTTGTGGATGAGCATAGAAGCTACTTACCAAAGTATGCTTACCTCCGAATATCAAATGGTAAACAGTGGAAAATAGAGCTATACAAGAGTGATGTTCGAGTTTGGCTACACAGAGACTGGCAACAGATTACTGAGAACTGCTCCATTAAAGATGTACATGCCTTGTTGTTCAGATATGAAGGCGGATCCCTTTTTAATGTTTTCTTATTCAACAGAAGCGGATTGGAGATCAAATTTCCTAACAGAGTCAATATTAATCAACCCGAAGTCCTGAGAATCAAGGACAAAAATGATGATGATAACTCTGATCTGATTCTGGATTGGCCACTAAATTCCGGGGAAGCGTCAGTGGCTAACCAATGTGGTAAGTGAACATTCTTGCTTCTCCAATCATGATATTTGGTGTATGGATTGCATATGAAATCATCTAGATTCCACAATATCAAACTTTTGTATGTTTAATCGTGTGAAAATTAGGAGGAGATGATGACGTGCTTCAAGACAAAGGACCTGTTGCTTCTGTTATTGCAAAGGAGGGAGTTCTTCGAAGAGCAAGGGCTTTTCAGAGTCCAAATCCACATTTTTTTGTCATTATGCGATCAGCTTATCATTCTCACCTGGTATGCTTGATCTACATGTTGCTTTGAACTGAACAGAATTCTGATTCTAAAATTTTAATTTAACAATTATGATGTACATGTCGAATAACTAGTGATCTTTTGTAGTATGTCCCGGCAAGGCCTGGAAGAAGATATTTCTATGGAAGGGATAACAAACAGATATACCTAATTGGACCAAATGGAAGAGCTTGGTTTATGACATATCGCATTGGAGGCCCTCCACTGTGCCAAGTAATAATCAATAAAGGATGGTATGGATTTGCACAAGAATATAATATCCGATATGGTGATGCATGCGTCTTTGAGCTGATCAATAGCTCAGTCATGGCATTCAATGTAGCCATATTCAGAATTGCTGAAGAAAAAGAAGAAGTTAACCAGGACAACCAAGTTGAAGTTTCTAATATTCCTAGCCGTACACAGACTGGAAAGAGAAAAATGCTCGAATCTCCAAACTTTGAAGGAGATAAATCTGTGCCCTCTTTCACTGTTGTGTTCAAACAAAAAACTCAATGCATGAGTGCTGTGGTATGGTTTTTCAGTTTCCTCCATTGCTTCCATTGATGGAAATTAGTGCATTCATGCTATATTGTATTCACATTGAGATTATTCGTTTTTGTAGCGTGTACCACTTGTTCATGCTTCAAGATACCTTATGGATCAGCATCAAAAACAAGTATTCCTCCATGGGATTTCTGGGCGAACATGGCATGTTAAGTGCTATGTGTATTACGCAAATGTAAAGTATGTAAGACTCTCATCAGGTTGGAAAGATTTTGTAGTGGACAATGATCTGCAAGACGGAGATGCTTGCGTATTTCAGCTGCTTTCTCAAGCACCACATCATTACAATGTCGCCATACTACGTGCCTCAGATCAGCAAAATTGAGTTAACCGAAAGTTTCATTGCATATGTAGCTGAGCTAATGTTGTTGTGTAGTATGTTGGCAGGATAATCAAGCTTTGCACAGAGATTGGCGGAGAATATGTTGCTGTTTAAGTTCTTAAGTGTTCAGTTTTAACAGTTTGCTGGCATGAGCAGGGGATTTGAGTTTTATGTTAGATTGTTTGCTTGCGTTCATTTTGCTCAAGTATGTTGCATGTGTACATTGAGTACTAAGGCAGAAAGAATGGAGCAAACCTTTAGTTAACCTCTATTTCCCTCTCTCAACTCTTCTTTTGACAATAATTAGCAGATTTTGATGCTGTAATGAATGTAACACGCCTTTGCAACATGTGCCCCCAGATTCAAATTCGTCAATACTTTCTAGTAACAGAACAAATGTCTTTGTAACAAAATTCTACACATGAATGTGTTTATCATAGTCCAACCAAGTAATCTCAGATAGTCGTCGAATGTCTCTCCATGCTTGATTTTAGCCACTGAACCACATGACAGCTGCAGTATTATTGGACCAAACAGCAAATTTACTCAAAAGATGCTAGAAGATAATGTGGAAATAATAGAGCATGACATTTTCCCAAGTAAGCAACCAGGAAAAGTAGCACACTAGCTGATAGAGTGTAAAATCGGGACTCGAGCACAAAACACATCAACAGTAGATTAAACACACAGATAAGAACAATCTTAGGTAAACCTTAAAGGAATCCACTAAGCCTCTCAAGGGAAAAACATCACTAGAGTCAATCTCAGAGAAGAACAACTCTTAAGAGCCAAAGACAAAAGCTTATAAACATATATTTCTCGAAAACTAAAAATGAGGCCTAGTGCCTTATTTATAGAAGCTAATGCTAAGGTCACAGCAGGTGACCTTAGTCCTTAGCTAATCCCTCATAACTCTGACAGCTGGCAATTATCCCTAACTGTCAAATATTTCATACACACTATTTTTGTGCCGAACACTAGCAAAGTACATGAGCCAAGAAGAATGATTTCACAAAAGACATCTCTATTACAAACTACCCAAGATCCAATTTATGTTGTGGAGAGTTTTTTCCCTTGTCTGACTAAATCATATATAACGACATATAAATTTGACCTCCCCAATAAACTGTTATGTCAAGCATCATCAAGCTTTCTAAAAAATCTTAAAACTCGACAATAATCCCTATTATAATCTAGGCCGAACAAGCCCTTAATCCTTAATAGTCAAGTTATGCTTATTAGTGGCAGTTATTTGCAATTAACTACTCACAAATCAATTAATTGCAAATAACTGCAACTAATAAATAAGAATTGCTTACCAAGACCTAAACTTAAGATCTAACTGACACATAATTCCTAACACTATAACATTATCGCAAAATCATAGGAAGTAAAGAAAAGAAGACTCCTCAACTCCTCACTAAAAATATCACGTACAATTTCTCATTCTGTCATATTTAACACCGCGGACATCTATTACTAGCAATGATAGAGTGTTAGAAAATCACTTCACCAGTGCCATACATAACATCTAGCATGTCTATATATACTAAAGCAGAGGTATAACGCTTGTGTCACACTCACGTTCGTTTAACTCCATGTGGTGCAGAAACTTAACGTCACCGAAACTCTTTTCCATAGAATAAAATAAACCAGCTTTTTATTTATATTTACATATACATGATTATACTTTAATTATAAGTAAACATTTTATTTAAAAATATTTTTTATTTTTTATAGTGATTACAAATTATATAACTATTAAACTTTACTTCTATTGCATTTACAAAATTAATAAAAAGTAATACTTATTTTATGCATAATCATGTATATGTGAATCAAAATACACAACTTTGATTCCAAAACGTAGAACATTTATAAAAATTAATATTTATTAAATTTTATCGGTGTAATCAAAAAATAAAATTGTTTATTAATTCTTTTTGTCAGATAATATGTAAATAGAAGATAATTGTTTATCATAAAATCTAATATTTTTAAACGATTCTAAAATGGCTTATCAAAAATATTTTGTCACTATTTCTTTTTAGATTTATGTCCAAACTCATGACCATCGTTAATTTGAGTGTCTATTTTGCTTCTTCTTTTTTTTGTCAAACTACTCACCACTAATATCTCCTATCTAACCGGAAAATAATTTTAACATTTAAACTCCAATACTCGTTTTGCTAATGAAATCCTCATCGTAAAGATCAAACATACAACATATTACCATTCAAGAGTCATATTTCTCTCACATGCAAAACAATGGGTTGTGAGCGTAAGAACATTCTAGTCACCGGAGGCGCTGGTTTCGTCGGCAGTCACACGGTTCTCGTATTGTTAATGGAAGGTTTTAGGGTTTGGATCATTGATAACCTTGATAATTCTTGTCAAGAAGCCATTCATCGTGTTAAAGAGTTGGCCGGACCCAAATTAGCTAAGAATGTTGAGATCAATATGGCATGTCTTAATTCCTCTATTTTTTGTTCTTTCTCTTGTCCTTTTTATGCGTGTTTGCTGTCCATATCTAGATACATCAAGATCGATACCATGTATGAAGATATAGATATGAGATTGATATAAAAAATTGTGTCTCAAAATACCAAACATTAGGTATGAGATTTTATATATCGATGTTCTCATCTGATATTTAGATATCAACACGAAACATACCCTTAAATTTGATATTTTATTATGATTTGTTTGATGCCTCTTGTGTAGGGTGATTTGAGGAACACAGATGACATTGAAAAGTTATTCTGTAAGAACAAGTATGTGTCTGATGATTGATTTGTCCCCTATAAACTTGAAACTCTATATTGTTGTATATTATTGATATTTTTTTTACTGATCTAGATTTGAAGCTGTGATTCATTTTGCTGGATTTAAGGCAGTGGGTGAAAGTGTTGCTTTTCCTCTTCGCTATTATGAAAATAATTTGATTGGCTCCATCAATTTGTATCAGATCATGGCTAAATATAATTGTAAGAAGGTAATTTTCTTTTCTACTTTATTTGATGTTTCAATTTTCTTGGAAAAAAAAAAGGTTAAGTAACATAACAATCGATGAATATGAAACAATTTGACACAATTCATTTCTATGTTACTAGTTTCATGCAACACATGTAAGTAACACTTTGATGATAAATAGTTGGTTTTCTCATCATCTGCGACTGTCTACGGCCAACCAGAGAAGGTTCCATGCATCGAAGATTTTGAACTAAAAGCTATGAGTCCATACGGTCGGACAAAGGTACTATGATTCTTTTGTCAAATAATTACGCGTTTATGATAGCAATAAAAAGAGTAAACCTCTTACCTTACATATGACACTTGATATCTTACATTGGACAATACGTGACATTTTTTCAGCTTTATCTCGAAGATATTGCTCGGGATATTTCAAGGGCGGATCCGGAATGGAAAATTATATTGCTAAGATACTTCAATCCGGTTGGAGCTCATGAGAGTGGGAGAATAGGTGAAGATCCAAAGGGGATACCAACTAATCTCATGCCTTACATTCAACAAGTTGCTGTTGGTAGATTGCCTGAACTTAATGTTTATGGTCATGACTATCCAACTAAGGATGGTACTGCAGTATGTAATTCTTAATTATATACTATACAAATCTTCTTCTTTTTTTCATTTGTTATGCTCAATATGATTTTGTGTCAATTTAAGGGCTATCAATTACAGGTTCGAGATTACATTCATGTCATGGACCTTGCGGAAGGACATGTCGCTGCTTTGAGGAAACTTTTTAAGACCGAAAAATTAGGTTATCTAACATTTTTTGCTCTTTATAATACGCGACTATTTAGGGTTTATGTACTTTTTCACGTGAAGAACTCTCTTATTGTGAAAGTTAAAGAGCATATATGAACATACTACTCTCGTTATTTTTCCATTTAAGAAAACTTACTACCAAAATAAATCTTTTGATACATATACGTCTATTTTTATTTTGTGATCAGGTTGTGTTGCCTATAACTTGGGAACTGGTCGTGGTGCATCAGTGCTCGAAATGGTGGATGCATTTGAAAAAGCTTCCGGAAAGGTATATTTGTTATATTTGGACAATATTAAATTCGGTAACTCCGAAACGGATTGGAAATTAATCTAGTTCATATGTGTACCTTGTTCATGGAATCATTTCATGTAATTCCATGCAAAATGCACTTGGTTTCCCCCATTTTATTACCTATAAGATATCAAAACTAATCAATTTCTACTACAATTACTTCAAACCACAATTAATGATTCCCCAAAACTTCATGAACAAGGATATACATATCAACTAGATACGTTTTCATTCCGTTTCCGGAGTTGAAACCAAATAGGCCCTAAATAACTAATTCGAATAATTTTTTGACAAATTTATTAGAAAATACCTCTTAAAATGTGTCCAAGGAGACCAGGAGATGCAACTGCCGTTTATGCTTCAACAGACAAAGCAGAGAAAGGGCTTGGATGGAAGTAAAGTTTCTCATCCCTTATGAGCTTTACTTGTTAAGTTATGAACACGATTTATCTACATAATCCATACATGTTTTACATTTTAGGCCTTCTTAATTGTTATCTTCTTTATAGGGCAAAATACGGAATTGATGATATATGCAAAGGACAATGGAAGTGGGCAAGCAATAACCCATGGGGATATAAGGGAACATCAAACGGAAATTCAACAAAATAATAGCTAGTGATCTTGCTCAAGTTTTGACATTTTTGCAATGTTTTTCAATATCTTGATTTTTTCTTCCTAGGTTGAGTTTTTAGTTAGAAGAATCTTATTTAGTCGATTAGTTTAATATAATATTGATATGTCTCATGTATGACACATGGTATTACCGAATTTTTGAAATAGGTTGAATTTAAGAAATATTTATGTCATATGTAAACGGGTTTTGTGATAAATTTGATTTGATCAAGAGATCTTGTTCGGCAGAACTGTGTGTTCATAAAGCTATAATACACCCCTATACACAAATCTTATATTATATATTATTGATGAATGATAACCTAATATCCGTGTGTTCACATAATTTTTTTTTTATTTCAATACAGAAAAATGAATTGTACGTTGGTAATATATAAACCGTTAGTTAATAGAATATGAAATAAATATTTGTTTTGTTTGAATATGAATCTATTAGTGCACAAAAATAAACTAAGATGATATTTTGATATAAAAATATATTTTATTTTATAATTTGTAAGAATAATTTTCTTGGGAAAAAAACTTTGTTGTAACAAATTTAGTTCAAATAATTTTATACTAGAGTAAAAAAAAAATTGTTAATCTAGTTTACATATTTTACACAATCATGTTACTAATTTCACTCTACTAGCTTCTTTTTTAAAAAAAAAAAGTTTTTTGCACTACTATCTCCATAAATTGAATCATAAATTTAATATATTAATTTAAATAAATCCGTGCATAACACGTTTATTTTTTTTAACTTTTTTGAATCATTTTTTTATTTTTAATAATTTTTTTTTGTAACATGTAGTTAATAATAAAAAAAATTATAAATTATTTCACCGTTAAAACTTTAAAATAACTCGCAAAAAAAAAGAGAAAAAATGAGTTAATAAAACCCTTTTGTATTGTTGATACCAACTAGGCCCTTAGTCATTTAACATTTATTCTTAACTTTAAAGGCAAGGGTATAAAGGGAATTTTAGAGAGAAGTTAAAATAAAACCCTATAAATAGGATTTATCTAGGTTCGGGTTCGGGTTCGGGTTCGGGTTCGGGTTCAGGGTTCCGGTTTCCGGTTCGGGGTTCCGGTTTGGGGTTCGGTTTTGGTTCGGGGTTCCGGTTCAGGGTTTTGGTTCGGGGTTCCGGTTCGAGTTCGTATTCGGGTTCCTGTTCAGGTCCGGTTCGGGTTCCGGTTCCGGTTCGGTTTAGGGTTTGGGTTTGGTTTTGGTTGGATTTAGGGTTTTCTTTTGGATTGGGTTTACCTTGTAATTACCAATTTGCCCTTCTATTTTATTTTTATTGATAAATAAAAGGGGCCTAATTTGTCCCTTGATAATAGAAAGGGCCCTCTTAGTGCCCTTCTTTAAAATAAAAAAAAACCTACTTTTTCAATTTAAACCAAAAAAAAACGAGTACTCAATTATATATAATAATATATAATATATATGAGAAATCGGAATGGAATAGACAATTGATACGAAAGGCCCAACTGAATTGGGCCAATGGAATACAGGCTAGTTTCCGGCCCATATTCTGAAAAAGCGCACTATGAAACGAAGGCCCAGAAAAAAACACACACTGCAGAAATATGTGTTAAAAGGGCCCCAAAACATTTTCACAATCCTAGGGTTTTTGGTTACAAGTCGAGGAAAGCAGAGGAGAGGAGAGGAGAGGCGACCACCAGCAGCCGATAATCACTTCGCAATGGTTCTCAAGTAAAACTCTCTCTCCTTCTCTGTCTATCTGTTCAATTGCATGTTATTGGGATCATATACCTGCTAGGTTTGAATCGAAGTTCATCGATGTCTTGACCTGTTTTACTTAAAAACGTTTTCTGGAGCAAATTTCATGACGAATTCGGGATCCAGATTTTGAATATACATTGGACGCACCGTTTCTCCGACGTCAAATTTGCGCTTCTCTATTTGACGATTCGCTGTTGAAAATCTTAGTTGCATATTTCTATCGGAAGCTTCATTGGTCATTTTTAACATTCCTAATTCTGAAGCAGTTTCATATTCATTGTGCGGATTTCAGATATGAGATCTGTATAAGTACTTTCTACGTAAGGTCTGGATTTCTAGGTCTAGCAATTGATTTGACAACACAACAACGTCTAACCATAGTAGTTCTACTCCAATTGAAGATGCTTATTCGAAAGTACTTAAAAGGACGCTGTAGTGGATCTTAACTTGTACATTTGTAGATATGAGTTTTATAGTTATGAGATGCAATCCTACTTATTGCCCTGTAATATAAGTGATTATCAGAGAATTTGCATGGATTGGATAGATTCTACTGTAAGTTTGTTCTTGCTGTTTCCTGGTTGTATGTTCTGTGACCTTTGGATTGTTCGAGTGTTGAATTTAATGATTAATCATTCGTGAAAGATTGTAAATGTGTGCCTGCTTCCCCTGCTTCAGGACTGAACTTTGCCGCTTCAGTGGTGCCAAGATCTATCCTGGGAGAGGAATCAGATTTATTCGTTCAGATTCTCAGGTTTGATTTAACAATGCTATCTTTTATCTCCTTTTTTGATGTAAATGTATATTTAGATGCAACGTTATCAACTTAACTGAGTCATATATATTGCCATGAAGGTGTTTCTCTTTCTTAACTCAAAATGCAAGAGGTACTTCCACAACCGCCTGAAGCCAGCCAAGCTTTGCTGGACTGCTATGTACCGTAAGCAGCACAAGAAGGTAGATGACTAAACAACTATTCAATCCACTATGAAAGTATGAATTCTGGTTTAGGCTCTTTTCTGATTTTTCCTGATATTCACAGGACATTGCAGCAGAAGCTGTGAAAAAGAGGCGACGTGCAACCAAGAAGCCATACTCAAGGTCTATTGTTGGAGCAACCTTGGAAGTCATCCAAAAGAAAAGGGCTGAGAAGCCAGAAGTCCGTGATGCTGCAAGAGAGGCCGCTCTTCGGTATGCTGTTTGTTAGCAAAGTATATTGATGAAATTTCTACATTGAATTTTGTTCTGAACTATCTATCTGTTATTGGTTTTGTAGTGAAATCAAGGAAAGGAACAAGAAGACCAAGGATGAGAAGAGAGCGAAGAAAGCAGAGTCATCCGCCAAGGCAAAGGTCCAAAACAAAGGTGCACCCAAGGGTGGTGGTGCTAAAGGCCCCAAGATTGGTGGTGGTGGTGGAAAGCGATAAGCTTGTTGCGTTTTATCTTTACTTCCCCTGTCATTTAGCTGGGTAGTAATTTTTGAATATTTCTCTTGCAGACATGTTTTTTTACTTGATGTATCCTCCATTATGCAATTTCTATGACTTATTTTGATTAGATCTGATGAGTCACCTGTTATATTTTGCCACCACAATCACTGAGCCTGGCTCATTTTCCTCGTTCTTGTCTCCAATTTACATTTCATGCAATGCCGAGCATAGAATTGCCTGATTCCCATTTTTGCTGGTTAAATATCTTTGAAAGGAATTATGGGTTCCAAAGATCCTTTGGTAATGAAGCGGAAAGGAAAACAAATAGGGGTTGTTGTGAGAATTTTATAATAATCCCAATATAAAAAGTGCGTTTAGTATGGAAGTTGTAGTTATTGTTTTGGAGTTTGTTGTTGGTTTAGAAAATCTCCTCTACTCACAAGAGTATTGTTATTTCATTTAAAATTGTAGAAAATAATCTTATTTCATCTCCTTTGTCTCAAATAATCTTTAATCTCTCTACCTCCAAAGAAAATCTCAAATAATCTTTAATCTCTCTACATTCAAAGAAGACCTATGTAGCCAAGATGATGATTTTAGATATCGGCATCATCATTAATATGTTTCATTTTGACAAACAACAATTGGCGGGTTGATTGCTACAAGGGTGAGGCCATATTCGTGTATTGAGAATCGATTAGAATCCCGAGATAAGTATATTATTTTCTTATATAGTCGTTGGGAGAAGGCATCCGAAGATATCCTCTGTTTACAATTTACGGGTCACTATTGAATCCCATAGACTCGGTCAATTAACCGTTCCGGATAAGAACATGTCTGACGAAGGTGCTTGAGGTGGAGTGGAATGGGTCGGCCCAACACCATATATGAGGCCTTAAACCCTCACTCACAAAACAATTCCTCAATTGAAGTCATCTACCCAGATCCCACGACCCACTTTCATTTTCATTGGGGTGATTTTGGAGATTTTGACCCATTTGATACTTAATTATCCTCATAACTTTTGTTTAGTAACTCCGTTTGAACCGATTTGTTCACCATTGTTCCTCATTTTACATCTAGTTTCATTATGTCTTCAATTTCTGATGATGTTGGAATTTTCAGCTATGTGTGAGTAGTACCTTATTAGGGATTTAGGGCAAAAATTCCATATTCAAGCTATGTCCACTTAAATTTATGTTATAACTTAGGAAATAAATGAGAATTATTGCATGTTAGTGAGCACATAATATGAACTTCTTAGTGATCCATTTTTGCCTTCTTTTACACTTGCATTTCCCTAACCGACTTCTTAGAGCAAGATTAAGATAACATGATTCTTTAGGAGATGACCTTGACATGATATTCATATATTTACATTGACATTGTCGTTCACTTGCGGTTTTATGTGATATCCTTGAGTATGATGTTTTTGTGACACATTATTGCATATATTTGCATCATTTGCATTGTACAATCGGGGCACATCAACCGACACCAAACTCGAGCAATTTTCATTCCTTAGTCTCATATCTAAATCAACTCCATCTTGGTCTTGACTTCCTTGACCTCAAGGAGAACCTTAGTGTGTTGAGGACATTCTCTCGTAAATAGATCCATTTTAGCTAACTCTGCAAATGCTTAGAATGTTTATATTGTCATAAACTAACATGTGGATATCCAAAATACAAAAAGAAAGGAAATATGCCTATAAAAAAAACATAATTATGTTTAGAAATGTCAACAAATAAAAAAAAATGATGATGAAAAAAAGCTAAAATAAATATTATCATGTTTCACGAGAAAATGAATCAAATGATTGATATCATTTAATCAAAATATATAAGATGAATTGTCCCATTCAAGGACTAGATGACACGTCATGGAGAACCACGATACAAGATGACACGTCATCTAGTGGATCGAAAGGCCGAAAGAATCGGCAGACGGACTAACCGTCATGGAGAGCCACAATACAAGGAAAAGTATAATGATCTAGTCAATAAAAAGCGGCGAGAACAATGTTTGTCTTCAAAGTCTGGGGAACAACTGTGTTCACTTAGACTTGAACTCACAATAGAGCTTTCAGGAGACGATCACAAATCAACGCCCCCTCCGAGAGAAGCCACTCGAGACGCCACCAAAGAACCACATCAAAACTAAGAAGACGACTGCAAAACACGGAGTCTTGATATAAAAATGTATAACTTTTGAAGATAAAAGATTGAGGATTTAAATTGAGAGGAGTAGAAATGATTGATGATGTAGTTGACAACAACTACTTTTTTGTATTTCTAATTAATGGTTGAAACTTTGAAGGGTCAACCAAAACAATACATTCTTCTTCTTTTTTTTGTTGTTGATGAGGATCTCTAAAAGAAAAACCTGTAAGAAGATGTAAACTTATTCAAATAATTGATCACATTTTCTAAGCATAGAAAGTCTCTCAAATAGACCCAAGCCCGTTAGAAAGAAGAGTGTGGGCTTGGATTTAGTTTTATTTACTTATTACTATATTTTTTTGGTTAAATACTTATTAGTATTTTTACTCTAGAACAAGCAAGAAAAAGCAAGTCAGACGGTAGAACTGACAAATCAAACTTCGGTTTGCAAGCTGCTGAAAGAGAGGGAGAGTAAGCCAAAATCGATTGGGAGAAGAAGTAAAACGGATCCCGTCAATAGAAGTCATAACTTTGGGTTGGAACGCCTGGAGTTGTAACCCTCTGTTGAACGCTCTTATAGTATGGTGCATAGCGTTGATGCGTGACAGTCTCACAAATGTCATATTATGTTGTCATAGAATTGAATAATATATTTTTTGTATTGTGAAACATGATCTAAAAGTCAAGTTATTATAATTGAATTTTAAATCAAAATATATTTAAAGCTGTGTATTAGCATAAACAAAATTTAAAAAAACAAAAAAAACTTTGCATTACCAAATACTAAAGTAACTTTTATCCAAAATATTACGTGTTGATGTACAAGATTAATGAATATTTCAGGACTTAACAATATTAGGGGTTGTTTGAATGATGATTAAAAAGAAAAATTGGAAATACAAATGTAAGTTAAAAGAAAAGTAATTGAATGAGTTTTTTTTTTAATGTTTAAAAAACCTCTAAAATTGTATTATTCCCTACAAATAAATTTGTATTAACAAATCAATCTAATAACAATCCGTTTCATCCCTTTCTTTGCAAAACAAACGACCTTAGAGTAATTTTCAACAATACCTACTTTGGTGGGGCTATTATTTGCTTATTTGAAATTAAATTCAAGTGTGTGATTGCTAGAAAAATTGTCGAAGTGTGTGATGGTAGTTACTACAATTTCGACAAACATTTGAAGCATAGATTGTGTACACACTAACATTTTATCATCTTCCAACTACTCCACTGAATAATATTTTGCATTTAGTGTAGTGTAGTTTTGAAACAAGTCAATTTGCTCACATCTTCTATGTGTTGAGGCAAAGGATTAATGAAGTCATTTTAGGAATAAATGAAATGGAAAAAAAAAGAAAAAAAAAGAGAGTAGAAATGTTAATTAATATGACCAAACTACATTACGACAAACATTTGAAGCATAAATGTGAAACCCTTGTGTATACTAACGTTTGTCAAACCTTGTGTATGGACTATGATTAAGGTGGACGGTTATAGTTGCTATACCTACTAATCAACACGACATTTTTTGAGCATTAATGAGATGGCATTAATACAGGGTTGTCATAGTAACACTCCGAGTTTATAAACTCGAGATGTCATGAGATAATAGAATAGAACTTTATGGTGGGTTTCGACATTATCTTGACAACAAGTTCATTAGATTTTTAATTTAAGGCACAAATGTATAATAAAACAAAACGATATATAACTTTGAACATACGGAAATAATAAAGTCATGATAATACATGACATGAGACAACCTTTTTTCCGTTAGTTTACTTACTAACATTTTTCTAAATTAACTCGCTACATGAATGCAATGACCCGAAAAAACCCGATCGGAGCTAGTACACGGACCCGACTGACCACCCTCTTTGCAATACTCCGTAGCTTCTTATCTTGTACATTACTATCGAACTTGACGGAAAAAAAGTGTTAGCTAATAACATAAGTCACGTAACTAAGAACTACAATAGCACTACGCACGTCCAGGCCCGGCTCGTAACAGGTGCAACAAGTTCGTTGAAACATGGACTCGGAATTTTTTATAAGTTGCTTTCGAAAATCGTTTTTTAAAAATAGATCTCCTTTTTATTATTTATTTTTTGTTGTGTACATACTAACATTTGTCAAACCTTGTGTATGGACTAAGATTAAGGTGGACGGTTATAGTTGCTATACCTACTAATCAACATGACATTTTTTGAGCATTAATGAGATGGCATTAATACATGGTTGTCACCTTCCAACTACTCTACTGAAATGGACTAGGGTGTATTACATAAATTAGTATTAGATCTTAGATTGGTAGATTGTGATCATAGTTTGTGATTTTAAATTAGTTTTTTGAATTTATATTTAAAAAATATTATATATCTGCTTAGTAAAATTAGATTGGTAGGGTTTCAAAAATAACAAAAAGACGAAAAATGTCCTTTATAAATATTTTAATCATTATCACAATATAAATTTAAATAAAAAAAAGAAAAGAAAAATAAACGAATTGTACAAAATTTTTGAACGAATTATAATAAAACTATGAAAATATATAAATAAAATAAAAAGTATCGCCTATCTTTTATATAGTTACAAAAATAAAACCACACTTTTTTATATTTATAAAATTATCACCGCACCTCTTATAATATTGTTTAATTGGTGAAAAATCTAACTATTAGAGCAAGTCAATTAACGGTCTAAATTACTTCATAATTCTCCGCCATAACAAGTGTATCTACTTGAATCACTAAATCTACTCCCTGGATAGCACCTTTACAAAAAAAAATTTAATCAGTGTTAATTTATATTAATTTTAATAAATTTAACATAATCAAACCATTAGATATGAAATTGTGTACATAATAATATACATAAACATATAAACTAAATAGTACATAATAATCCTAATAAAAACTTATTATTTAATAAGTCGATAATTCTATCTAGAGATTATGATTTTAGTACCATAATTTTAATGTAATACATTATAAATTATTCATTTAAAAATATAATTGTAAAATCTACTACATGTAATATTGTGATTGTTAAAATTTTATTATCCAATTAGGTGTAGATTATTTCATGTACCGGCTCATATATATATGAACATATATATGAGTAACTATCACCCATTAAATTTTAAAACATAAAAATTTTAACTAAACAAAAACTTAGACACCATTATACATAAAAATAATATCTACCTCTAGACATAGTTAAAAACCTATACCTAAAGTATATTTAGGTATATCGAACACAAAGTTCGAATTGTTAAAAAAATTAGTGTTGAGTGCCGAAGATTTCAAATGTGTATCAACACTATAAATCTCTCTAAAACGAGTCTAATCTAAACTTAGTCAAAGCGACAAAAAAAAAACAAAAACCAAGAGTCGTATACTATCACTAAAAAGACAAAAATATACAATCATTATGTGATGCACTTATATACTTAAATAAACTTCATGATTATTACTATTTTTCTTGATGGAGGAAAACCCGTGGGCAGACCGGCACTGTAGTAAAATAATGGAGACAATTGCCATGGAAATCCAACCTTCTTAGGTTCAAAGGATTTTGGGGTTTAGACTTTGCTTCAGAATTGCCCACTCCTAGGGATTCACTTAACATTTTCACATGCCCTAGATTAAGCAGTTATGCTTCCAATGTATTATATTCTGATTATATTATTAAATAGATCTTAGAATTCATTTAGATTGATGATGCACATTTTTATCCAAAACATGAACCAATAAGGATAAATAGCACAAAGCCTTTTGTTACAAAATATGAACCAGTTAGTACATCTTAATTCAAATACCCACTGTAGTAAACCACTGCATTTTCATTCCTAACGGGCATTCCAAGCCTATCAAGGTGACCCGAACCCGGGTACGCCTTACTAGCAAAGCTCGCGTGTCTTTGCTGATGCACACTCCACCTCTTGGTGGAACTCGCTCTCTCGTAACGTTGCTGCTGATGTGGCGGCCTTTGCTTAGGTGCGCTTACTGACCTCACCTTAGCTCTTGAAGACTCTGTATAAGACATGTAACTCGGACAATCAGAATAGCCGCTAAAACAACTCGTTACTGATGCATCACTCTTCGTGGGCGTGTGGCCCCCGCCATGTCTCCTCCTCGAGTACAACCGTGGACTGTTTTCCGCTGTGCAGAATGCACCATCATCTTCTTCGTCTTCGTCTTCTTGGACAGATAGTTTTTTAAAAGTGTTTGGTTTTAGGCCTGATTGGATTTCACCTGAGACCGGACTCGAGTCCTTTGATGCTGTGGTGAAGCTGTGAGTCAATTGATCTGAACCGAGTTGAAAGGGACTTTTTCCGTGCTTTGGGAAGAATTGAGGTCGGTATGTCTTCCCACCAGTGTCTATCTCGAGGATTTTATCAGGCCTTGAGTAGTAATCTTCCATGTGATTGGTATGTCTTCCTAACTGGGGGCCTGATCGGGTTGAGTTTACGTATCCCTTGTCGGGATGCATGAGAACCCGATGAATGGATCTTGTCCCATTCCCCTGCATTGAGATACCAGAATTTATAAGTATCACTCGTTTCGAAAGTAAACTAATACAAGCAAGAGACAAATAGTGACCTTTAACATAGTTGATTCATTGCTTTTTGTGTTCCTAAAATGTGAAGTTAGCTCGAATTTCTCAGGTGTCGGTGGCCCCTGAAAATCAAGCGTAAAACAGTATGATCATTTCATAAAAATGCCAAATCTAAAGCAATTGACTAATTGATGATTAAGAAATTAGTTAGGTATTTATTGAACAAAAGTCACAACTAACCCACAATGAGTAGATTGACATAAGCATGAAACATTTAAAATTGGAGGCAAAGAAAGAGTAACAAGATGTAGGCCTTACAGGGTGATGAATATGGGAAGACTTTCCGCTTGAACTTGGCGAATCATAGGCTCGAACAGCTCTTGCTCGTGCCTGAGCACGCAACATAGCCTGTATACCCCTCATAGTCTCAGCAGTCTTCTTCCTCATAATATGACCTCTAACAAGTGCTTGAAGCTTCACTAATCCCTTTAGAGCTTTCAATGCTCTCCTAGCCTATTAGTCATGAAAAACAAATTTACTAAATTCACAAAGTTCCAGTTACCTAAAACAAAAGCACTATTCAAATCAATATTTACATTAACATTTAAGTATACAATATCAACTCAAAAGCACCATTCACAGAAGTTAATATACACTATTTGAAAATTTTCACCATTCCCTCCATAAAATTGGCAAAAGATTATGCAATGGAAGGCGGGAAGACAAATTTTCAGATCTTTTTGGCACACAAAGTCATGAAAGTCCTTTTTCAAAGACTAAAGGAGCCAAAAGTAAGCAAATCCTTGCTTACTTTAAGGGTAGCAATGTGTCTTTTCAACAATAAAAAGTGAGAAAAAACAAAGAAAAAAAGGGTTTGACAATGAAGAAGATAAGGACATATCACATATGAACCCAGCTATCTCTGTTATACAGGGAAAAAAGTAAATGTCACAGGTCACAAGCTCTGTTACGCTGCAAAGTGCAAAGTTGCAAACACATACATACCAGTTTAAGCATTCAAAGCAACCAAACCAAAGTTTAATAGTACAACCATCCATATATATAAAAACCATAAAATGGGACCCACCAAAGCCTCCTTCCGACCCATCAACCTTCATTCTTTGAACAGTATTGGGTTGTCCCACACCACATGATTCTTCACCCCCACAAGGCCACACATCAACATAAGACCCCAAATTTCCACGTTCACACCCTGCTTAATAATGCAATTCCTTTTTATTTACTGACTAAAAGGTTGATTATGTTGAAAGGTCAAAATTTGTAGAATTCGCGATCAACCGTGCAAATACATCCCAAAATTGTTATAGCATGCATTATTTCCTATTTTATATTGGAAGAATCATATTTAGTAAGGGATAATAGGCCAATAGGGTGTTTAAGGGCGACGAATAAAGATAATAAAGTAAACTGTGCAACAGGCGCATTTTAGCGTAGACTAGTGAGAAAAGGAAGTGACAATGAAGAGCGTTTGGTGTTCAGGGAAATTTGGAAAGGAGAAAGCGACGGTGACTAAACGAACAGTGAGCTAAACATCAAAACAACTATCAAACGAGCCAACACATAAAATAAATATTTCATCCTCTAGCATTTTCATTTTAATTTAAAAGACATGTGGAAAAACGAACCAGATATCCCCGAAAATGTGACTGGATGGCGATAGCAGCCCACTTGTCCCGGCCGGGGACGGTAGTGAGGTGCGACGATGGAGGATTTGTACGCCGGCCGCTTGAAGTCAGTCTGACGACGGCAGCGGCTGCCTGAGCGGCCGCGACAGCAGCCTCAGCAGCGGCTGCGGAGGCCGCGGCAACTACGATCGCATGCTTGCTGGCGTCGTTGGGATCATCAGCTACATATCCAGACACCGCCGGCGACTGAATCCGCGGAATCGACGGTAAATTAGCAGCATCACTGGAGTGGCGGGAGTTAGGGTTTGAAGAGGATTTCTCCCTGTAAGATTTAACGAAGCTCCACCTTCTCTTTTCCTTGGGAGGAGGCGTGGAGTCAGAGGATCGGGTCGAGTCGGATCCTTTTATACCCTGGAGAAGAACCTTGAACCATCTGGTAGCTTTGCCCATTTCTCAGGCATTGGGATGGTAAATCAGTGGAACGCCATGGATGAATCTGCAGAGAGACTGTGAATGAATGAATTATAGTAAGAGAGGAGAGAGAAATTGAGGGGGGAGACGAAGTATACCAACTCCAACAAGTCACATCTGTAAATAGGGAGGTGAAGGAGAAAGATACTGTATAAAACAGATTTGGATTTTGAGGTTGCTCACTCGCCAGTTGTAGAGCGTGATTTTCACGCCTCTTTTGGTTTATGTACTCGAGATGGCTTGTGCACTTTTACTATATTGCCCTCGCTTTCCCTTCTCTTAACTTTGTAAATTGTGTTAATATTATTAATTAAAGGGAATTTCTTCGTTAATTACTCATTTTTGAACGTGCAGTTTTTTGTCTTCGGAATTAAATATACGTTCATTGGATTTGACCTAAGATTATAATTCACATTTGTAGCGTGCATTCCGTCCTATAATTTTAATTGAGTGATTAATCAGACATATTTTTTAATTGAGTGATTAATCCGACATATTTTTTTTGTAACTAATTGAACATGTATGATACGAATAGTTAGTCCTCCAAGATTGTTTAAGTAGGTAGGTTTTCAAATGATTTATTGTTAGTCCAAGCAAGTTCAAATTAAAAAGGCCGGCTTAACTAGTTGTTGATTATTTTCACGGTAAGGGATATTTATCAATGGTTCGATGTGGTGAAGGTGTGAATTTTGTAAACATGTTAGGATATCATTCAAGAATTTGGTTTTGAACAAGAAATTTGTCAAGCTTTTCAATAATGTTATCAGGGTCTTTCCCTTTCTTTCACTAGGTCAACTCATTTTCACTTGTGTTCGAGGAAATTTTAAAGTGTCCAATTTGAAAAATTTAGAGTTTTTGAAGGTGATTCTAGCAGGTTGAGGGAGTTTGTTATTACTCATCGAACATTTTGCTTTTCTTTCCTTCCTTTCATATGGAAGAGGCAATGACTCCTCCTCCTCCTTCATCAATGAAACCCTTTTCTTTTGTTAGAGTTGATTGTAAAGATGGGACTAGCGTTGTCATCACCGATCAAAATGGAAGGATTGGTTTCAAGTATGTTGATAGGATGTTTTCATGCCATGTTTTTACGTGTTTTTAGATGTCCATTTCTTTTGTCTTGACGTTGTTTTGCATGGAACAAGCATCTTTCAATCACTTTATGCTTAATATTGTAAAAGAGATGTCTACTTTCCTCTTTGTGTGTTTGTAGATATTTTGGCCTGAAAAAGAGCTAAAAGGGACCAAGTATGAAAGATTCTAAAGCCAAAAGAGAAAAGAGCTCATCATCTTCATCCAAGCATATGAAGTGATAAGAAGGACTAACATCAATGATCTAAGGGGAAGTCTCAAGAAGTCCCGATCCTCATAAATACTATCACATCGACCTTTACAAAATTTAGCACGGAGTCTGAGGAACCCGAGGATCATCCAAGAAGAAGTCATCAACGAAGAATCATCCAAAGCTTTCAAAAGAAGTGGGCCGAGTTACAATAGCATATGGACCGAGTTAGCATAACACATGGACCGGGTTCACCTATAAGCCGGCCAAGTTTCATCAATTGAGACCAAGTTCAGCCCAAGTTAGGGTAACTCGGTATGTTGTTCTGCTTCACTAGGCTGAGTTGTCCATGATCTATGCAACACTATTCTTCCTCCTCAACCAATAGAAATTATCTAGGGTTTTAACCACCTCCAAAACTCTATATGACCCTTCAATGTAAGGTGAAGAGACAATTACGATTAGAACAAAAACATATCTAGATCTAGGGTACTATATAGTCACCAAAAAGGAGACTTTTGAAGGTAGCCACCAAGAACAAGCTTGTGTTCTCCAATCTTACTTTTGATTGGTAACTCTAAATCACTCTCTTCTTTATTTTAAAATTGTTATTTTGTAAAGATCTATCTATTCATGACAAGTTTTATAAGCTTGATTTCGTTTCTGGCATGTTAGAGTAGACCCTTTCTAAATTGGGACTAAAAGCCCCAAACGATGGGTGTGTTGTGTATGAATGAGTAAAACATGAGTGGTTTTATAACCTAGAAGATCCTTTCTCAAGCTTGATGATATCCTAGTAGTATAGATGGTGTATGTCTAGACTTGTTAAAAAATGGGTCACCATCTTGTTTGGGTTTGTATCATGCATACGTTTAATCACCTTCTTAGATCGACAGGTTTATAAGTAGATGGTTCATGCTATTTGTTAGATCCTCATGATTTGTTTGACTAAGATCACCTTCAAAGGCTGAGTTAGAAGGCCCTAGTTGTGTGTTTCATCCTTTGAGAGCATGTTTGTCGATATGTTGCATATGGGATTCCCTTTGATTTCATGTATTTAGTTGATTCTTTTATTTGTGCTTAGAGTGGCTTGGTTGGTATAGTGACAATATCTATCATGTTCAAGTATTATGATGAGATGATACACATCATGCATGAAGTGCTTTTCGCTATCTCTAGGAGTAGGTTTATTTTGTTGTTGTCCTTTGTGTAGCTTTACTTGAGACCTAGGAGTTCATCTTGGTATCTTCTATAGAGTGACCCTATAGTAGTTGGCCAAGCAAATATACTTGAAATTTGGAAAGCATGTTTACCATGGAATGCCGTTGAATACCTTGAATGCTTAGTCATATGTTCTCATCTTTGGTGTATTTTTATATTGTGATGATTTGTATTACTTGTATGACCTCCTTTGTGCCTATACTTTATATTATTATTAACAATTGGGGAAAATACGTACGACCAAAGTAGTATCTTGATTATGAAACATGCTTTACATCGATTCTTTATCCCCTTCAATGATTTGATCACGCATTTTACTTAGTTTGTGAGCATCAGTTTGGGATGATTAGCTCGCTAACCTAGTCTTTCTTTCCTTTATTGTTTACCCTTTGCTTTACTTATAACGTTTGGATACTTGTTACGTCATCACTCCTTTGATTATGATTGATCTTTGATCACCCCTTGCTACTTGTTTGTTTCTCTACACTAATTTGCATGAATAATTAATGAACAATGCTCAATTCTTTGTGGAATTCAACCTTGATGTTATGAGTCATGTACTTCACTGACAATGGTCGTGCACTTGCGGTTCCCTACATGAATTTCATTATACCTTGGCATATTGCATGCTAGGAACAACCCATCATATTGCATGCTTGCAATTGGGTAAATTTTGTTGGTTTACTTCTAAAGATGAGGCATTTGGCTAGGTTTATTGGGCGATTTTCTGGGAGATTAATGGTTTGTTGGTGACGTTGTTTTCTTCTTCTTTGCAAGTGAATGCACACCTTTGGATGGTAATGGTTTTTTTTTTCTTTGGAAGGGAATCTCAAAAGAAATTTAGAGAAGGATTGTCACCCCAATTACCACAAACTTTCGAAAAGTCTTCGAACCAGATGGGGTATTCCATAAGAGTGCTAAGGTCATCGACAATAAGAATGACATCTCCATACTACTTTTGGCAAGATCCAGGAATTTAGGGAAGGATTGTCACCCAAATTACCACAAACTTTCGAAAAGTCTTCGAACCAGATGGGGTATTCCATAGGAGTGCTAAGGTCATCGACAATAAGAATGACATCTCCATACTACTTTTGCAATATCCATGTTGAACCAAAATAGTTGTTGTCTATTTGTGCATGCAAACTCAACGAGGAGAGAGGAATAGTAACCCAAGGGTTAACGTGCATAGAACTTTTAAAGAAGGGATCAAAGTCAGTCTTACAAGGACAGAGGAAGGCTTTACTAAAGAGATTATAATGAGCGATCATCCTAGATTTTAGCTTTCTCAACTTGATTACATACTAGATTTTAAACGAATTAATGGTTAGACAAGGGAAGAATATGGATTTCACCATGAAGGTGTTTCTAGTCTCTTATGAGTTTGTTTCTAACCTTAGTGAATTCAACGAGTTCACCCATAGGGGCATTCAACAAGGAAAGAAGGAAGGAAACTATTTGACTTTAAGAGAAGAGTCTTCCCCTGTGTAAGAAAGGGCAGAATCGGTTCTTAGAAACTCAGTTGCCTTAGGGGCAGTCCCACCCCAGTAGCGTCAGTCCCAGTAGGAAGATTCTGGGGAAGAATCGGAAAGTAAAAAAGGGGAAGAATCTTCTTTTGCTAGTCAATTTGTGAT
This sequence comes from Fagopyrum tataricum, assembly GCA_002319775.1. NCBI lineage: Eukaryota > Viridiplantae > Streptophyta > Magnoliopsida > Caryophyllales > Polygonaceae > Fagopyrum > Fagopyrum tataricum. The sequence goes on from CM008279.1 coordinate 52,270,160, forward strand.
GAAAGAAATTCTTGGTTAGGCTGAATCAGCTGTTGCTGAATAAAAGGTATTGGAAGATGTATTGGAAGATGTCCAGAGGCTGGGTCGCAAAAGTCTGTAGTTCATGGGAAGAGCCCAGAGTTCTTTCTTAAAAGAAAAGAAGATAATTCATTCATTCCGACTTCCTTCTGCGGTGCAAGTTAGACCAAATGGAGAAACTTAACTAACTCACGGAAGACCAGGAGCAGCCTAAACCGTAACAGAAATACCAACAAGGTATATGACCAAAAAGGCCTTGTCACGACCTGGATTCGAACCAGCACACCTCTGGGGTTGGTGGGGCACGTCAGGGCCCAAGTGCTTGCGGAGGGAAAAACTCAAAAAAGAATGCTGATAAATCTCTTCTCTCTCTTTTGTTCCCCTTGACTATATCTTCTTCCTTACTCATTGCTTGAAACCCATAAGAGAAGTATCCTTGGTTTTATGGAATTTATTTTGTCGCTTTGGCTAGTTGTTTGATGTAATTTGCAACATCTTTGTTTACCTTTTATGTCAACAAGATGGTTTTGATTTGTGGGATCGTTGTTAATAGGGGTATTGATACTTGACGCTTGTTTGGTTTGTTTGTGTACTTGTTTTTACGCGATTTTGGGATTTGAAAAAGGGACATATTTGAAGGCGGTATTTTGGATTTTTGGGATTTGAAAAAGGGACATATTTGAAGGCGGTATTTTGGATTTTTGGGATTTGAAAAAGGGACATATTTGAAGGCGGTATTTTTTTTCATAGGAAAACAATACTTGAAAGAAGCCAAATATGTCAGAGAGATCCCAAAAAAAAGAGATCCCCAAAAAAAAAGAGAACACGAGAGACACGTGAAAGCTTTTATTTTTGTGTTTTTCCGCTTACAATACCTTCAATAACCTTAATTGTTTCAAACACATTCATCAAACTTATCAACACGTAAGAACATTCAATCAAATATCTATTTTAGTTATCCAATAAACTTCATCTTCAACTATAAATAAGCCTCATTTGGTAGTCTCGATTGAAGTAGATGAACAAGAAAAAATTAAGAGTTTAAACATGTTTAGATGTGGAGATGAAATTAAGGGTTGATGGAGATAAAATTAGGAAAAGTTTTAAGCTTCTCCCAATAGTTATTGAGTGAAGTAAGCTAATACAAATTTGTCTTATTATTGCTCTCAAGGCTCTCGTCCACGTCGACCTCTGATCTTTTGTATCATATTTTTATTCAAAGTCATTTTAATTTAAGAAACACTAAACTATTATTTTTTACTTTCTAATTCATATAAACTCCTCCATACAAATGAACCAATTACTTCATTTGAACCGCTGTAAATTATGTGATACTTTGATGATAGTGTCGTTTTATGTAAATTATGAGCAGACCTTATCATATCCGGGGCAGCCTCCCGGAAAACGGCGGGTATGAATACACGAGGAGGTCCAGTCGGAAAAAAGCCGGACCGCCAAACCCGCAGATCCGGATCCGGACACCACTATAGGACCGTCGGGTCAAATATATACAATATAAAAAACGGGTACCCAACTTTCCCTCCGACCGTCTAGGTATGGAGCTTGCCCCGGGGCTTGGTCGGGACCCGGATAAACGGGTAAATTTTTTATTATAAAGCCTGCCCCGAATACGACACGAGTCTAGATATAAACCGGTTTAAATTATATAATTTATGATGTTCACATGACATGAAGTAGTAAAATGTGTAGAGATTAATTTGAAAGCATGTTGAAGTGAAATATGAAATGTGAAATGATGGATGAACGAAGTCAAGCCCTATCGTACTCCTGCATCCCGCCTACTCATCTGTGTGTTTGGTGTATATATATATATATGATGAGTGATAACAGTGGAGAAGACGGGAGAGTAATGAATAGCCAATTAGGTTGACATCAAATCAAGATTCAGAAGGGAATCCAAATCATGCTCTGTTTTCGCTTTGTTAGGTCACCTTTTCACAGTCATACTACAAAACTCACAGCTTTTCTTTTTCTCTTTAAATCTTTCCGAGCCGCCCCAACCAATGGTTGCAATTTTCTCCCCTTTTCCATATTTTTTATTGATTATTATTTGCACTTTGGTTGATTTATTAGGGATTTTTTCTAAAATAATAAAAAGTAAAATTAATTTTGAAACAAGGTAGGGGTGAAACTTAATTTATAGAATAATAAACACAGACGGCAGCACCAAGCATAGGTGAAGATATGAGACGGTTATTGCACTATTGAACTCCAAATATTTATACAGACTTTTTTTGAGGATCATGAAATGAGACTTGAAAGTAGTCTTTCATTGATACTAATTAATTGCGTTAAAAAAGAACAAAAACCCTTTCTCCGCAAAATGAATGCGCTTCATGGATGTCGCACGCCCCCTTGCCCAACGGTGTTCTAGGGTTTTCTTCCCTCTTGTCTCTCTTCTAATTCTCTGGATTGAAGTTCTAAAATCGATACCTTGCAATCATGGAACCACTCTTGATCTGGATCCCTGGTCCAGCGGTTCTTGGCTCCTTTGTGAACATTCCCGTTCCCTTGCCTGCAACCTTTCCCACCTTCGGTGTAAACCCCCTCCTATCAAAATCCCTATTCGTAAATCCCTCATAAAAGTTTTCGTTACTCCAAATGAAATCAAACCACTCAAAATCCCTAAGCCGACCGTGTACGTTGTGGAAAGAGGTGGCCTTTCGTGCTGGTTCTGGATGAAGAACTTCAAGTCATGCACTTTCGGTGTTGTATTCAAAGATCAGAAGCTAAAAGTAACCAAGGAAAATGAAATCTCCGTGTATGGTTCTCCTTTCTTTCGGACGGGAATTGGTACTTCGGACGAGATTTGGAGTCGGCGCCGGTGGTTGAGGTCCCCTGTCCCCGAGGTTCTCATCAAAATCTCAAGTAACTTAATGTGCAAGATTTTTAGATCTTTTCTCATATTCATTTGCAATCATGTCTCCCTTGGGTACATATCTGAACGAGTCATAAGCTTCGGCTTATGTGCTATGAACAAATCCCGGACCTGTCCAGGATGCCAAACCCACTCTCCTTGGAGAGTAAATACCATTGCCATTCCCAAGAATCCTAGAACCATTCACAGATGCTATCTTTCACGACTGTGTGCTTGTGTTCTGCCTTTGTTTGAGATGTTCTTCCACGTAATGTGTCTGCACTATTGCGTTCTTGAACAAAAGTCTCAGAAGTTGGTTGAAATGCTGATTCTTGTGCCTCTCAAAAGCCCTAAGCCGACTTTTTGGTGTGTCTACCCGTTCATCTTATCTACATTTAACTTTGAACTGATACTTCTCCTAAACGAAACACTAGACCGTGATACGATTTTGTGGCCTGAACAAAGAACTATATACTTGAACTGTATAAATTTCTATGAAATTTCTAGGTTTCTCTGTCATTCCTTCTTGTTGAACTGTCAGGATCATTACCTATGCTATTTAACTAGAAATACGAATCATGAATATAGTTATGAATATATGGGTTTCAAGTATGTTGTTGATTTGCATCTGATTTGTATGGGGCTTAAGCTGTCCTGGAAATTAGTTAAGATCCTTTTCTTTATGGATCCTGAAGTTGTGGTCTGTGTGGGACCTTTGAAGCTTTTAAGAACTAAGAATATGAAGAAAAGAATCATAATGTATGTTTGGGCTGCAAGGAGGTTTGCTTTGAGACTAATGTCTACCAAACTACAATACAGTCAAATCGTAATCCATATGATTGCTATGAGATTTAGCCTTTATTCTTGTAGTCTAGATTTGTATATTCATTTAGAGAATTCGCTACCTATGCAACTGAACTTTGATATTTTTGCCCCTAGTTGATTATCTTTTTATGAAGATGAGGTTTGTGCTAATGGGATTATATACGCCCATTTCACTGTTGCAATTTCCCTCTTTGTACAATGGTGTGAAATTTTGAATATGTGTATTGTCCTTGTACATACCACAAATGTGAAGACTCTCTCATGTAATTATATGATATCTGGTATGTCGAACTCCATGGCTGTAGTTGATTTGCATCTGGTTTTGCAGACTTTCAATTGCTTTTCGGCTTGGCTCCAAAATACTTTGGAAAAGAAGAATAAGGGAAAATATATGTACAATAGATTCAACTCTGAACCAAGACAATGGAATTCAAGTGAAGATTACATATTGAGGTGTCCTTGGTCTCTGTTACAATTCAAAACCAAGACTAGAGAAGCACAACCAACAAGCTCCGAAGATGGATGTAAAACTCATGACTTAAGCCTGCACAACTCAAGTCTACATAAGAGGGTTCGCTATCATGAATTTCTCATTTCTTGCAAATTCTGCTTTGTAACCTTCGGCATAATTTATAGAAAATTGAGTAATTTATCGTGGGTTACCCAAATATTCCAAAACCGAAATGTTTGCATCTGTATGTTTCGGTTTTTTATAGAGAATAGTGGATTTACTTGTCAATTTTAGTTCATACATTACGTTGACCTAGTATTCCACCCCATGCCTTGGTTTTTGAGCAGATATAACTTTGATAATGGAACTTGCTCAGGTGATAAATTAGTGACATCCATATATGAGTACTTGGTGAACAATATCTTTTGTTAGTCCCTTACGTACTCGTCGCTTGAGTTTTGGTCGAGGAGAATGGGCTTGGTCTTCGGTCAAAATCTGAACATTGTTATGATTCAAAAGGAAATTCAATTTAAATGTTGTACTAGGAACGAACTAAATAATATTTACCATGCTAATAAAGGGTTAACTTGTTTGACGATTTCCGTCGTGGTCTCTAAACACCAGCTACTTACTTGCCACATGAATTTGGGTTACCTCGGCTGCTCGGGGATTTGGCTCTTCACCTCTGGCTTTATGGAGGCTCGCTCTGGGCCTTGGGAGCCGCTTCTTAAGTTGAATCACCTGTTGGTTATTCTTCTCGTAATAGCCCATAGGTTTGTCTACTTATCGAAATATCGCCTTAAGATGTTCGAATTTGAACGAAAACCGTGTAACACCATTATCAAATGAAGATAGCATATTGGATTGTCGGGGTATGATGAAGAAAAACTTTTGGACGGATCTCAAAATTACTACTCAGAACGAACATATTGACATGATTATATTAGCTGAAATCAAAACTGAAAAAGAACCTAATGAATCCTGTTGGCGCATTGCAGGTTTTGATTCTTGCGCGTTTATTCCGTCTATTGGTCGGACAGGTGGCATGTGTTTACTTTGGAAAAACTATAAATTAGTTAACGAAAAAATAAAAATTACTCAGCTAGATGAACGTTTCCTTGTTATGGAACATCGCAATCTTGAGATCAATTTCTCATGCAATATTATTTTTATCTATGCACCACCGCAGGAAAATGCTAAAGATGCTTTTTGGGCGTTGTTGACAAACTTGGTTCTTAATCTAAATCTTCCATCGTTAATCATGGGGGATTTCAACGAAATCAGCTGCCCTTCTGATAAATTGGGTGGGGTGTATCCTAACAGAAACATATTTCATAGATTAAATAACATTATTCAAAATTGCAACCTTGTGGATCTGGATGCGAGGGGTAACGAATTCACCTGGAGACGGAAAAAAGATGGTGACAATAATACTTTTGAGAAACTTGACAGAGTGTTGGCCCATTTCGAGGTTTTAAGCCAGTATAACCAAGTGAACGTTTGGAATCATGCATTTGCTTCCTCCGACCACTGTATGATTTCTATCCACCTCAACCTAGCTAAACAAAAATTCAGAAATAAACCGTTCAGATATGAGATTATGTGGAATGATAGGCAAGATTGTTCCAATATCATTAAACAAGCATGGCGTGCCCATTTTCTAGGAACGAATATGTTTAAACTAGTAAAGAAAATCCATCTAACAAAGATCAAAATTAAACAATGGAGTAAGGAAAAATTCGGAAACATTAATAAACAAGTTAAGAAAGTCGATTGTGATATTGAGAAATTGCAAAATCATAACTATAGAAATTTTTGTCAAGAAACCAATGATAAACTAATTAGGCTTAGTAAGAAGAGAGAATGCCTGATAGATTTTCAACAAAAGTATTGGAAACAAAGATTAAAGGCGAACTCTTTTGAAAAAGGCGATAAGAACACGAAGTATTTTCATAGAAAAGCAACAGGCATGAGGAATAGGAAAGTAATTAATAAAATCAAGAACAAGGATGGACAATGGATAGAAACGGAAGAGGAGATCTCTCGGGAGTTCCTCCTTGATTTTAATAACAGATTCAGTGCTACAACAAGTGATCGGAACCTCTGTGATCGCTATCTCCAAGTTATATCCAAAGAAATTAATAATGAAGACAATATAGCCCTAACTAAACCCTTCTCAAATAGTGATATCAAGAATGCGGTGTTTGATATCGGAAGCGAGAAATCCCCCGGGCCAGATGGTATGCCGGCGGGCTTTTTTCAGAAATATTGGGAAATTGTCGGCCCTGCCGTTTGTAGAGCTGTGAAAAGCTTTTATCATTCCGAAAAATTATTGAAACAAGTAAATCACACCTTTATAACTCTCATCCCAAATAATGATAACCCAATATCGACAAAAGATTTTAGGCCGATTAGTCTGTGCTCCACAACTTATAAAATAATTGCAAAAATCTTAGCTAATAGAATCAAGAATATCCTCCCAAAATTAATCCACCCTCTTCAAAGTGCATTCGTCCAAAAAAGAAGTATTCAGGATAATATACTGATTGCACACGAAATCTTTCACAGTTTCAAAACAAAAAAAGGAAAAGAAGGATATATGACAATTAAGCTAGATATGGAAAAGTGCATTCGTCCAAAAAAAGGGCTTCGACAAGGGGATCCCATATCCCCTCTGATCTTTAATCTGGGAGCAGAAATCCTTATGCGAAATATTCAGAAAGAAAGTGATCAAAATAAGAAGAGCATAGGTTTCCCTATCTCGAGAAGAGGGTTTTACATCCCTTTCTTAGCCTTTGTTGATGATATCATAATTTTCACCAAAGCTTCGACTAATGCTAGCTCCAGGATTTTGAAAATCCTGAATGGGTACTATGAGATTTCGGGCCAAAAAATAAACCTTCATAAATTTGCTTTCCAAACATCGAATAATGTAGAAAACACTATCAAACGTCAAATCCAGCTATGTCTTGGTATCTCAAGCTCTAGCAGCCTAGAAGAGTACCTTGGATGCCCAATCATTAATGGGAAAGTAAATAAAAAGGTCTTTGAGGATGTAATTATGAAATCTAAACTTCAGCTCTCTAAATGGAAGGCCTCGACCTTATCTCAAGAAGGTAGAACTACACTTATTAAGGCTAATCTAAACGCCAAACCCAACTTTATAATGCAAAACTTTATGCTACCGGCCATCATCCATAAAGAGCTTGACCAGATCAACAGGATTTTTTTCTAGAACAAAGGTACAAATATTCATCCTCTCATTAGCTGGGACAAAATTTGTAGACCTCGGAAATTTGGTGGTGTTGGTATTAGGAAAACCGAGGACATGAACAAAGCACTCCAAATGAAATTGCTATGGAAAATCCTGAACGAACCTGAGACTATTTGGGTTAAAATCGTTGAGGAAAAATATCTGAAAGGCTCTATTTTATGGAACTACGAGGCCAGACAGAATACGTCTTGGCAGTGGAAGAAGCTTATGAATCTGAGAGCTGATTTCTATCTTGGCTTTAGATGGAATATTGGAGATGGCGGTACGGTGAAGTTCTGGAAAGACTGTTGGATTGACAACAAACCACTCAGCAAACTGTGTTATAACCCAAATATTATCCCTAACGACATTGTAGTCAATCATTTCATTCATGAGAATAAATGGGATGTGAACAAAATTGATAATGAACTTGGTAATTGCTTACCATCTGAAATCATCAAAGCGATCAAATCGTACCAACTCCCGAAATCCTTTATACGAGATCGCCTCTATTGGGCCCCGGCTGAATGTGGTAATTTTACAACGAGATCCGCTTTTAACTTTATCTATAAAAGAAGTAATCTCCCTTCTAATGAAAATGACTGGATTTGGGACTTGAATCTCCTTCCCAAAGTCAAGAATTTCCTCTGGAAATTATCTATCAATGGACTTCCAACGAAGGAAAATTTGGAAAATCAAAAAGTCCTTGTCCCTATGGTGTGCTGTTTATGTGATCACCCTTTTGAATCAGCTGACCATTTGTTCTTTAAGTGCCAATTCCTGATGGACTCTGTGACTAATCAACAGATTAAATGTGGTAAACACTACTGGTAGAAGTAGGATGAAGATCCTAGATAGGATTAACTGGTTGAGGACGAACCTTTCGAGTGTCGACTTTAACTTTCTAACCATGACCTGCTGGAACATTTGGACCAATAGGAACCAGAAAATTTTTAGTAATAAAGAACCTCAAGATATTGAATACAATGTCCACAAACAAATTAAAGATTGACAGCAACTCAATAAAAAATCAAAAATACGCAAAGAAAAGATAAATAAACAAAGAAGGAAAACGAAAAATATCTGCTGGACTAACCTGAAAAAGAATTTATTAAACTTAATTTTGATGGATCAAAGAAAGTATTTGGGAACTCATCTTATGGCTTTATCCTCCGTGATCAGGATGCTTCGACAGTCTCCCTAGGCTTTGGACAATGTGGCAACATATCTGTCCTGCAAGTTGAAGCTTGTGCGCTTAGGGAGGGACTTGTTAATGCATATGATTTGGGGATTAAAAACATTGAGATCGAGGGAGATAATCTCTCGATTATTAATTCGATTAAGCAAACCTGGAAACCCCCCTGGGAGCTCGATCTTCTTTTGTCTGACATTACTAATATTTTAGTTGGTTTCTGTCAGGTTAAAATTAGGCATGTTTTCAGAGAGGTCAACGAGGCTGCTGATTTGCTTGCTGGTCTGGGCTTTTTGGATCAGGAGACAGCCATCTCGTCAATGGCTAGAGTTGAGGAGCTTATCCGGAAGGATGCTCTAGGAAGGAAAATCTCGAGGAGATGATTCTCCCTAACAACTTACCTTATATTATCAAAAAAAAATAAAAAAATAAAAATTTATAGAATAAGACGTTTTTAAATTTACAAAGACTCACAAATTAAAATAAGGATTAGACATACCCGTTCTAGACATATAGAGGGTCCGTTTGATGATCCCGGATTATCAAAGATGAATATTAAGATGAAAATGGAAAAGATGAAAATAGGAGAAGATTTAAAGAGATGAAATAAAATAAATAAATTATGTGTTTGGTATGAATGAAGATTATCACAGGTAAAATAATGAAAATGGATATGAGTATAACTTTGATATGAATCATGTGTCTCATTGCAAATGCAAGGGCAAAAGTCGCCTAAATTACATTCATCTCACCAATAACCCCAATAATCTGTATTTAGTTGGATACAATCTTTTTCATATTTAATCCCCTATTCCATCCCATAAATCACTTACACCGAACACCAGATTTGTGAGCCAACAAAATAATCCAGAAATAATCTAAAAACCCACATTCATCCCTTCCAAATGTGCCCATAATCCACAGATAGAAACTACAGTTTAAGGGAAAAAAACCAATAAACGAATAGTCGCAGTTTGAAACTACTGATATTGCTTTAATATATAGTATACTGCTTCTTTTATTTTTCATCATCCCAAATGACTACGTTCTTTACCCATAAACCCTTTGTCATCTTTTAGACCCGTAGATGCAAAAAAGAAGAAGTTTTATAGTATAAAATTAAAAGCAATAGCCGTAGTTAGAGACTGTGGATATTGACTTTTTTTCTTTTAAATAATATTCAATCGGATAGTTTGAAACTGCGGTTCTGGTAAAAAAAAAAGAAGAGAAACCACATTTTAGTTATTACAATCGTTGTTCCATCCTGCGGATCTTTCTGAACCTTAAAAACATCCTATTCTTATAATTAAGTTTCATCATGCCTAGTTTCATAATTAATTATTTAATTACTTTGGAAAAAAATCCATTTATTAGAGCATCTACATCCCAAAATTGAGTTTTGGCCGGGATGCAAATGCTCTTAGATTTGAATATACTCGATTTTGTGTCGCAAAATTATCTAGGTAGAATTTTGCGTAAGCGGCTTGTGCTGACGCATAATTCCACCCAAAAATTAAAATTAACATTTTGTTTTAGTTTACCAACGATCTTCGATTACACAACTCTTTATGCGTCATCGCATTTCGACGATCTTTGGTATCCGATAACTCTAACGTCACATAAATAATACTCCATTTTAATACTTGAAAAGCATGATTGACTCCTTTTCTAGGTCCAGGGTGAATAAATATCAATTATTATTGTAATTGTTCTCATTATTGTAATTGATTATTTATTTTTTTATAATGTAGTAGGAGTTTAATTTTCCATTTAATATACTATTTAGTTTAAGCTAACTAAATTTAGATGCTTAATGTATGTGTGTGGTCACTTTAGAAAAAAAATGATAGATAAACATTTATTCCCTTTCAAAAATATAGAATAAACATTAATTATTATTTTTAATATTTTAGTATTGTTTCATATTTTAAATAATAACATATACGCATCAAAAGTTTAGTTTATGTTTTAGAGGAAATGTCATAATAACTAAACCAATATTAGATCATCAAGATCTATAGCCAGACCGGGTCGAATGCTCATCTTCTATATTCGGGTATATCTTACCTAAAAGAAGAGTCATCATAGATGTAATACGTAGAACATTACTTAAGAAATTGTCTTTGATCGGTTCTTTAGTATTCAAATATCATCACGACCAAGTCTAACATCCATAAATATCCTACCTAAAATAAGAGTCGCCGTATTACATTTACATAGAACATTACTTAATAAATTGTCTTCAATCGGTTCCTTAGTGTCCGAATATCATCATGACCAAACCTAACATCCATAAATATCCTACCTAAAAATTGATCATCGTATTACATCTACGTAGCACATTACTTAAGAAATTGTCTTCGATCGGTTCCTTAGTGTCCTAATATAAGCAAATACCAAACAACATGTGATGTATTGTCTAAGGAGATTAGGGCCGAAATGATTATTACCCTACCTGCGGTGTATTGTCTAAGCTATGATTATATTGGATAATATAAGTAAATACCAAACAACATGTTATGCTTATGTTATTTGGTATGATCATAGTTGTCACCAAGCTTAATCTACTAGTATGCAAATAACGAACATCTGTGATCCATATTAGTTGACATAAAGTCATATGTTGTGAAAAAGCTCACCTAATTACACATTACACATGTTATCTTCATGTTTCACTTCATTTATTGAACATGATTTGCTTTAGCATGCCACTAACTACTGTTTGGAGTAAATAGCCCCAAACATAGTGTTTTTCCATACTTGTACATAATTGTGATATTTGTTACTCAAAACCCCCAAAGATTTGATCATCTAATCACCTCTTTTGCTTTTTTTACACACATAGACCTTTCTCTTGAACTTACTACCTTCAAACTATTAAAGCTCTCTTGGAATTTGACCTTAAAGAAAACATCGTATACTTGCTTTGACAATGACTGTATACTTGCCGTAATATGTGATCATTGAGGTGTCTCCTCACTTCACATCAATTAACTTAGTGCCCAACTTTTGCGAGAGCGTCTTTCAAAGGTAACTATTAAACATAGGATCTTGATACGAAACAATGATGTGAGGTACCCCGTGAAGGCAAACCACTTCACCGAAGAACAATGTGGCCTTGTGGGAGGCATTGTTCGTCTTGCAACATGGAGTGAATTGTTCCATCTTGGAAATCGATCCAACACAACAAATACAGTATCTCGACTTCGGGCCATACAAGAAAAATCGACAATGAAATCCATAGATATGTATTCCCACGAAGCAATAAGGATGGACAAAGGGGTATAGATACCATATTTGTAATGATGAGATTTTAGCCTTGCTACAAGTGAGACAAGAGGATCAATACCACATGACTAGGTATTTCATACTAGACCAAAATAAGTGCTCCTAGAGAGTGTACAAGGTCTTGGTGATATCAAATGACTCATGAGGATGATAAGTTAAAACATATTCCACAAGTGTGATAAATTCAATTATAGCAATCGAGTGTCGAATACGGAAACTATTTTTGTACTAATTGTAGCAACATACAATTTAACTATGTCAAAGAGAGAAAATAGTTTATAAAATCTCATGTTTAGAGTTTGAATTTCAAGTAACTAAGTAATATCAAATTTCAGATAAGAAATAAGATATGTGCTATGAAATCTAAAGAATATGTATCGTCATAATAACACATTAACAAACAACAATGTGCATGAATATCATGAACATCATTCAACATCAAATGTGTGTAATTGTCTAATATAACCTTCGCCACCTTTTGATGCGCAAATACCGTGCTAAACCAAAATTTTAGAGGCTCTCGTAATTGTTAAAAATATAAGTCAAGACCCCTTGGGTACTTATTACACAAATAGAAAACTAAATTGGTCACACTCTCGCAAAAAAAAAGCCAAAAAAGCATAAAACCTATAAAACTCGGACAATCGGGAACCCTCAGGATAAATATAGTGGTCACTCCCGTATCAGGTTCAATCTTAATTGGTCTAATAAAATCAACACATTTTCGCATAAAATGATCTATTTCTATTCCCAGCAAACCCTCCTTAACATTGCATGAAACAAGGGATCCAACTCTTCTTATGGTTAAGGTTAAGATTGGATAAGGGTCATTAGGGTGATACAACATCTTTTGATATCAATGAAACAATTCTGTAGAATAGGTACATTGGATTGAATGGAGAAAAATGTTTATTCATGTAAAAGGAACAAAAATATATACAAAAGACTAATCTCAATTAGGGAAAACACTATGCTAACATAAAGGAATTATAAGAAGGAAATAAGACATAAGATAAGGGTCTAAATATATGCACCATATATCTATGATATGGTAATTACACCCCTTTAAATTGAAGCGTGAAGATTTTGAACGCCTAACTTGGAAAGAAGATGATGAAAAGGACGGTGACCAAGAAGTTTTGTAAATAGGTCGGCTAGTTGATCGGATAATCTAATATGTTGTGTAGTGATTTTTCCATCTTCAACCTCGTTGTGGATAATGTGAAAGTCGACCTCAATGTGCTTCGCATGTTCATGGAAGGCGGGACTTGAGGCAATGTTGATGGCCGCTTGATTATCACACCATAGAGTGGCAGAGTGAGGAAGGACAACGCCAAATGAACGCAATAAGGACTTGATCAAATGATTTCACAATTGGTGGTGGTGGCCATTGAACGATACTCAGATTCCGCCGATGAGCGAGACACCATGTTTTGCCTTTTTTCCAAGATAACGAAGAAGAACCAAGTAAGATGAAGAAACCCGTGAGTGAATGTCTAGTAATTAGACATGTAGCATAGACAACGTCGCAATAGGCATTAATGTGTAATAAACTATGTATAGACATATGCAAACCTTGACCGAGGGATTGCTTGATGTACCAAAGGACACGAGTCATTGCTCTCCAGTGGTTCTCGGTGGGACTAGTAACGAACTGAGAGAGTAGGTGTACTACATAGCTTTGGTCCGGACGCGTTATGGTAAGATAGATAAGTTGGCCCACAAAAAGGTCGTTATATGCATGGTCTTAAACAAGAATCTCGTCATTGGTTTGATTGACTTACTCAAGCTCTTATTGCTAAAGGCTTTACACAGTCGAAGAATGACTATTCTTTAATTATTAACCACCATTCTTCTCTTATTACAATTGTGGCAATTTATGTTGATGATCTCCTCATAACTGAGTTTGATATTGACACAGTCTCTCAATTAAAAAACCTATATTGATGACACTTTTAGTGTTAAAGATCTTGTAGTGCTACATCACTTTCTAGGTAATGAGATTACTTATGTCCCTACTGGTATTGTTCTATCATAGCGCAAGTTTACACTTGAATTGTTAAGAGATGCGGCATTATTTGATGCTAAGTCTACCAATACGCCTTTACCTCTCAACGTCAAACTTGTACCAAATGAGGGTGCACCTCTCTTAAATGCATCCACTTATCGTTGCTTGGTATGCACGCTTAACTTCCTCACACATACACGGCCTGATATGTGATTTGCAGTTGAATGCCCCGCCAGTTTATGCGACGACCATGTTCTTCTCATTTGAAAGCTCTCCATCACACACTCAAGTACGTTTAAGGGAAAATTGGCCATGAAATATTGTTCAATGGTTTTGACTCACCTTCTCTACTAGAATACACAAATTTTGACTGGGCAACTTGCCCACTACTCGACGATATATTGGAGGATTTGTTCTTCTTCTAAGCTGCTCTCCGATTAGCTAGAAATCAAAGAAGAAAGGAACGGTTTCTAGGAGCTCAGCTAAGGTTGAGTACAAGGGTATGACATGTGTTGCAGCCGAAATCACTTGGTTAGTCATATTTGTTACAAATCTTGGTCTTCCTCTTCCTCAACTGGTTCGTCTCTATTGTGATAATAGCTCAACTATCCAAATAACAATAACCTTGTCTTTCACGAGCATACCAAACACGTCGAAATAATTTGTCAGTTTACGAGTGATAAAGTCATAGTTTGTTAGAGTTAAAGTTCATGCCTACTTCTTCCCAAATAGGTGATGTACTCACAAAGATCGTCCCATCTACTCAGCAAAATGAGTTGCTTTCCAAGCTTGGAATGTCTCGTGCCTCACCTTCCAACTTGTCGGGGAGGGGATGAGAGTGACACATCGGATGCTCTTTTTCAATTGTTCAGGGTTCAACAAGGCACCGGCAATTCTTTTCAGCATTATGGTTAGGTTTAATTTATGTAATTTTCTCCATTCGTAAACTTTTCTAATTTATGACTAATTTTATATAATTTATCAATTTTCTTAATGCGCTTGGGTGTTTCAAAAAAGAGAGTTTATAGAGTTTATGAAGGATAAAAATTATAAGAAAATTTATGTATTTTTCTTTAACGTATCCTAATACTCACTTTGTTTCACAATATTTGTTCATTATAGATATTAAGAAACATTAAAATATAAATCAAATAGAAAAAAAAGAGATAATTACTATTTTTCACACATATTAAAAAAATACATATGTATGTAAGAAGAAGAAAAAAATAGGTATCATTTTCAAGAATAGTCATTGTATAATTTTTGTTTTTAGAAAGTTTTGACATTAAATGAATTTTTGTGAACAATTATTTTGAAAATTTTTTTTGACCTTAGGTAGGCAATTATAGTGAAATGGAAGTAATATATTATAAAAATTATTGGAAATTATTAATTTTGATCATCATCAACCAATGCCGAACAAACCTAGTATCTTCATGCTTGTCTTCCACACGTGTGTGTATATATATATATATATATATATCCCAAATTACACACCTCGTCGGTGAATAGAAAGGGTCAAAACTGGAGAGCCAGATGTCCTATTGAGAAAACTTTTAAGAAATTATTAGAAGAATAATATTTGTATCCATCCAATTGTCATATTAACAGTCACCTAATCTTATTCCAACGATGCATGCTCATAGCCTGCCCTAATTACTTACATTAAATGATTTTATCATTATATGTATATTATATTGTACTAACGACTACCGTGCACACATTTTCACCTATGCCAACAAGCTAACTTATCAAAAAATTACATTTTCATAACATTTATACAAAGAGCAAAACGCTCTCTACTGTACATCTTTTAGAGGAAACCCCTCTTCCTCTCCTCGTAACAAGGAAACCAGAGGCAACCCCTCTTACGTTTCTCCTAACAACAAGATTCCCTCTTGGTCTGAGGGAGACCCAACGTCACCCAAGCCATCAGCCTCAACAATTTTAACAACAAGCTTCCCGTTCCTCCATCTATCGCTTCCTTTTGCAAAGATTTAGTCCCTTCTTTCAAAAAGGGACAAAAAAATTTACGGACAACAAGCACAACACACTAAAACCCAATCTTGACCAGTTATGCAAGCCAAAATGTTCCTTCTGCTACCAGAGTAAGGCCCTGCCTGCCTGTGATGGAGGTTGGTCCGATTTCCGCTTGCTTAAACCTTGAGTTCTTCTTGCTCTTTCTTTACCGAGTTCGGTCGATCTTGTGCCTGTGCCTGTGCATTTTGGTACTACCTTATCTTACTGGATCATCCAAGATTCCTTTGTGGTGGCCGGCTCATCGTGGTGCCCTCGACCGCCGCTTTCCTTTTCTTCCCATGAAAATCGATTGTATTTGCTCTAGGAAGAATGACATTTGCTGATTCAAAGATCATTAAAAATAAAAAATAAAGAAAAAATGGCCCATTTTCTTCCACAGTCTAGCGGCTGATTTTCACTAGGGCTTTTTTTGCTGCTTCTTGTGCATCCCTCTTCAAGCATTTAAGTGGGCCAAAAAAGCCCAATGTTTAAAAAAAAAAAAAAACTACCTAAAGTTATTCTAGAAAAAAAAATTCAATAAAAAGTTTAAGAAAAAACCCAATAACTGTATTCCTTACTAACTAAAAAGTTTAAGAAAAAATCCAATATCTTTATCTTTATTCCTTGACTAACTTTAATCTGAAAAAAAACAATTTCTTACAAAAAAAATTATTAATGAGAATCAAAGTTTACAAGCTCAAAGGTCAAAAAAAAAAAAACCCTAACGTTATTCTGAAAAAAAATAAAAATTCCAATTAAATTTTTTTAAAAAAACCCATTAACTTTATTCCTTTACTAACGTTAACTTAGGAAAAAGAATTTCTTTTAAAAAAAAAATCAAAAAATCAAAATCGTTATTAATGAAAACAATTTCCTTAAAAATTATTTTAACAATGTTTTCTTCGTTAATATTTTTAAGAACAACTTTATCCTTTTAAACCTATATCCTTTTAACAATCAAAGTTACACAATTTTATAGGTCAAAATCCCGTGTTTTACAATGTTGTCCTCTTATGTTGATGTTGTCTTAGGTGGTGTTTTGAGTGGTGTGTCAAGGAGGGGGCGTGAATTTGTAATCGACTCCTGAAGACTTTGTTGCAAGCCCAACCCCAGGCTGTCTACCGTGTATTCTCTTTGAAGACGAACTTTGTGCTCAACGCTTCCGTTGGACTGAATCATCCTACTTTCCCTCGAAGACTACTTTGTTGTCGGGTTTTATTGATGTATTTTTTGTGTTTCTTTTTCTTGTAATGTTGTGATTCATGACGGTTAGTCCGTCTGCCGATCTTTTTCGGCCTTTCGACCCACTAGACGGCGCGTCGTCTAGTGGTTTCGAACCGCTTTCCTTTATAAAAAATAAAATAAAAATATTGTACTAAACGAATGTATATCTACAGAAAGCATACATTTTTTTTCACTATACTTACCCAAATAGAAAAAATGTATATTTCAACAACCACACAAACATAGAAAATGCAAAATTAGCCAAATTCAGCAATTATACAACATAGACAATCCATTGTTTTTCTACTAAATATGTTACTTCTTCACCTATCCTTTGCATGATCAGATATTCAGATGACATCTTTTCTATTAATCTCAATCTTGGAATCAATCAAAATACAAAACATGAGATTTTAAACCTAATTTGACAACAAACAACTGAGTTGTACCTGTTTAAGTAGGCAGTTGACAGAAATAGATCTCCATTGCAACCCTCCAGCTCAAGAACTAAGCAATCCTGGTTGAAGGAGGTGCTGCATATATATAATCTACAATGTGAAACTTGCATAGACCTATCTTACATGTATATGGCCGACTAAAACTATTTCCCGGTACGAGTATCTAAGATTCTCTTTGAAGTATATGCTTTTCCTGGGAAGATTGAACGTTTCGAAGTAGCCCTGTCATCCTGTAGATGATATCCTGGAACGATGGGCGGCTCTCTGTCTTGCTGTTCATTCATAGTAACAGTGAAGTGTATAAGTTGAAAGTTGGGTTAGTCATATGGATATTTTAAAACTGGAACTGATAAGGTTAAATAAGGTAGATAATAAAGCTTAATAAAATAAATAATAATATGATAATATTCTGATAGAAAGCCTTAGAATATACATGATGTTTAACCAAGCACATTCTAAGGTTTGGCTACAAGCGAGAAACTATAAGTAATTTGACTTGAAGAGAAATAGAACAAAGCTAAGGCTTTGAATTTGATTGAATACCTCTGCCAACAATCGGCTATGATGCACGCAATACGCGGATCCAAACCCTCTGGGATCTCCAGCTTCCTATCCATGAACCCTACAATTCCTACAACCTTGAAGAAAATAAATTATAAAATGTATCAGTCTATCAGATGAATGGATGAGTTCTCATAGACAGTCAGGGATTCCTTTATATTGGAACTGAATTTATGACATGGGCAATGCAAGGGTAAGTTTGTCAAGGACTCAACCATGACCTAGGATCAAGAGAGACACCTGTAGCGGATTAAGGTTGTTCCATGGAATTGAAACGGTCATTAATTCCCACAAAATAACACCAAAACTGAACACATCTGATCTGCAAACAGAAGTGGAGCTAAACATTAATGATTTTCACACAAGAAGCTGTGATTTATGAGAGAGAACCGAGCTGATTATGTTTCAATCCTGGAATTTCATGATATATCGTACATCAGTTTCAGATTAGCTGACAAAGCGAAGTGAGACTAGTTCTTGTTGGCAATGGAAGACGAAAATTGGGCACATAAGTTAAGCTAAGTTTTACTTTTCATGAAAGGAAACTTCAAATGGTGGGATGATAAGTCGAGTAGTAGAAAATTACTTTTCATTAGATGGTTCATTCCTCAAGATTTCTGGAGCCATCCACTGGGGCTGTAGAGGAGAAAATAAATTGAAACAAACAAAAGTAAACGTAAGTACCTATTGAAATACATATGGTAATAGTCGAGTTACATTAATCCATCATTATATTGAAATTTCTAAATGAAAACAAATGAAGGAGGTTAAAAGAATGTAAATCGTACAGTTCCTAGTCCAGTTTTGGCAGATAACAGTGTTGAATGCTTCAATCTTGACAGACCAAAATCACCTACCTGGTTAGAAGAAGAATCTTATGAATCCACAAAAAAAATAAACAAGTGCCTTAAATATAAGAACTCACTGTCTTGCAATAGCACCTTGACTGTCCAATTCTTATCAACTAAAAGGTTGGAAGATTTTAGGTCTCTGTGTACAATGGGAGGATTTCTTCGATGCAAATAGTTCATTCCCCTAGCCTGCATAAAAATAGAAGCCCACAAATCTGGTTGATAAAATGTAAATATTAAAATAAACAAGAGAAGAAGATAAATCATCGAGGAGACATACAACATCAAGGGCCATCCTTAGACGTCGTTTAATGTCCAAGGCTTGATTACTCCTATGAAGAGCTTTGAAGAGGCTACCCCTGATTGTGTGAAATTAATTTAGTAGAGGAAATTTTTCAAAAAAATAAGAAGGTAACCAATATCTAATCACACAGGCAAGTAGTAACTTTACAGGCATTCAATGGCAATGTACAATCATGAAAAATAACCTTTTGAACCATTTAAACTTAAACTTGATGCATGTGATATGATAAACCTCAAAAAGCAGCAATATATTAGAAGCTCTGGAGCATATATTCAGCAATAAATTTGGTAAAAGGTACCTTGGTAAAAATTCTGTAACAATAGCAAGACGCTCATGTGAATAACATGCTCCCATAAACAGCAATACATTAGGATGTCTCAATCTCCTCATGATATCAATCTGCAAGGTTATGAAACGGTAAGGCAATCGAAAAGCTATAAGCTGTTCTCCCTGAAATAAAACATACCTCCTTTTTGTATCCTAGTAAAGTTCTCTCGTTATATTCATTCCCTAGGAAGACTTTGATAGCAACATCCTGTTAGAGGGATAATAGTGTTAGAAAAAACTTTTGTGAGAGCTACAACCACAATCTTCTCAAGCTTAGGAACTCACTGAACCGTTCCAAAGTCCTCGATAAACAACAGCATATGAACCTGTTAGTCAAATGATAACATATAAACAATTGCACAGGAATCATGATTCATGCATATAAGAAAACATAATTGACATACTAGAATCTCCATTTTTAGAAACAAAAAAAAAGAAAAGAATCTCCATTTTTAAAAAATGTCAAGAGTTTTCCTCTATTTTCTTTTTCTTCCTGACCAAGGGGACGGGGATGCAATGAAGAAGTTAAAATATTGGATAAACTTCCAAGTTACATGTTTAAGGATGCTTATCTTGTCTTCCCTTTAAGGTCCTAAATAGCCCTGTTGATTAGAACATGTATTACCCCTCTTCTGAAGTTTTTAGAAGCTTTAACATGTCAGCAAGCACATCAGATCATAACTATTTGGTGTGTCATTTATAAATAACTTTTCATCTGTAAACAACTTTCCCCCCTCTCTCTTTGCTTCTTACACCCACATTATTTCAACAAAAAACAATTTATAAACTAACAGCAAATAAAACCTGCACCATCAAGAAACAAAGAATAAGAAGAAAAAGGTAAATACCTTGACCAACTTCCTCACCCAACTCAAGCTCTTCCCAATTAATCCCAGTATCCACTGAGATGGACTCATGATCACCTTTGCTTGACGAGCTCTCATGGCTACCCTCAATGCTGCTGCCTGAACTGGTATGCTGCTTGATTGCTGGCAGCTGCTCATCATTATCGCCTTCCTCGTATGCATTTTTACAATTCCCCAACTCATGCTCAACATCCTTTGGTTCCACACTTGTATTGGGAGATTCAATTTTGATGCTGGGGTTCTTCGAGCACTCGTTGCACTCCTTTGACAAGGGCCTACTACAAGTAGCCTCTCCACAATCACTTGACGTTCTCCGCTTTTGAATAGTTGGATGTCTTTCCATAGCAACAACTGAATGACTTTTGGTGAAGGAGCTGTTGGGAGGAGCTTGCTGTGAACCTCTAGGAGAATATGGTTCTTTTGTAATTCGATTGCCACCAGAAGGGCCAAAAGAGCCATTCTGAAAAGAATTTCCATCATTTTCTCTGACATTCTGGTTATTTATTCTAATATTCAGTTTCGAAAAAATCTTTGCTACCTGCATTTGTCCCAAAGAAGCGTTTGGTCAATTAGAAGCAATAGAAATTAAAGATTCACTCAGCCAGATAGCACAATCTTTTTTCAACCATAAAAAAAGATAGCACAATCTTTCCTACTCAAAGGCCCCCGGTATAATCAGGAAAGCTTGGTGCAATATAGGAATTCAAAATTTATAGTTACAGTTGCACTTGATTCCACGAGGAAGTAATCTTATTCTAATTTAAACTTATACAAACCCAGAATATCATGCAGAAATTTTTGTTTCTCTTTTGTGATTAGTTCGTTCAACTTTCTCATATTCCCACTACCTAGTTTGTAGGCACTTCCCCCATTTTCTTTATTAACTCTTACATCACGGGAATGAGGTATTTTTATTTCTCTTTTGTGGAAGGATTACAACATGATCATGAAATAATAAGTGAGGAAGCTCAAGCTTACAGCTGCTTTGGGATTCTTTAGGCTATCTTCGGAATCAGAAACAGATTCAGCCCTCTCCATGGAAGCTGGACGTGTGTTGTCAATATCATCTCCATGCTTTTTAGAAAGGACTTTTGAGGCCTGATCAGTTGCAGGAACATACTTTTTTACTAAGAAAAAAAAAAAGTGGGACAAACTGACCGAAATTGCAAAGTGTATCTTGTAATTACCAAATTGGAAACAGATGAAGCAATTTGTGGCACCGATTTAATAGGGGGGAGTTGGCACCACTGAGGTCTTCTTGGGTTAATTTCAGGAACTCTGGGTCCCTCATTACTATGATCTTCACTTGTTGAATTCGTCTTAGCATCATTAAACATAGCCGCATCGCTTGAGACAGTAATGAAACCAACTAGCTGATCATCCTCATACAAGGGACTCTTGGTTACTATTGCCATAAATATGTCACCAGACCGTCTTCTATAAGGAAACTGACCTGACCATGACTTCCCTGAGTTTAGACCTTCTGTGATCTCATTGATGGTTTGGGCATATTCTCTATCAATAAGCAAGTCGAAATCCCTTCTCCCTATCACCTCATAGTCCTTCCATCCATATAGTCTCTCTGCAGAACGGTTCCTGCAAAAATGTGTAGCAAACCAATCATGTCTGACGACATATAGGATGCAGTTTGCCTATATGTGATAGTGACCTACATCTATCTCGATCATTGGACGGGAAAGGGAAGGTATGGACATTATAGATTCACTCAATGTCCCCAAAACATTAATCTATTACTAATCTCCACTTCTAGAAAGCTAAAAAGGCAGACATGTAATCTGCACACCAAATCTTGAAACAAGGAAGCAAGCACCATATTAATTCCTCTAACGGTCTCCTTTGCAGAACAATTCTCAGCACCATAATAATTCCTCAGATTGAACATCCAAATCCTCTGGGTTTACTGGTTCCAGAACTACCAAAAATCCAAACAAGAAAGAGATATTGCTTCAATTTGAATCTCAATGCATAATTGATTACCAAAAATCAACTCTCTCAAGTCTAATAGGCATTAAGTTGCCTGCTAGCAGATCACTAATCCAACTCAAAAGGGGGAAAAACCCTACAGATTGAACCTAAATTTCTTCATCTCACATTTGCGGACCTAATTCAATCCGATTATCTCGCATCAAGCAAATAAATCAACAAATGAATCAAAATTGATGCCTAATCTCAACCAAAAATAGCTTTTCAGTTCAATTTACCAGTAAGTGATCTCTCCTGAGGTAGCCGCAGTCACGTGCACGGCGTGACCAATCGACTGAAGCACGTGTTCGTACGGACTTCTTCCCCTGCTATCCTTGAAGTAGCGCAACAGCAGTCCAGATTCAGAATCCGTCGATTCGCCAGAAAGAGTCTCCGGTGTCGGTTGTTGCTGCTTAACCCTTGCTATTTCATTCAACTGTTGATCGAGCTCCGAGTGACTCGCCTCCAATTCGCTACATCGTTTCACCAGAACTCTGTAAAGACTTGGACTCGCCTCGTCGTCGTCAGCCATATCGTCGTCTCCGGGCGCGATTGACAGGTGAAAGTGGTGGTTCGAGATTTCGCAATGCGCAACATTGCTCGCAACTTGGAGCCTGATCCCACCTAATTAAAAATTCGTCATACTGGAAATAAATAATTTTAATTAAGTGTTTATTGTTTTTTATTAGCAGAAAATTAATTAAGTAATTGAAATTATTGTAGGGGACCAATCGAAGACTAGACATCTGGACGAGTAATTAGCCGGCGATGTGACGACTCTCGCTGGGTTTGGGAAAACAAGTAAGCAACCAATGGAAGATAATTTTATTGTTTTGCTACTCTCTGATACAATTGGCGGTAAAATGAAGAGTTAAAAATATTTTCTTTTTTTGTTATAAACGTTTCTCTCCCTAAGAGGTAAAAAAATTTAACCATCTAAATTGGGCGGGGAATCTCATTAATGCTCGTTTGACTAGCATGTAACGTGGAAATCATAGAACTCAATAATGAATTAACTCAATACAAATTATCATCATGTATTGATATAAAAAATAAATTAAGTCATATAATAATAATAATAAAAAAAGAATAAATATGTCTAAAAATTGATAACTTAGTAGGAAATAAAATATATTTAAGACGATAATTAATGTATTAAAAATTACATTAACATGACATTTTTATGTCGAATGCGATCCCACTTTAAACATAAAATTTGTATAAATTTAAACAAATAAAATAAATAACTAATAATGTAGATTAACTATATAAATTAAAATAAATGTAATATACAAAGGAAAGCATGTAATAAATAAACATTGTATGTGTATTATAATTAAGAAATATGGACTCCTTATAATATATCTCGTATTTAGATGTAGTAGTTTATTTATGGTCGTAATACAAATCAAATATTTGGTTATAAGAATATTACTAAATATTTTAAGAATATATTTAGTTAAAATTAGAAACAATCGTTATAATCTTCATAGGTGGCTCAATGTAAGAACGACATGTGGAAAAAGATGAGATGGCGTAATACGGTAATGATAATGACAAGTGGAAAACGATGAGGTGGATTAACGTGAGGATGACAACCGATACCGGAGGATATAAAATTATATAATATTTTTAATTAGATGATGGCTTATAAGTATTATTAACTTAAACTTTGTGCATGTTGGTATCTAATACTTATAAAATTCTATAATTTTAACGAGATAATGTGAAAAAAGATAATGGACACGAATCGGACCTGCTCTGATACCATTTTAATTTATATTTTTTCAAATGCGGTTCTAATACTTATAAGGCCGAATGTTGAATGAAATCGCAAGGGTTAAGTAACAACAACTGACACCGGAGACTCTTTCTGGCGAATCGTCAAATTCTGAATATGGATTGTTGTTGCGCTACTTCAAGGATAACAGGGGAAGAACCGAAGAAGTCCATATTATCTTTTAAAAATACCGCATTAGGGTCGATTCGAAAAATACAATGTTTATGACAACCGACACCGACGGATATAAATTTATATAATTTTAAAATTTTAAAATTGTGTTTTGAGATTGCATTTGTACTTCATAGACATTGTATTTTTCGAATCGACCGAAGTAGAAAACCAGGGCATCTTCCTTACGACCCTTGTCCTGCTTCGCAAGATGGACAATCTCTTGTCATTGTCATCGTTCTATCACCTACATAAGAACTGAAACGCTAAAACAATAAGAGAGTGTTAGAATATTATAAAGAGATGTTTATCATAAATAAAACCCAACAAGTGTATAATGCCGGTAATAGTAACATGATGTTACAATGAATTACATCGGGTATTACATGTAAATGCATGTCATGCCAACAAGTGTGGTCATGACAACAATAACATGAAAATAAAAGTCATAAAGAAAACACATTACTATCTTTGTTTAACGAACAAATCAATTAATGTGAATGGATCGGATAACGCAAGTATATAGGGGAATGGTTAAAATTCTTAGTATCCGACTGGGGTGTACTCAGATGAGTCAGATTTTGGGGCCTCGTATTTGGGTGTTGGTGAGTAAGAGGGAGTCTTGTACTCTTCGCTTGGTGTAGCCTTGTACGTCGGAGATGGAGTGTATACGGGGGCTTTGTACACTGGAGATGGGGTGTAGACAGGTGTCTTGTACACGACGGGTGTCTTATACACAGGAGATGGGGTGTAGACGGGTGCCTTATACACGGGAGATGGGGTGTAGACGGGTGTCTTATACACGACGGGTGCCTTGTACACGGGAGATGGGGTATAAATGGGTGCCTTGTACACGACGGGTGCCTTATACACGGGAGATGGGGTATAGACGGGTGACTTGTACACGATGGGTGCCTTGTACACGGGAGATGGGGTGTAGACAGGTGCCTTGTACACGACGGGTGCCTTGTACACCGGAGATGGGGTGTAGATGGGTGTCTTGTACACGGGTGATGGGGTGTAGACGGGTGTCTTGTACACAGGAGATGGGGTGTAGACGGGTGCCTTGTACACGACGGGTTCTTTATACACGGGAGATGGGGTGTAGACGGGTGTCTTGTACACAGGTGCCTTGTACACAGGGGATGGGGTGTAAACGGGTGTCTTGTAAACAGGGCTCTTGTAAATTGGAGATGGTGTGTAGACATGAGTTGGCTTGTAAATAGGAGTGTCGTACACAGGGGATGAAGTGTAGGGTGACTTGTAGATAGGTTTTGGGTAATCCACGGGTGTTTCATACTTTTCAGATGTGTACACAAATGGAGCAACGGAGTATAATTCTAAAATGTACGCCTTCATGAATCCCTTAAGTGTAGTAGGGTGAGCCAATGGAGCACCGGTAATACCCTTTCCAATGTCGGTAGCAATGTTGCAAGTTTTTGACGGAGAGCTCTCGAGGTACACTTTGCAGTCCGAGGGCTTCAAATATTCACCCAACTCTTCGGGTGTGAATGTTACCAAGAAATAACCATTTTTGTCGGCTTCGGGAGTTATCTTTGAGAACTTGTAACCCTTCGATTTACAAGAGAGTTTAGCTGTAGCACCTATATCCACAAAATTCATATATCAATATCTAGTGATCGGGATATATATATATATATATATATATATATATATATATATATATATATATATATATATATATATATATATCAAACAAAAACTATAATTGAGGTTTTGAATTTTGAAAAATGAATTACCTTCGAGCGGTGTGAGATCATAGTAGTTTTGGCAGTAGATAAGTCCTTGAACGCCATAAAGTGTGTTCAACTTTTCTACGTAGTAGCTCGACTCCGGAGTGTAAGGAAGAGGAGTTTCGTACTTTGGTGAAGGCTTGTAAGGAGTCTCGTATTGCGGTGTTGGTGCTTTGTAGGATGGAGATGGTGTGTATGAAGGCTTTGGGCTGTAAACGGGCTTCTTGTACACCGGAGATGGAATGTACTTTGGAGAAGGAGTGTACTCTGGAGCTTCGTATTTTGGAGATGGTGTGTATGAAGGCTTTGGGCTGTAAACGGGCTTCTTGTACACTGGAGATGGGGTGTACTCTGGAGATGGAGTGTACTCCGGAGCTTCGTATTTTGGAGATGGTGAGTATGAAGGCTTTGGGCTGTAAACGGGCTTCTTGTACTCCGGAGATGGAGTGTACTCAGGAGCTTCGTATATTGGAGATGACTTGTATGAAGGCTTCGGACTAGGAGTGTAAACTTCATGTTCATATTTGGGTGATGGTGTGTATGGAGTTGGTTTTGGGGCGTAAATCGGAGATGACTTGTAAGACGGTGTTGGTGTCTTGTATTCAGGAAATGGGGTGTAAGACGGTGAAGGAGTATATGTTTTGTACTCGCTAGCACAAGCAACGGCGACGAACAAAACTAGAATGGAGGAGACGACCCCAAGAAGACGAGCCATTGCTTCTACAATCTGAGGTTTTTGTTTGACTCAAGGATGAGATATGAAGCCAATTTGCATGAACTATATATAGATGTCATCATGTTGTATTCATTAAATTTTATATTAAGATTTAAGGATATACCGAACTAATGTATGCAATGGGAGGCACGTTGGCGGTTTTTTCGTTTAGTTGCATACTTGCATCCACGATCCGTACGACTAATTTGCTGCTGACATCAGGAGTGATGTAATAAGCTTATACTGTATTAATTAATTATTGTGGTAAGTCCTAAACAAATACTGTAGTTAATACTTAATAGAAAGATTAAGCTATTGATAAATGATAATGGTCAACCGTCGCGTCTCATTTTTCTAGTCTTAACAACTTGTATACAATATTACCACGTTAAGAAGATATATTTGTCAATAACTTTATTCTATTGCTACATTTTTATTTATTTTTAAATATAATACCTAATTTGGTCAGGAAGCTAGACCGACCACGAATATAAAAAGTGTTATACTATTTTTTTTTATATAAATAAACAACTTAATGATAATTTTTTTAAAAAGTTGTATATTAATTAATCACGTGTATTTTTTTGGGTGAATTAAGAACGTATATACCTTTTTTTTTATTAGTGTGACAAGGTGTGTAGCTAATTTATACCTAAGTACTAACTATCCAATTTTTAATACACAACCTTCATCGTGTACCCAACTTAGGTTACCAAAAATTAGTTATCCAATTTAATACTCAACGTTCTATATCCAACTTCACTTCGGTTACTCAACTTCGTTGTTACCCGATTTTAATACACAACGTTCTATATCCAACTTCACTTCGGTTACTCAACTTCGTTGTTACCCGATTTTAATACCCAACGTTCTATATCAAAATTCACTTCGGTTACCCAACTTCGTTGTTACCCGATTTTAATACCCAACTTTCTATATCCAATATCACTTCAGTTACCCAATATTAGTAACCCAATTTTAATGCCCAACGTTACATATTTTGTTACCTCAACTTTTGACCCCTAAACTGAAAAGTACGTATGTCTAAGTTGTGCAATTAAGGCTGACTAAACAAACGCCATGTTGATTAAACACAGCCCAAGTACGTGTGTCTAAGTTTTCCAATTAAGGTTTTAACTTAAAACCAAACTTATGTATTGTGATGTGTTCTTGTTTATTGATCATAACAACGCCATGTTGACTAAACAAATTCACAATGTAACTTCTTACACATACATGAAATGACTTTTCTCATGACGAATTTTAACCAGTGCAGGTAAACTAACTTTTGAAAGACTTGGATGGAGGATTCTTAGAGGTAACTATAACAATTTAAAGCTCTTTTCTTCTATTAACAGCCAATTATCGGAGCTGTAATATCTAGTTATGGAATTTTCTGATTTTTCAACATTTATGAGAACAATTTGAACAAATCATTGGTAGGGACATTTTGAAATTGATAAGATTTGCTAATGTTGGCTCCAGCACCTACAACAATCGTAGTAACTTCGTCTTGCTAATTAATTAGCATGAATTGGTGCAGTTGATGGATGATGAATGGTAGTGCTAAACATGGAAGATGGTCAGAGAATCCAGAGACGATCTTTTCTCAAAAAAAAATAAAATTGAAAAGAACAAAAAGTTACACATACATAGGCTAGGGTTTTACCTTGTCGATTACATCTTTTAACGACCGAATACCAGATATCCAAAACTTGTATTCAACTTTGATTTGTTCCTCTTGGTGTTTGTGCTCGTCGGTTAGGGTTTCGAGTTGCGATTGTTGGGTCTCAAGTATTCCCACAAGGAGAGGTAATTTTCAATTTCCATGGAGGTGGACATTGGAGACGGCGGTATTAGTGCCCAATGCAACCAGAACATCCATATTAGCAGATTTTCGTCAGCTTGAAGAAGCAAAGGAATGGAAGAAGACAAAGGAAATCTTACCTTGAAGGATGAGGGAGACGATTGAGGGCAAAGATGGTTGAAGAATGAGAAGCGGAATGAGAAGCCGAATCGCAAGAAAGTCGCCCAGCCGAAGTGAGAGAGCGAAGAGAGAAACGAATCGCCACAAATCGCCCAAATCGCCAGAGAGATGAGAGAGGAGAAGAGAGAGGTGAGAGCGGAAAAAGTGGGGGAAAAAAAACACTTTTTATACGTACATAGTTAATACCCTCACTTAATTTTGCCTACATAAATACTTAGTGTCTCTAATAAAAACCCGCAATGAGACCTCAATTCTCTCAAATTTTTTAAGGGATTAATTAATTATGTGTATCCGTCCGGTGATTTAGGACTGTCAATCACTGACCTTTGATCAGGTGGCCACCCCAGTGTTGGAACGAACAACCATGTCAGGCTTTGAGGAGTTTTTGATGCTTGTCTGGATGGTATGGACGGCTCGTAATGATGCTACTTTTAATTTATCTCCAATGTCTAGTTGTAGCATTCATTCCCGCCTCTCTCAGTATGTTTCTCACTATAAATCTATTCAAGTAGCTGTCTCCCCACCGATGCCACATCTGGGTAGAAGACTCAATTGGCTTCCACCACCCTTGGGATTTGTCTTGACTAAATACTACGCAACTCTTTTTGGTTTGGAAGGATGGGCCTCTTGGTGCGATGATTCAGGATGCATATGGGTTTGTTGTTGTGGCGGGTGTTTAGTGAGTGACGGTTAGTTGGTCTCCAATAATTGCAGAGTACAAGGTGCTTTGATTTGTATTGGAGTAACTACGGAATCTGGGTTACAACAGGGTTAAGGTGCAGACAAATTCTCTAGTTTGTGTTCTGAGAGTGAATTCAGGAAAGATTGATTCATCTTCCCCGTGTTCTATTGAAGAACTTTAAGTTGCAGATTGTCAAGTTGTTATTTTGACTTTTTATGATTGTATTGTTTTCCATATTAGTCGTTCAGGTAATGTCATAGCTCGCTATATAGCTCGGTTATTACCGGACGATCCTTCTTCTATGTTTTTCTTGTATGTTGGTGATATTCCACGGGGCATAGTAGCTCTTGTGGGACTGGATTTGCAATAATATTACGTACTATAGTTTCCTTTAAAAAAAAGTAGCTTAGTTAGGGTGTATTTAGTAGAGATTAATGGAGGTTATTTTAGATTTAATTTTCGGAGATTAATTATAAGATAAACAAAATACATCATTTTGAGTAGAAATCCTAGCCAACTAACTACTTAATGGGGATGACCACTTCGAACCGGTAGAATTCCAAGACCCGGAAGTAAATTTTGCACCTGACTATAAAAACACCCTCGATCTAGTAACGAAACAAGATCAATAATACTCACATAACCATTCCTAGTTTCTCCCTTCACACTTATGATTCGTTTGTAAAATGATAGAAGTAAATAACTTTTCGAATATATATATACAATAAACTAATTTAAATGTAGAAGTAAGAAATAGAAAAAATGTTATCTTAGCATATACTTCTCCCATCATAAATGGCATGAAAAAACTATTTTTTCATGTTATGTGGAAGAAAAAACTATGTTAATATAACTCTTGTACGATGATGAAGATAATTAATAATAATTTTTTTATAAAACTTTCTAACTAGGTATGAACATGAGCTTGTGCTTCATAAAAATTGTATTTTTCAACTTGTCCTGCGCAAGACAATCTCTTGTCATTATCATCGTTCTATTGACACGGACCGCGCTTCTCAACCAATCCGGAAGCATCCGGAACGTTCGGGACGCTCGTAGAAGTCTCCGGACATGGCCGGAAGATCCTAGAGAAATGCGGAACCATCTAGGCATGGCTAGAGCCTTGCGGAATATTCTAGATAAGTAGAGAAGCTTGTAAGGAATTCTAGCCAAGAAGGATCCGGATTCTCCAAGACTTGTCCAAATCCGGAACCTTCCTAGGAGGGGTGGCCTTGGGCTATAAATAGGGAGTGCCACCCCCTCATTTGGATCATCGAAGTTCCAAGCTCTCATCGAAGCATTGTAAAGCTCTCCTATAATACAAAGCTTTCTTTCCCACACAAAGCCTTCAAAGTTCTCTTAGCCATCAATCTTAAGTTCTTTCGTTGGCAACATCGGGAATAGGCTGATCTTAGCACGACAAGGGGTCGAGACAAGCTAAGAGCCGCACGGTTTGGAGTTAGGGAAAACTCAGCCCGTGACAAGTGGTATCAGAGCCAACAACGTTCCAAAGGGAGGTTTCGATGGCTAGCCAAGGAGGTGTGTCGGAAGTCGTTGATGTGAGCAAGAAAGGCAAGAAGGCCGCAAGGGATGCATCAAGGGACGTGGTGTCAAGCACGGAGGCTAGGCTGGAAAAAGTCGAGTTGGCCGTGGGCGAGATGCGGGACTCCATCTTCGACGCCAACAAGCGGGTTGATGACGTCGAATCCACGATGGAGTCCTCTATTGAGGAACTCAAGGGGGAGTTCCAAGGGGCCATGAACGTGTCCCACAAGACCCTTGCCGCAGAACATGAAGTTCTCAAGGCCAAGTTTGAGGCGCTGACCGACAAGCTGGAGACGGTCATAAGGGAGTTGGCGGCATGCAAGACAACTATGGGGGCTGGCCTTGTCGGAGTTGCCCCACTGCAGAAAGTGGACGCACCCAAACCAACGACGTTCAAGGGAAGTCGTTCCGCCAAAGATGTAGAGAACTTCTTGTGGGGCATGGAACAATACTTCCGCGTCACGGGGATCGCGGACGAGGAAAAGAAGGTAAGTACCGCTTCTCTATATCTCGGTGATATAGCTTTATTATGGTGGCGTAGAAGGACCTGCGAGAGGACCGGAGGGACCCCAATCACCACCTGGGCCGAATTCTCGGCAGAGCTCAAGAAACAATTCTATCCCATCTATGCCGACGACGAAGCCCGGGCCAAGCTTCGCAGGCTCACTCAAAGAGGGACCGCCCGAGAGTACGTGAAGGAGTTCTCGGAGTTAATGTTGCAGATCTCAGACATGAACGAGAAGGAAGCCTTCTTCCAATTCATGGACGGGCTTAAGTCTTGGGTAAGACAAGAGCTTCACCGATAGAAGGTTCAGACCCTTACTGAGGCCATGACCGAGGCGGACTCCCTCATTGAATTCAAAAGCCAAGACCGAAGTAACTTCTCCCGTGACAAAGGAAAAAGTGGGGGAGACCAAGGACGGGGAAGGCCACCAAGACGGGACAACGACGAGTCATCCAAGGATTCATCCAAGGACTCGTCCAAGCCAAAAGACAAGGAGCGGTACACCAAGACCGACAAGGGCAAGAGACCAGCCGAGAGGCAACCCTTGAGTTGCTTCCTATGCGGGGAGAAGCACTTGATGCGCGACTGCCCTTCAAGAAACAAGTTGAGCGCCATCATAACACGGGAGGACCCGCCCGAGGACGATAAGCTGCGACTCGGGGCCATGATGCTTAGCTCCATCAAGACTAAGCGGTTCACCAACAAAAGGGGACTTATGTTCGTAGACGCCATGGTAGGTGGCACTAAAGTAAGCGCGTTGGTGGACACCGGGGCCTCCGACATATTCATGTCTGAGGAAACATCAAAGAAGTTGGGGCTCGAGGTCACCAAGAGTCATGGATGGATCAAGACGGTGAACTCCAAGGAGGTCCCGACACTCGGGGTAGCACAAGGAGTAGAGATATCCTTGGGAGATTGGTCGGGCAAGGCCACGATTGAGGTAATCCCTCTAGACGACTACGACTTAGTCATTGGTTTAGCATTCCTCGATCGTATCAATGCTCTCCTTGTGCCATTTGCCAACTGTATATGCATCTTGGACCCCCATCACCGTTGCATCGTGCCGGTATATCGGGAAAAGGGGCCAAGTGCTAAGGTAGTCTTGGCAATTCAACTTTCCAAGGGACTAAAGCGGGAGGAACCAACATTCTTGGCAACTCTCAAGATGGACGAGACACCATCCGGGGAAGACCCGACACCAACTGAAGTCTGCCATGTCTTGGAAGACTTCAAGGACGTTATGCCGCCCGAACTTCCAAAGAAGCTCCCACCTAAGAGGGAGGTGGATCACAAGATCGAGCTCGTATCCGATGCTCGACCACCCGCCCGAGCACCGTATCGCATGTCTCCGTTGGAGCTAGAGGAGCTAAGGAGACAACTTAAGGAATTATTGGAAGCCGGTTACATCAGACCGTCCAAGGCACCATATGGAGCACCAGTGTTATTCCAGCGGAAGCATGACGGGAGCCTACGCATGTGCATCGACTATAGGGCGCTCAACAAGCTAACCATCAAGAACAAGTACCCGATCCCGCTCATCGCAGACCTGTTCGATAGACTTGGGGAAGCTCGGTGGTTCACCAAGCTTGACTTAAGATCGGGATACTACCAAGTCAGGATCGCGGAAGGAGATGAGGAGAAGACCGCGTGTGTCACGAGATATGGGTCATACGAGTTCTTAGTCATGCCTTTCGGCTTGACAAATGCACCGGCAACATTCTGCACTCTCATGAACAAGGTACTCCAACCCTTCCTTGATCACTTTGTCGTAGTTTACTTGGACGACATTGTTATCTATAGCCGCACATTAGAGGAGCACGTGGAACACCTACGGCAAGTCTTCCAAGTACTACGTGAGCACGAGCTTTATGTCAAGAGAGAAAAATGCTCGTTCGCTCAACAAGAGGTGCCATTTTTGGGACACATAGTCGGCAAGGGACGCATACGGATGGACTCCGCCAAGATCAAGGCAATCATGGATTGGGAACCGCCGACTAAAGTAACCGAGCTTCGCTCTTTCTTGGGGCTAGCCAACTATTATCGCCGCTTCATCCATGGGTATTCGCACATCACGACGCCCTTGACAAACATGCTCAAGAAGGGGATATCTTGGGCTTGGAGCAAGGAGAGTCAAGAGGCGTTCGATCGGCTTAAGAAGGCGATGACCGAAGAGCCAGTGCTAGCCCTGCCCGACTATGGGAAGCCGTTCGAAATACACACGGACGCATCAGACTATGCCATAGGGGGAGTCCTGATGCAAGAGGGACATCCGATAGCTTTTGAGAGCCGAAAGCTTAATGACACCGAGCGGCGCTACACAGTACAAGAGAAGGAGATGACGGCCATCGTCCATTGCCTAAGGACTTGGCGTCATTATCTCCTAGGGTCCAAATTCGTGGTCAAGACAGACAATGTGGTCACGAGCTACTTCCAAAGCCAGAAGAAGCTAACACCCAAGCAAGCCAGGTGGCAAGACTTTCTTGCCGAGTTCGACTACGAGTTGGAATACAAGCCGGGCAAAGCCAACCTAGTCGCCGACGCTCTTAGTCGTAAAGCGGAGTTAGCTGCCATCAGCCGACCGATAGGGACTTTGGAAGACCGCATCAAGGAGGGCCTTGATCATGACCCAACCGCCAAGAACCTAAGGGAATACGTCAAGGAAGGCAAGACAAGGCGATTTTGGGTCGAACGGGACTTGATCTTCACCAAGGGCCAACGGCTATATGTGCCCCACTTTCGGAGGATTAAGACGCGAAGTCATCAAAGATTGCCATGACTCCAAGTGGGGCCGGACACCCAGGTATGCATCGTCCCTTAGCTCTTGTAGAAGAAAAATATTATTGGCCGCAAATGAGGGACGACGTCGAGATATATGTCAAGACTTGTCTTGTTTGCCAACAAGACAAGGTTGAGCAACGACAACCTGCGGGACTCTTGGAACCTTTGCCAATACCGGACCATCCTTGGCAAAGCATTAGCATGGACTTCATAGTTGGTCTACCCAAGACGGACGGATTCGGGAGTATCATGGTGGTGGTAGACCGAATCTCAAAATACGCAACCTTCATACCAGCGACAAAGGAATGCCCCGCAGAAGAGGCGGCCAAGCTGTTCATGAAGAACGTGGTCAAGTACTGGGGCTTGCCACAATCCATCATCAGTGATAGAGACGGAAGGTTCACGGGGAGGTTTTGGACAGAGTTGTTCAAGATGCTCGGGTCAGACTTGAAGTTCACCACCGCCTTCCATCCTCAGACGGACGGACAAACCGAGAGGGCTAACTGCTTGCTCGAGGTCTACCTTCGGCACTATGTCAGCGCATCACAAAAGGATTGGCCGAAGTTATTGGACGTTGCTCAGTTCTCATACAATTTACAGCGGAGCGAGTCTACGGGAAAGAGTCCGTTCGAGATTATCATGGGCTTCCAACCAAGTACGCCAAGTACCATCGCAACGGGATACACTGGACCAACACCAGCGGCGTACAAATTTGCCAAGGGTTGGCAAGAGGAGTTGGACTTGACGCAGGCTTGCCTTGTCAAAGCCAACAAGAGGACGAAGAAATGGGCTGACCAACACAGGAGGGACATTGAGTACCAAGTTGGGGACTTAGTCA
Source organism: Fagopyrum tataricum (assembly GCA_002319775.1). Classification (NCBI taxonomy): domain Eukaryota; kingdom Viridiplantae; phylum Streptophyta; class Magnoliopsida; order Caryophyllales; family Polygonaceae; genus Fagopyrum; species Fagopyrum tataricum. The sequence continues at coordinate 52,305,421 of CM008279.1, forward strand.
TGGTCAAGCTCCACTTCATCATGCGGCACACCGGACTACACAAGGCATTGATACGGCGGTACGAGGGACCTTTCAGAGTTCTTAAGAGAATCGGGCGCACCGCCTACAAGCTCGAGTTGCCGTCCAAATTCAAGATACACCCCGTCTTCCATGTGAGTATGCTCAAGCCTTACCACCAAGACATGGAAGACCCAACACGGGGAGACGCTCAAAGGGCGCCAATGGGAGTTCGGACTTCTTTCGACAAGGAAGTCGAGGAGATCATGTCAGATCGGGTCGTCCGCGAGAAGTATCGACGGCCAAGACTCGAATACTTAGTGCGATGGAAGGGACTTCCTGAGGCGGAGATGACATGGGAACCGGCCGAGTCCTTGTGGCAATTCAAGGACAAGATCGAGGCATATGAGGCCAACGCGACGAGGACGTCGCGGGATTCAGTGGGGGAGGATGACACGGACCGCGCTTCTCAACCAATCCGGAAGCATCCGGAACGTTCGGGACGCTCGTAGAAGTCTCCGGACATGGCCGGAAGATCCTAGAGAAATGCGGAACCATCTAGGCATGGCTAGAGCCTTGCGGAATATTCTAGATAAGTAGAGAAGCTTGTAAGGAATTCTAGCCAAGAAGGATCCGGATTCTCCAAGACTTGTCCAAATCCGGAACCTTCCTAGGAGGGGTGGCCTTGGGCTATAAATAGGGAGTGCCACCCCCTCATTTGGATCATCGAAGTTCCAAGCTCTCATCGAAGCATTGTAAAGCTCTCCTATAATACAAAGCTTTCTTTCCCACACAAAGCCTTCAAAGTTCTCTTAGCCATCAATCTTAAGTTCTTTCGTTGGCAACATCGGGAATAGGCTGATCTTAGCACGACAAGGGGTCGAGACAAGCTAAGAGCCGCACGGTTTGGAGTTAGGGAAAACTCAGCCCGTGACACTATCACCTACATAAGAGCTGGAACGTTAAACCCATAAGAGTGTTAAGAAATCATAAAAAATTGTTTGTTATAATTAAAACCCAGACAACTTACCAAAATAAATCAAACAAATTGTATGATGCCGATAATAGTAACAACATGTTACAATGAAGTACGTTTGGTATTACATGTAAATATATGTCATAGCAACAGTGTGGTCAAGACAACAATAACATCAAAATGAAAGTACAAAGAAAACTCAATAATAATTCGTTGTTAAAAGAACAAATCAATTAACGTGAATGGATGGGATATAGCAAGTATAAATGGGAATGGGTAATATTCTTAGTATCCGACTGGGGTGTACTCCGATGAGTCAGATTTTGGAGCCTCGTATTTGGGTGCTGGTGAGTAAGAGGGAGTCTTGTACTCTTTGCTTGGTGTAGCCTGTACACAGGAGATGGGCTGTATACGGGGTTTTGTACACGGGAGACGGGATGTAGGCGGGTGTCTTGTACACGGGAGACGGAGTGTAGATGAGTGCCTTGTACACGGGAGACGGGGTGTAGACGGGTGCCTTGTACACGGGAGAGGGGGTGTAGACGGGTGCCTTGTACACGGGAGAGGGGGTGTAGACGGGTGCCTTGTACATGGGAGATGGGGTGTAGACGGGTGTCTTGTACGCGACGGGTGTCTTGTACACGGGAGATGGGGTGTAGACGGGTGTCTTGTACACGACGGGTGCCTTGTACTTGGGAGATGGGGTATAGACGGGTGCCTTGTACACGGGAGAAGGGGTGTAGACGGGTGTCTTGTACACGGTGGGTGTCTTGTACACTGGTGANCTGTCGTGTCTCATTTTTCTAGTCTTAACAATTTGTATACAATATTACTACTCGTTCTTTCGAACTTCACTCGTTAAGAAGATATATTTTTCAATATCTTTATTCTATCACTACATTTTTATTTATTTTTTAAATATAATAACTAATTTATTCAGGAAGCTAGACCGACCACAAATATAAAAAGTCTAATACTATTTTTTTTTTAATAAATGAACACTTAAGGATAATTTTTAAAAAAGTTTATATTAATTAATCATTTGTCCTTTTTAAGGGATTAATTAATTATGTGTATTTGTCCGATGGTTGGACTATCAATCACTTACCTTTGATCAGGTGGTTACCACAGTGTTGGAACGAACGGCATGTCAGGCTTTGAGGAGTTTCTGTTGCTTGCTTGAATGACATGGACGGCTCGTAATGATTTTACTTTTAATTTATCTTCAATGTTTGGTTGTAGCATTCATTCCCGCCTCTCTTAATATGTTTCTCACTATAAGTCTATTCAAGTAGTTGTCTCCCACTGGTGTCTCATTTTGGTAGAAGACGCAATTGGCTTCCACCACCCTTGGGATTCAGGATGCATATGGGTTTGTTGTGGCGGCGGGTGTTCAGTGATTGACGGTTAGTTGGTCTCCATTCTCCAATAACTGCAGAGTACAAGGTGCTTTGGTTTGGATTGGAGTTACTACGGAATCTAGGCTACAACACGGTTCAGGTGCATACAAATTCTCTGACTTGTGTTCTAAGGGTGGATTCAGGAAAGATTGATTCATCTTCCCCGCGTTCTATTGAAGAACTTTAAGCTGCAGATTGTCAAGTTTTTATTTCGACTTTTTATGATTGTATTGTTTTCCATATTGGTCGTTCAGGTAATGTCATAGCTTGCTATATAGCTCGGTTATTACCGGACGATCCTTCTTCTATGTTTTCCTTGTATGTTGGTGATATTAATTCCACACGCCATAATAGCTCTTGCGGAACTGGATTTGCAATAATATTACGTACTACAGTTTCCTTTTTAAAAAAAAGTAGCTTAGCTACGGTGTATTTAGTAGGGATTAATGAAGGTTATTTTAGATTTAATTTTAGGAGATTAATTATAGGATAAACAAAACACATTATTCTGGGTAGAAATCCTAGCTAACACTTTAACGGGGTTGATCACTTCGAACCGGTAGGATTCTTAGACTCGGAAGTAAATTTTGCACCTACTATAAAAACACCCTCGATCTAGTAATGAAACAACATCAATAATACTCACATAACCATTCATAGTTTCTCGCTTCACACTTATTTGATTCTGTAATAACAGTTTGATCAAATCTTTTAAGCATAAGACGAGAAATCAGTCTAGAGCGACTGTTTAGCCAAACACAAAGCATCAAACAACAAGAAGATTTGTTTACGAGGTTCGGAGCAAGTCCTACGTCCCCGGGATCTCAGAGATGATCCAATCCACTAGAGAACAAAACCAAATCCAGACAAGAGTTACAGATACAGTAAATCAGGAGTATAAGCCAAGAACAAAGAATAGAGAGAGTAGAAAGAACATCAAACAACGACAAGAACAGATACAAAACTGTCTGCCGACTCAGGATGCTTTCAAGTAGAGACCCGTAGGAGGAACCAACGCTCGATCTAACTATCTGTTGATGGAAACTCTCAGACGAAGCTTAGATCTCGTAAGGAGAAGAAGCTCTTCGCTCTCAGTCAAGATCTAGGGTTTGAACCAGAGAGCGGCGAAGAAGGCAAGAAGAGATCGAGGGAAGAGAAGCTCTTTTTTGGCCGGCTAGGGTTTTTGGTTTATGTAGTATAGGCTAACATCAAAACGATGTCGCTTAGTTTAATGAACCAACTTTGGTAAATGAACCCGGTTCACTCTTATAACATAAACAAAGCTTCAGACCCGGTTCTGCCAAAAGATCACAAGTTCGATACTCCTTGACGGCTATAACTCCTTAACAATTCACCCCTCTAACTCTTGTGGTTGTGGCACATTGTTTCTAGTGGATTTAGACTCTGTATATCTTCATCATTGATCCAATAATCATCTGCTAAGTAATTTCAGACAGATGAAGCAAGTCCCTGCAAAACACAAAATTTTCATTAGTTACAATTTTTGTACCAAAATCTGCAGGGTTTACCTCTCCTCTTATCTTTTCAACTGTTAACTCTTTGTTATCAATCTTCTGTCGGATGTAATGATATATAACATCAATGTGTTTAGTTCTTTAATGATAGACATGGTCTTTACATAAGAACAAAGCACTTTGACTATCAGTATATATAGAAACAATATAAGATTGATTAAGAATTTCAGTTAGAATCCCTTTCAACCACATGGCTTCTTTTGCTGCTTCAGTGACAGCAATGTACTTAGCTTCTGTCGAGGAGAGAGCAACGATAGATTGTTGTTGTGACTTCTAGGAAATACAATTTCCACACCATGTATACACATAAGTTGTAGTAGATTTTCTAGTATCTTTATTACTTGCATAATCTGAGTCAACATAACCCACAAGATCATTAGAATCACAGTGAACACCATATTCTAAAGCAAGAAAAGAAGTACCAGATAAGTATCTTAGCAAAAATTTCATAGCTGATCAGTGTTTATAAGAGGGATTAGACATATATCTACTCAACACACTAACAGCAAAAGCTAAATCAGGTCTTGTACAGATCATGGCATACATCATAGAACCTACAACAACATCATATGGTATATTTTTCATATCTTTACATTCTTGAGAAGAAAGATGTGAAGTCTTAGTTAAATCAAGATGAGCACCAAGAGGTATAGTAGTAGATTTGACAGATTTCATATTAAATCTGTCCAGCACTTTTAAAATATAATCATGCTGAGTTAACCAAATCTTCTTTTTATTTCTATTTCTAACAATAGTAATTCCAAGGATTTTTTGTGCAGGACCAAGGTCTTTCATATCAAAAGTAGATTTCAGAGAAGTCTTAATGTCTCTGATGTTACTCTTAGATTTGCTAATTATCAAGATATCATCAACATATAACAGAACATAGAGAGGACATTCAGTTTTAATGAACTTGAAGTATAAGCAAGAATCATAAGAACTCTGGGTAAAGTCAAGAGCTTTCATACACGAGTCAAACTTTTTATTCCACTGTCTAGGTGACTGCTTTAAACCATATATAGATTTATTAAGCAAACAGACATGATTAGGAAACCTCTCATCAATATATCATTTAGGTTGACTCATGTATATAGTTTCATCCAAGTTTCCATGTAAGAAAGCTGTTTTAACATCCATTTGATCAATATCATAGTCAAACACAACAGCAATAGATATAAGCATTCTCAAGGTTTTATATTTCACCACAGGAGCAAATATATCATTATAGTCCTCCCCTTCCCTTTGGGTAAAACCTTTTGCTACTAATCTGGCTTTAAACCTAGGTGGATCAGTAGAGTTTTGACTTTCTTTTACCTTATAAACCCATTTGTTCCCAATTAATCTAACATTTTTAGGTTTAGGAACTAGAGTCCAGGTATTATTAACTTTCATAGACTCAATTTCTTCATTCATTGCATGTTTCCATTCATTACAGTGTTTAGAATGTATAGCATGCTCAAACAGCTCAGGAGTAGGAACAGAAATCACCTCAGCAATTAAGAAAGCATATTTTGTAACATACTTATGCATATCAATTTTATTTTCAACTAAATTCACGTACTTAGCATTTGGTTTCTTCTGCCTAGGCTATCTATCCCTAGTTAGCTGATAATCAGACAAGGTAGGTAGAGAATCAATCACATCATCATCATTATTAATGGCAGACAACTCAGAAGAAGACCAAGTAACTAAATCAGAAGAAGAATTTGAGTTTGAGAGTTCAGAATTGCTTATTGTCCCTCCTAATTGTGGAGGAGTTATACTTTCTGAACCTCCTGAAATGGAAGAAGAAGTGTTTATCGAGGAATTTGAGTGACTAGTACTGAAGGTAGTAACTAAATCTCTCGACAAACACTCCTTTCCCCTCGAGAGATTATAGTCAGCATATCCATTGTCATCATTTTCCTCAATGATATCAGCACTAACACTTGGATTATAGAAAGATAAATCTGCATTCCTGTCAACATTCTCAAAATTAACATTAGTAGTAACTTTGAAAGGAAAGTCATTTTCAACAAAGGTAACATCTCTGCTTATAGTGATTTTATAAGCTCTATGTTGTAGAATTAAAAGTTTATATCCTTTAACACCTGTAGGATACCCTATCATGACACATTTCTGTGCTTTAGGATTAAGTTTACCCTCAGATTGTTTAGCATAAGCAACACATCCAAACACTCTTAGATGTGAGAGATTAGGAGGTTTTCCAAACCAAAGCTCTTGAGGTGTTTTAAAGCTTATAACACCGGAGGGAGATCTATTAATGAGGTAGGCAGCTGTAGTCACTGCTTCACCCCATAGAGAATGTTTTAGGCCAGAGGATATTAACATGCATCTAGCTTTCTCTAATAGAGTTCTATTCATTCTCTCTGCAACACCATTCTGTTGAGGTGTGCCTGGGACAGTCAAATGTCTTTTGATTCCATTTTCATGACAAAATTTATCAAATTCTGTATTACAGAATTTCAACCCATTATCAGTTCTAAGGCATTTCAGTTTATAACTGGTTTGACCTTCTACTGTATTTTTTCAGTGTTTAAAGTTTTCAAAGGCATCACTTTTATTCCTAAGGATATATACCCAAACTTTTCTGGAAAAATGATCTATTAAGGACAGAAAATATTTTATACCCCCAATTGTATCCACCTGAGCAGGCCCCCATAAATCAGAATGAACATACTCTAAGGGTACACTAGTCTTAAACTCAGATTTATTGAACACTTTTCTAGTGGCTTTACCTAGCATACATGTCTCACATGACTTAAGATTACTAGGTTTATTTGATAAGCTGCCACCTTTAAAGATATAATATAGGCCTTTATTGCCTATATGTCCTAATCTAGAATGCCAGGTTAGAGTTTGCTCATCTGTTAGACAAGCAGATGCGTCAATATTATTTAACTCAGGAGTTCCAACAACATGATAAAGGCCATTCTTTTTAATACCTTTAACTAGAACTTTGCCATTTCTAGTGATAGATCTTATTCCAGAATGTGTATTAATATCATAGTTTAGATCATCAAACATGCTTGCAGATAACAGATTTCTCCTAAGTTCTGGAATTCATCTAACATTCTGTATAGTTCTAATTTTATTATCATGCATTCTAAAGGGAACTGAACCAATACCTTTTATAGCAAGAGAAGTATAGTCTCCTAATCTTACTTCTCCTTCATTGTTTTTATGTAAAACATCAAAGTAACATTCATGAGGAGTTGCATGCATTGTACATCCAGAATCAAGAATCCAAGCATTTGAATCAGAATTACATGATGCATATAGGATATCAGAACAAAGCAAAAGTTCATTATTACAATAAGACATATTTTCACACAAGGCAGAAGTTTTATTTTTATTTGATTTATTTGCATCATCATTTTTCTTTTTCCTGCATTGTGGAGTTTTATGCCCCTTTTTACCACAGTAATAACATGTAATAACCTTTTCTTTGTCCCTTTCAGAAACATTATCTTTATCTTTATGAGCAAAGCTTTCAGTATTTCTATGTTTAGCTTTAAAAATATTATGATTGCTTTTGTTTCTATCCTGATTTTTATTTTTAACATACATGATTTTATTTTTAGGTTCTCTAGAACTGGTTTTGACTTTGAAAATTTTCATTTCATCATTTTTCTGTAAAATAATTTCTAGTAATTTCTTCTTAGTTAAGTCCTGATGATCATATTGTATAACATCTTTAAATTTGTTAAACTGAGTAGGTAAAGAATTTAAGATAATGACAGCTTGATGTATATCATCAATTTTATCACTACAACGTTCCAGATCAAGTGTCATCCTAAAAAAAGCATCCAGATTATCATTCAATGTCATATTAACATCCATTTTAAAATGAAATAATCTGCACAGCAAGGAAATTCTATTAGGCATGCTTTTTACAAGAAATAAAGATTCCAAAGTATTCCAGAGAGTTTTAGCTGTAACCTGAGTTAGGACTTGTCGTCCTACTTCATCAGTTAGCCTCAACATAATCTCAGAGTGAGCTATCTGATCCAACTCTTCCTTTTCCTCCTCTTTTGCATTTTCTGGAAAATCTTGAGTGACAACTTTCCAACATTTTTCCCTTATTAAAATAGCTTTCATTTTGACCTGCCACATAGCAAAGTCAGTATTGCCATCAAAAGGTTTAATTTTAGTTGTATCAGTCATTTTACTCGTCACAATCACTTAACAGAACTTGACAACTATCCTGGAAACACTTTATACCAGATCTAATCTCAAGATAACACAACAGTCTCCAGAAGAGCGGCAAGAATCAACTCTTGCAAGCACTCTTGGAATTTGTTGGTCTTTCTAGAGATTTAATCAATGGATTCGTGATCTCCAAAGGAAATGAAGTCAAAATAAGTGAGGACAAGAGTTTTTAGACAGCAGTAAAGATCAAGGCAACTAGTTTCTATTGGAAGCGTAGCTACTCTTAAGATCTAACACACAAAAGAAATTTGCAGCGGAAGTAAAGACTGAACAGAGTATTAATCTAGGTTTATCTAACTCTCTGAAACTTAGAAGATCGCAAACGTTTCGAACTTCCGGTCAATGGACACACGGTTAACGCCGATCTATGTTCAAAAGAGAGTCAAGCAAAACACAAGATTCTCAAGAAGAGGGTAAAATCAAAGAACGATGTTGTGATACCAATTTGTAATAACAGTTTGATCAAATCTTTTAAGCATAAGACGAGAAATCAGTCTAGAGCGGCTGTTTAGCCAAACACAAAGCATCAAACAACAAGAAGATTTGTTTACGAGGTTCGGAGCAAGTCCTACGTCCCCGGGATCTCAGAGATGATCCAATCCACTAGAGAACAAAACCAAATCCAGACAAGAGTTACAGATACAGTAAATCAGGAGTATAAGCCAAGAACAAAGAATAGAGAGAGTAGAAAGAACATCAAACAACGACAAGAACAGATACAAAACTGTCTGCCGACTCAGGATGCTTTCAAGAAGAGAACCGTAGGAGGAACCAGCGCTCGATCTAACTATCTGTTGATGGAAACTCTCAAACGAAGCTTAGATCTCGTAAGGAGAAGAAGCTCTTCACTCTCAGTCAAGATCTAGGGTTTGAACCAGAGAGCGGCGAAGAAGGCAAGAAGAGATCGAGCGAAGAGAAGCTCTTTTTTGGCCGGCTAGGGTTTTTGGTTTATGTAGTATAAGCTAACATCAAAACGATGTCGCTTAATTTAATGAACCAACTCTGGTAAATGAACCCGGTTCACTCTTATAACATAAACAAAGCTTCAGACCCGGTTCTGCCAAAAGATCACAAGTTCGATACTCCTTGACTGCTATAACTCTTTAACAAATTCGTTTGTAAAATGATTGAAGTAAATAACTTTTTGAATATATATACAATAAACTAGTTTAAATGTAGAAGTAAGAAATAGAAAAGATGTGATCTTATGATACTTCTCCCGTCATAAATGGCATGAAAGAACTATTTTTTCATGTTATGTGGAAGAAAAAACTATGTTAATATAACTCTTGTACGATGATAATAATAATTATAATAATAATAATTTTTGATAATACTTTGTAACTAGGTATGAACATGATCTTGTGCTTCATAAAAATTGTATTTTTACTTGACCGTAAATAGGAAATTATGAAATCTTCCTTACAGCCCTTGTCCTGCGCAAGACAATCTCTTGTCATTATCACCGTTCTATGACCTATTATTTGAGATAATCAGTTCCCACATCAAAAGATTGGAAACTTCTCAGCCTAATATATAAGGTCGGTGGACTACTTCTCCTATTGCCAATTGATTTTAGGAATAAACCTCATCGGATTTATGTGACGGGCTTGGGCTTAACGTGCATGTGCGCTCGTATGCACACGACCCCTGCTCTACCCGGTCCTTCTGTATCGGACTTTGACATAGTATCAGAGCGGTTAGTCTCTATGTGGCTCGCAATCCTAACCTGTGGACAAGTGCAACTCGGTCTATATCCTCTAGTTGCACTTGCAGGGGCGTGTTGGAGATAATCAGTTCCCACATCGAAAGATTGGGAACTTCCCACCCTAGTATATAAGGTCGGTGAGCTACTCCTCCTATTGTCAATTGGTTTTAGGATGGAACCTCATCGGGTTTATGTGTTGGGTTTGGGCTTAACGTGCATGTGCGCTCGTATGCACACAACCCCTGCTCTACCCGGTCCGTCTATATCGGACTTTGACACCTATCACCTACATAAGAACTGGAACGTTAAACCCATAAGAGTGTTAAAGAGTCATAAAAATTTGTTTAACATAATTAAAACCCAGAGAACTCACCAAATCAAATCAAACATATTGTATAATGCCGATAATAGTAACATGTTACAATGAAGTACGTTTGGTATTACATGTAAATATATGTCATACCAACAGTGTGGTCAAGACAACAATAACATGGAAATGAAAGTACAAAGAAAACTCATTAATAATTCGTTGTTAAAAGAACAAATCAATTAACGTGAATGGATCGGATATAGGAAGTATAAATGGGAATGGGTAATATTCTTAGTATCCGACTGGGGTGTACTCCAATGAGTCGGATTTTGGAGCCTCGTATTTGGGTGCTGGTGAGTAAGAGGGAGTCTTGTACTCTTCGCTTGGTGTAGCCTTGTACACAGGAGACGGGGTGTAGGCGGGTGCCTTGTACACGGGAGACGGAGAGTAGACGGGTGTCTTGTATACGGGAGACGAAGTGTAGACGGGTGCCTTGTACACGGGAGACAAGGTGTAGATGGGTGCCTTGTACACGGGAGAGGGGGTGTAGACGGGTGCCTTATACACGGGAGAGGGGGTGTAGACGGGTGCCTTGTACGCGACGGGTGCCTTGTACACAGGAGATGGGGTGTAGACGGGTGTCTTGTACACGACGGGTGCCTTGTACTTGGGAGATGGAGTATAGACGGGTGCCTTGTACACGGGAGAAGGGGTGTAGACGGGTGCCTTGTACACGGGTGATGGGGTGTAGACGGGTGCCTTATACACTGGAGACGGGGTGTAGACTGAAGCCTTGTACACTGGCGACGGGGTGTAGACGGGTTTCTTGTAAACTGGAGATGGTGTGTAGACATGAGTTGGGTAATCCACGGGTGTTTCATACTTCTCAGATGTGTACACAAATGGAGCAACAGAGTACAATTCCAAAATGTACGCCTTCATGAATCCCTTTAGGGTAGTCGGGTGAGTCAAGGGAGCACCGGTAATACCCTTTCCAATGTCGGTAGCGATGTTGCAAGTTTTTGATGGAGAGCTCTCGAGGTACACTTTGCAGTCCGAGGGCTTCAAATATTCACCCAACTCTTCGGGTGTGAATGTTACCAAGAAATAGCCATTTTTGTCAGCTTCCGGAGTTATCTTTGAGAACTTGTAACCCTTAGATTTACAGGAGAGTTTAGCCGTGGCACCTATATCCAAAAAATTCATATATCAATGTCTAGTGATCGGGATATTTATATCAAACAAAAACTAAAATTGAGGTTTTAAAATTTTAAAAATGGATTACCTTCAAGCGGTGTGAAATCATAGTAGTTTTGGCAGTAGATAAGTCCTTGAACGCCATAAAGTGTGGTCAACTTTTCTACATAGTAGCTTGATTCCGGAGTGTAAGGAAGAGGAGTTTCGTACTTTGGTGAAGGCTTGTAAGGAGTCTCGTATTTCGGTGTTGGTGCTTTGTAGGATGGAGATGGTGTGTATGAAGGCTTTGGGCTGTAAACGGGCTTCTTGTACACCGGAGACGGGATGTACTCTGGAGATGGAGTGTACTCCGGAGCTTCGTATTTTGGAGATGGTGTGTATGAAGCCTTTGGGCTGTAAACGGGCTTCTTGTACACCGGAGACGGGGTGTACTCTGGAGCTTCGTATTTTGGAGATGGTGTGTATGAAGGCTTTGGGCTGTATACGGGCTTCTTGTACACCGGAGACGGGATGTACTCTGGAGACGGAGTGTACTCCGGAGCTTCGTATTTTGGAGATGGTGTGTATGAAACCTTTGGGCTGTAAACGGGCTTCTTGTACACCGGAGACGGGGTGTATTCTGGAGATGGAATGTACTCCGGAGCTTCGTATTTTGGAGATGGTGAGTATGAAGGTTTTGGGTTGTAAACGGGCTTCTTGTACACTAGAGATGGAGTGTACTCTGGAGATGGAGTGTATTCCGGAGCTTCGTATTTTGGAGATGGTGAGTATGAAGGCTTTGGGCTGTAAACGGGCTTCTTGTACTCCGGAGATGGAGTGTACTCAGGAGCTTCGTATATTGGAGATGACTTGTATGAAGGCTTCGGACTAGGAGTGTAAACTTCATGTTCATATTTGGGTGATGGTGTGTATGGAGTTGGTTTTGGGGCGTAAACCGGAGATGACTTGTAAGACGGTGTTGGTGCCTCGTATTCGGGAGACGGGGTGTAAGACGGGGAAGGAGTATACGTTTTATACTCGCTAGCACAAGCAACCGCGACGAACAAAACTAGAATGGAGGAAACGACCCCTAGAAGACGAGCCATTGCTTCTACAATTTGAGGTTTTTGTTTGATTCGAGGATGAGATATGAAGCCAATTTGCATCAACTATATATAGATGTCATCATGTTGTATTCATTGAATTTTATATTAAGATTTAAGGATATACCGAACTAATGTATGCAATGGGAGGCACGTTGGCGGTTTTTTCGTTTAGTTGCATACTTGCATCCACGATCCGTACGACTAATTTGCTGCTGACAACAGGAGTGACGTAATAAGTTTATATTGTATCAATTAATTATTGTGGTAAGTCCTAAGATAATACTGTAGTTAATAGAAAGATTAAGTTATTGATTATGGCCAACCGTCGTGTCTCATTTTTCTAGTCTTAACAATTTGTATACAATATTACCACTCGATTGTTCGAACTTCACTCGTTCAGAAGATATATTTTTTAATATCTTTATTCTATCACTACATTTTTATTTATTTTTTAAATATAATAACTAATTTATTTCATGAAGCTGGACCGACCACACATATAAAAAGTGTAATACTGTTTCTACTATTTCTTTTTTATAAATCTATTTAATTCAAATAAATCTTAACATGTATCTGCTTTACTTTTACTTTTACATTTATGTGATTTTTTTCTCTCATGTTTAACTAAATGAAAATATGATAATAAATAAGAAAAATTATTTTTTTTCTATTAATTAATCATGTTTTTTTCTTTTTTTTTTTAAAGGATTAATTAATCATGTCTATTCTCACAATAAGATGTTCTTCTCACGATTTAATGATGATTACCGGTCATAATTGTTCCCATAAATAATATAAAAGCTGTATCCTTCTGCCGTCACACGATGAACATTGAAACTATTCCCTTCTTAATTCAAATGCATTATTTTCTAGAAAAGATTATTATTTTAAATGATAGAAGAAAAGATAAATAAAAGGGATTAACATCAATATCTGATGTTATGATTTCTTGCTAGAATATTAGAATAGATTATTCTTTTTCAGAAATACACTGTCAAAATGTTAAATAAATTCATATAATTTATTTATCAGATTATTCATTTTCGCGTGCAGAATAAAAAATCAATTTTTTTTAAAGTTTTGGTTTCGAGACTCAAGTGCAGAATTAGTTAAACTCGATTTTTGAATTAAGTGCGAAACTAATTAAATTCAATTTTGTTTTTACTCTCCAAGTATGGAATTAATTAAAACAATTTTGCTTTCGAACCTCAAGTGTAGAGTTATTTAAACTCAATTTCTCCACCAAAACAAAATTAAAAGTTCGCACCCCAAGTATAGAATTATTGAACACTAATTTAGCAGTTTGAGTGCAGAGCTAGAGAGATGACTAAAAAAAATACTCAGGTTTGTTTATGTGACACCCCAAATTCTCGGAACTCAGAATGTCACGGGCTAGGAGTCTGGGACCTCACAATGGGTTCCGGCCTTAGTTTGACAACAACTTTTATAGATCTTACAACAAGACACAAATAATAAAACCGAATAAATTTATTAAACTAAAGAAATAGTCAATTGCAGAAATGTAATTGTCAGACATGCATGTAAAGTGATAGAATCCAATAAAATAACCGAGTTTTATCACTAAATGAAAGAAAAACCCCAAGTCCGAATACTAGTACGGAAACCAGGCTGACCGCCTCGCTCCGGACTACTTGACAGTCACGTAACTTGCAAGATCTAACAACACGACATAAACTGTTAGCTAACAATTCTAATATCAAAAGTATACTAAGGCACATACACATACAAGGCGGAAAAGTAAACACATCAGCATGCTCATACAAGGTCCCAATATTATCTTTATTTACGTGGTTTCAATCTATTTGTTGAACTTAATTGTGTGGCACGAAGATCCTTCAACCTTCGTCTCCATCTTTGTATACCAATAGGAGTGGTTCGATGCATCTTACCGTATACACTGTCTGGACTAGTCGCGGTTCAACGCTTGGCAGTGATGCCACATCCCGTTATACATACACTTGGGTCTAAACTTAAACGTATAGTCATCCTAGTAAAGCTTTGATTTGAGGGGATTAAAGTATCAAACAATTCATTCTTGAATTGATTTAGAAATTAGGGATTTTGACGACCGGGTTGCGTTCTTGAGGTTTGAGGGAGATGGGGAGGGGTTAAAACCCCGTGCGTGAGAGCGCGTACTCTGTTGGCTTCTAACTTATGTTCTTAGACTGTTGTTAGGGTGTGGAGGTTGGCGATTATGTTGCATCTCATTCTTATCTTTTTCGGCATAAAAGGTGATAAAAGTTAATAGCAAAAAAAAGGTTGGTGACTTAAATATCGTGTCTTCGTTGTATTTTTTTATAGATATTAGAATAATGTCACGCATGTTTATAGATTATTTAATTACTCAACATAAGTAAAATCTAGGTACTTTATAATGTGTTATAAATTAAAAAAATTCTATTGAAATATTCCACAAATCTTCAAAGTCAAAAAGTATGTTCAAAACAAACTAAGATAACTAAAATTAATTAGTTTTCTTAACAAATCTTAAAAGTGTATGATGTAGTAGATGTACATTTTTGTACATGATATTCTAATAATCTAATGTAGTTGTAATATTGCACATTGATTTTAAGCTTGGCAGAAAATTAGTTTTCATGTATCAATGTTATATCACATTCTTCCTTCAAGATTTGTAAAATGTTGTATGATTGCATGAACACTATATTCGGTTATATTTTAACCATTTTGAACACCGTTTGTAGGATGATCATATCGCTCTTTCTGTTAAGCATTTTTTAAACATTTTTAGTAAGTGTTTTATCTTCAATTACCTCAATTATTTCCTTAATTTATTTTTTGTTTAATCTAATGAATATACATGATAATAGTTAGAGAATCTCCCAAATATATCAACAATTTTGTCAAAACACTAAAATATAAAATCTATATTAAAAGTGGACGTAATCATTATTGGGTAAACCACTATAAATCTGTAATTTCACACAATAAATTGGTATAAAAGTTTTGAATTCTTTTGTTTTTTTTTGTAATCTGGGAGAAAGATGTATGTTTTCAACACGAAGATCGACAAGTTTACAAGGATGAACAGTTTCAATTTATGACATATCAAGATACGAGCGTTGTTGAAACAATAGGGTTCATGGGGCCGTTATCAAGAAAAGAATCCGATAAGAAAAAAGGATGATGATGCTGGGATTGTCATTCATGAAGATAAGACGGATTCGACCATGCATCATGATGTGTCTCACACCAATGGTCTTTATCCTATCGTGGATGTCATACATGACATATTGGAAATTTCCGAGACAGTTCATAACGGACTCACTGCTGGATTGCTACTTCTCAAGGTCTCGAAGGATTGCTTGGATGTTGGACATGTTGTTCTTGATCTTGTCAAGTTCATCTTCTAACCTTAACACCAGTTTGACCTTTTGAATGATTGTTGAGTTGAGTTCTCCAATAACGAGCTTACACAAATTCCAAAGGATAGTCTCTACCATGTTTGCTTTGGATGGTAACCACGATGTTTTAAACTACATAGGTTAAACCGTGGTTTCAATATAATAAATCGATGTTTTAAACAACGGGCTTCCTTAAACCTATAAAAACTTCTATTATCATAAATACTCATTCATTTGTTTTGAATTTCAGAATTATATCTTCTTCTTTTTTTATCATTATTTAGAATGCTGAGTCGTTAAGACCAACTATCAAATCATCCTATCATGCAATTGTCAATATTAAGATGGTGTTCCGTTGTGGCTGTACTACACATTTTAGGCCAATGTTAAGGTCGTATCTCGATATATCATTAATACAACATAACAAGAAATAATAAATTCAATTTCAAAATATGAATTTGATTATCAATTGTATTTAATCAATAATAACTAATATCAAGAAGTTTATTGTATATTTCACTAATAATGACTAGAGATAAGATATTTTTATTTTTCATCACATATTATTTAATACGTTGTCATGATATGGTATTTAACAAAATGGTGCAGATACACGAATATTAAAAAAAAAAAATCAATGATATCCTTTAGGTACTAAGCTTAAAATTCACATCAGTGGGCTGACATCTCATTTGTATAGGGCTTGGTCCAGCCCATTTTCTCCAAGATCACAGGCTTCTTCTTATCTCTTCCTGGATCATGGGCCTTTAGGTACAAACCTTACAAAACCAATAATATCCTTCTTAATTTATATTAGAGTAAATCATTTACAACTAACCACTTAAATGCCTTACTGCATAAAAAGTTAAAAACACACCTTAAATGTGTTCTGTTAGGAAAAGACCACCTATCCCATTAAAAAGGAACATTGAGTCATCAACGGAATTAGGTATAGCTAATGACCTAAAATCAAACGCTTATTGATTTTGCCGCAATGCCCTTTTTTCGGGAGCCGTCAACTTTGTTTGTGGAAGTCCCTTAAATGTGCTTCTCGGGAGCGCTTCTCGGGAGCCGTCAACTTAAATGTGTCTTTTCTTGTTTTTCTTTTGCGTTTTTGTGTTCCAAGTAATGCGCTTTTCGGGAGCCGTCAACTTTGTTTGTGGAAGTCCCGGTTTTAGTAGGCAACGGCTAGGAATGACAATAGTTCGGGTTGATTTTGCAGCAATGCCCTTTTCTCAAAACATGGAATTTTTGAAGATATTTTGGATGTCACACGTGCTATCAATCACATCACTTGGAGCATCAACCGGCCAACATAAATAGTAAACTGTTTAACTAAAAAGCTTGAATCCAATAATCTAAGAACTTTGTTTTTTTCTGTTTTTTTTTAAAAATCTGGTGGGGTATTCAATATTTTAGGAATCTAACTATGTTCGATCACCAAAGTTATCAAAAAAAATAACATAGTTAAGGAATTCGTTATACATCAAATTAATAGTTGGTAACTTGGGTTGAATCAAAATAGTATATGATAGTGAAAACTCCTCCAAAAATAAGCTCAACGAAAAGATAGGAAAGGAAAAACATTTCATGGGTAAGATCTATAACGGATTTTTTCAAACTAAAATTTGATGTATCTAAGTTAAGTAATGGGTCGCTGCATTTTGGTACATTATTCGTGACTCTATGGCCAAAAATGTAGCGAAAGGATATGGAAATCTAAGGGATAACCATAATGTTGGAGTGATGGGTCCACCGGCATTGTTCCTTCCTCCTTTTTTTATGGACGTTTTCTTGGTTTATGTTGGAGTGATGATTCGAAATTTGGATATAAAAAGTGAGCATGAAAATAACGATGGTTTTGGATATGAAAAGCAAGTTATTTGGCCTCTCACCTTAGATCTTCTCGACTTGAGCGTCTCTCCCTCGAAATCTCACTTTGGGATTGATATCTCTTTCATTCTCGAAGCCTCTCACCTTAAGAACTCTTATAAGTCTCTCACCTAGAAGGTTGAGTACTATGTCTCTCACCTGAAACTCAGTTTTGTTTTAGTGAAAAACAACAAACTTTGAAACATAAAAACTAAGCTTGATTGATATTTGATTTTTGAATGATAAAATAGGGGCGATTTTTAATCCACGGCGGAAGAATTCACAAATGCACGACGTTTACGGTTTTCGGAACCGTCACGGTTCCGGAAACCGTGACCGTGGTAGAAAATGGAGGAAAAAAAATTTCTACCACGGTCACGGACGTGACCGCGGGATTTTTAAATTTTTTTACCCCTATATTAGTAAAATTTATGAAGTAAATCTGCCACGGTTCGGTAACCGTAGCCGCCATGGTTCCGGAAACCGTGACGGTTCCGAAAACCACGGTTCCGGAAACCGTGACGGTCCGGAAACCGTGACGGTTCCGGAAACCGTGACGGTTTGAAAACCGTAAGCGTCGTGCACTTATTAATTTTTCCGCCGTGTACTTAGAAGTTCCATAAAATAGGTGTGTACAAGAGTTAAAAACTCACCTAATAAACTCTAACATAAATGCAATAAATTAGAGGAGTTTGGAAAAAGTAAATAAAAAAATTACAAGAGTTTCTATATATTTAATCAAGAAACTAAATAGTCAATATTGGCTTTATTTTGAAATGACTATTTATGTTCCCTCATTTAAGCCGGGATGATTCATCAAAGAGGATATATGAAAGGTGGACGTCCATGTGTCTTGAATATCCATTTGGCATGGCTCCATGCATGATCATGGTCAAAAGCCCAGTTGTTGCACTGTCAGATCGTTTTCACCCTCTTCCTTTCGGAATATTGATTTTGAGTAAACTACAAATTTGTAGATCTTGAAAATACCTTTAAAAGTGTTACTTATGGGCCTTCGAACTCCAAATATGCCTTAGTTATAGTTGTTTTAATGAGAGTGTGTAAACTTATCAACTTAGCCGGAGCGAGCGGAAGTGGGCATGACTTGGATATGCTCGGAGTAAGAGTTGTCGGCTTGGTTTTGAGAATGTCGAGGAATATCACACCATCCCCTTCCCCTCAAAAATGAATCGACCTCGAATTTGTCACATCATCCTTGGGTTTATCACCAATTTCAACTTTGGATGGTGACTTCTTACTTGGTGACATATGACTGCCTTTTCCGGTTGGAAAATCTTTTCTTGGAGGTAAGTGTTCTATTAATCTCTTGATTGCCTCCAAATGATTTTCAGCTCGATCCAACCATTCATTTAGAGTCATCGTTGGTGGTTTTGGAGGAGACTTTCTTGGAGGTAAGTGCTCATCCAACATTTTCATGAAGGACTCAATACGTTTTTCATCCATCTCTTGCGCTTTGAGGAATTTGCGTTGTTAGTCTCTCGTACAACTTGATGTGCTCCTCCTAGGTTCCAAGCACGAGTATACACCGGCGTTGTTTCTCTCACATTCTATCTTTATGGACGTTTTCTTGGTTTATATTGGAGTGATGGGTCGAAATTTGGATATAAAATAAGAGCATGAAAATGACGATGGTTTTGGATATGAAAAGCAAGATCTTTGGCCTCTTACTTAGACCTTCTCAACTTGAACGTCTCTCCCTCGGAATCTCACTTTGAGAATGATAAGTATTCCTTCGTTCTTGAAGCTTCTCACCTCAAGAACTCTTCTAAGCCTCTCTCCAAAAAGGTTGAGTATTATGCCTCTCACCTAGAACTCGTTTTGTTTTAGAGAAAAACAACAAACTTTAAAACACAAAAGCTAAGCTTAAATGATATTTGATTTTTGTACGAAGAAATAGGTGTGTACAAGAGCCCTTTTATAGTCTCAAAATCCACCTAATAAACTCTAACATAAATGCAGTAAATTAAAGCACTTTGTAAAAAGTAAAAAAAATAAATTGCAAGAGTTTCTTCCTATTTAATCTAGAAACCAAATAGCCAATATTGGTTTTATTTTGAAATGAATCTTAATGTTCCCTTATTCAAGCTTGGATGATTCATCAAGGACGAGATATGAAAGTTGTACGTCCATGTGTCTCGAATAGCCATTTGGCATTGCTCCATGCATGATCATACGAATATTTTAGTTGCAACATTGATGGATCATTTTCAGCCTCCTCCTTTTGGAATCTTAATTTTGAGTAAACTACAAATTTTTAGATCTTGAAAATACCTTTAAAAGTGTTACTCACGGGCTTTCTAACTCCAAAAAGTTCCGTAGTTATAGTCGTTTTACCGAGAGTGTGTAAACTTCACAACTTATCTGGAGTGAGCGGAAGTGGGTGTGACTTGGATATGCTTGGAGTAGGAGTTGTCGGCTTGCTGTTGATAATGTCGAGGAAGATCGCATCATTTAACTAATGAGTCATATGCATTTAAGTACATTATTCGTGACTCTATGGGCAAAAATGTAGCGAATGGATAAGGAAATCAAAAGGAAAAACTTAATGGTATCAATTGCGTCTTTGAGATTTGGAAATCCCATTAGCAAGTTGATATTATGATTAGGTACATAATGATCCTTCTTTAGTCATTTGAAGAAGTCCGCTTAAAGAATGTTTCCTACGAAGTCAACTTAGTGGTTGATGCTCTTGGTAGTCTTGGTCAATTGTATCCCGTCGCTAGTGTTGTTGATAATAATGATATCCCCCAGAGTGTAGAAGTTATGAATGATGTTCTTCGCCGGTCGATACATAGGATATATGCACTTTGACAAATTTATGTTTGTTATCTTAGCGGCCTCTCAAACTACATCTAGGCTTGTCTAAATCGAATAAAGTTTAATTTGAGTTTGTTTACGTGCTATACAAAATATATGAGCACAATTTTATGCTAGATAGGAATTCAGACTCGACTTTAAATGAACATTAACATATCAAAGTTCCTATCTAATAACATCCCTAATGATGATCGACTAGATGAGTCAATGTTCAATAAGATTGTTATATGAGTCAAGCTACTTTTTTTGGAAAGAAGGAGAACCGAGACCGTCCGTGCTAGGAAGTACTAATAATAAAATAAAGAAAACTACAACCAAGTCATACAAGGGAAACAAACACCTCTATAATCGCTAATAACAAAACTTTAGAACAAAGAGGAGGGTCATCCAAAAGATATCTCCCAAGATCCAAAGAGAAGGTGAGTTGACGATTGAATCCACCACCCCTATTACATTCCCTATGAACGTGACCGAGATTAACAATCTAATCTCCGAAAATGAAGCATTGGCATGTGATACGAGGATTAACCATGTGGTGGTCCCTGATCTTTCGATACCAAGACTCAAAGAGGTTGAATTGAATGAAGGATGGAAAACGCAAGGATTGTGAAGAATATGACGGTTGAATGATCCAATGGAGGTGAAAGATCAGTAGCTGGATAGATCTGGTCAAACTCTAGAAGCAACTTGATGCGTCCTTGGAGGTAACCAAGGATAACTTCCGGATCTAGATCCAGCAAAGCTCCAACTACTCCTTGATTCGTTGTGCGTCGTTGTATCGTTTCAGATCCAAAGGGGTGGAAGCGATGAAGAAACAACGGTTGATTTGATCTAAAGAGATCGAATAAACCGTTTGATGGAGATCGAAAGTTGATTCTAAAGAAGAATCCTCGAATATGGTTTTCTTGGATCAAAGACGAGATCCAAGGAAGAAATTTGAGAGATAGACTGGAGGTTTGATGCCCAAGCTAAGTAAGAGGAAAATCTTCTCAAAAACTTAGTAAAATTGAACATGGAAAATAAGTGAGGCAAGATATCCCTTATATAGAGAGTCTTGCCTACCTATGGGCCAACGGGCTAAACAAACATAAATACGAAAAGCCCAATAAAGGCAAAACTCTAAAAGATAAGGTCAAAGGGAATATTTTATAAGGAATATCCCTTTTATTACATAAAACGAAAACATGCAAAAATATAGTCCGAAAGTAAATGGCGTGGACGGGACCGGTAGCCTATGCCATGGTGGTGTAGAGACACGGCATGCCGGTGACTGGTCCAAGTGACGAAGTGGTGCGGGCGATGATGGATCCGGTGGCTCGGGCAATGGCCTTGGCTCGGGATCGGATGAGCGGTCCATTTGAGCGAACCCTCAAAGCCTCGTCCTCATCGTCTATAGTCAACGTAAAAGGAACATCCAAGGGCGCATCAGTCCCCCCATCTTGGCTGTGAAACGTCCCCGTTTCACCATCGTCAAAGAGGGGCTCAACATAAGGGGCAAGGTCCTTGACGTTGAACGTCGGGTGTACTCCGTAAGAATCCGAAAGCTCTAACTTGTATGCATTCGGGCCATGGCGGGCTAAGATGCGGAATGGGCCATCACCACGGTCCGAAAGCTTGCTCATGCGGCGAGTTGGAAAACGCTCCTTCCTTAGGTGGAGCCAAACAAGATCACCGGGCTCAAAAGAGACGTCGCGACTGGTCCAAGTGACGAAGTGGTACGGGCGATGATGGATCCGGTGGCTCGGGCAATGGCCTTGGCTCGGGATCGGGTGAGCGGTCCATCTGAGCGAACCCTCATAGCCTCGTCCTCATCGTCTACAGTCAATGTAAAAGGAACATCCAAGGGCGCATCAGTCCCCCCATCTTGGCTGTGAAACGTCCCCGTTTCACCATCGTCAAACAGGGGCTCAACATAAGGGGCAAGGTCCTTGACGTTAAACGTCGGGTGTACTCCGTAAGAATCCGGAAGCTCTAACTTGTATGCATTCGGGCCATGGCGGGCTAAGATGTGGAATGGGCCATCACCACGGTCCGAAAGCTTGCTCATGCGGCGAGTTGGAAAACGCTCCTTCCTTAGGTGGAGCCAAACAAGATCACCGGGCTCAAAAGAGACGTCGCGACTGGTCCAAGTGACGAAGTGGTACGGGCGATGATGGATCCGGTGGCTCGGGCAATGGCCTTGGCTCGGGATCGGGTGAGCGGTCCATTTGAGCGAACCCTCATAGCCTCGTCCTCATCGTCTACAGTCAATGTAAAAGGAACATCCAAGGGCGCATCAGTCTCCCCATCTTGGCTGTGAAACGTCCCCGTTTCACCATCGTCAAACAGGGGCTCAACATAAGGGGCAAGGTCCTTGACGTTGAACGTCGGGTGTACTCCGTAAGAATCCGGAAGCTCTAACTTGTATGCATTCGGGCCATGGCGGGCTAAGATGCGGAATGGGCCATCACCACGGTCCGAAAGCTTGCTCATGCGGCGAGTTGGAAAACGCTCCTTCCTTAGGTGGAGCCAAACAAGATCACCGGGCTCAAAAGAGACGTCGCGACTGGTCCAAGTGACGAAGTGGTACGGGCGATGATGGATCCGGTGGCTCGGACAATGGCCTTGGCTCGGGATCAGGTGAGCGGTCCATCTGAGCGAACCCTCAAAGCCTCGTCCTCATCGTCTACAGTCAACGTAAAAGGAACATCCAAGGGCGCATCAGTCCCCCCATCTTGGCTATGAAACGTCCCCGTTTCACCATCGTCAAAGAGGGGCTCAACATAAGGGGCAAGGTCCTTGACGTTGAACGTCGGGTGTACTCCGTAAGAATCCGGAAGCTCTAACTTGTATGCATTCGGGCCATGGCGGGCTAAGATGCGGAATGGGCCATCACCACGGTCCGAAAGCTTGCTCATGCGGCGAGTTGGAAAACGCTCCTTCCTTAGGTGGAGCCAAACAAGATCACCGGGCTCAAAAGAGACGTCGCGACTGGTCCAAGTGACGAAGTGGTACGGGCGATGATGGATCCGGTGGCTCGGGCAATGGCCTTGGCTCGGGATCGGGTGAGCGGTCCATCTGAGTGAACCCTCAAAGCCTCGTCCTCATCGTCTACAGTCAACGTAAAAGGAACATCCAAGGGCGCATCAGTCCCCCCATCTTGGCTGTGAAACGTCTCCGTTTCACCATCGTCAAAGAGGGGCTCAACATAAGGGGAAAGGTCCTTGACGTTGAACGTCGGGTGTACTCCGTAAGAATCCGGAAGCTCTAACTTGTATGCATTTGGGCCATGGCGGGCTAAGATACAGAATGGGCCATCACCACGGTCCGAAAGCTTGCTCATGCGGCGAGTTGGAAAACGCTCCTTCCTTAGGTGAAGCCAAACAAGATCACCGGGCTCAAAAGAGACGTCGCGGCGGCCCTTGTTGCATTGTCCGGCAAGTTGGGCGGCACGACGTTCAAGTTGTGTCCTAGTCCGCTCATGAAGCTCAATGATTTGGGTGGCTCGGTTGGCGGCGATAATGTGTTCTCCGTCTTTGAGCGGGCGGGGGGTGAAGTCCAACGGGTTATGTGGATTAAGGCCGTAGACAACTTCAAATGGGGACAATTTAGTTGTCGTGTGCCTAGACCTGTTATACGAAAACTCCACAATAGAAAGTAAGTCCTCCCACCTACGTGGGTTGGTCCTAGTGGTGGCTCTAAGTAGAGCACCAAGAGTCCGATTGGTCACCTCCGTTTGACCATCGGTTTGGGGGTGATAACTACTTGAAAACAACAAGTTGGTTCCAAGTTTTCCCCATAGCGTTCTCCAAAAGTGACTCACGAATTTCACGTCCCGATCACTAACGATAGAACGGGGTATCCCATGTAAGCGCACCACATTGTCAAAGAACAAGGTGGCAACTTCACTAGCATTTTGGGTGCTCTTACATGCAATGAAATGAGCCATTTTGGAGAAGCAATCGACTACCACAAAAATGGAGTCTTTGCCTCGTTTTGACATAGGCAACCCGACCACAAAGTCCATGGATAAATCCTCCCAAGGTGACATTGGTATAGGCAAAGGAGAATACATTTCATCCGGACCTTGACGTGACTTTGCATGATGACATGTGATGCAACCCTTGCAAAACCGTGTCACATGCATACGCATCCGGGGCCAAAAGAAATGCTCTTGAAGAGCGGAAAGGGTCTTGGTAGCACCGAAGTGACCACGGCCCTCATGAGCTTCCTTGATCAACAAATGGCGTATAGATGAGCGCGGAATGCAAAGTTTTCCCGCTCGGAAAAGATAGCCATCGTTAATAAAGAAAGACTCGTGCTCTCGGAGGTCGAGGCATTGTGCCCATATGACCTTGAAGTCAAGATCTGTGGCATATAACTCTTTGATAAGAGCAAAACCATAAATCTTGGAGTCCATATACACTAGGAGGGCATATCGGCGAGAAAGGGCGTCGGCTACCACATTCTCCTTGCCTTTCTTATGCCGAATGATATAAGGAATGGTCTCTAAAAACTCTACCCAACTAGCATGGCGCCGACTTAGATTTGTTTGACTCTTGAGATACGAAAGAGCCGCATGATCCGAATGAATCACGAACTCCTTCGGCCACAAGTAATGTTGCCATGTCTTAAGACAACGAACTAGAGCATATAGTTCCTTGTCATATGTAGGGTAGTTGAGCGAAGGACTGGAAAGTTTTTCACTAAAGTAGGCAATTGGAAGAGTCTCTTGTAAGAGAACTCTTCCAATGCCCACATTCGATGCATCACACTCCAACTCGAATGTTTTCGAAAAGTTTGGGAGTTGGAGTAATGGTGCATTACAAAGGCGGTCTTTGAGCGCATCAAACTCTCGAGCATGAATATCACGCCACTCAAACGTGACACCCTTGGTAGTAAGCTCATGGAGCGGTGCTGCTACCGTGCTCAAGTCCTTGAAAAAGCGTCGGTAGAAGCCCGCTAAACCGAGAAAGGCTCGGACCATGGTGACCGTAGTGGGAGTAGGCCACTCCCGAATAGCACGAACTTTAGATTCGTCTACTCGTAGTCCGTCCTTAGACACGACATAACCAAGAAAGATAGTGGTGTCCGAGCAAAAGACGCATTTTTCAAAGTTGACATACAATTGCTCTTGTCTAAGGCACTCGAGCACTTAGCGAAGGTGCCCAATGTGATCCTCCAAAGACGTACTAAACACCAAAATATCATCGAAATAAACAACGACAAATATACCCAAGAATCGGCGCAAGACATGGTTCATGAGGCGCATGAAGGTGGATGGAGCGTTGGAGAGGCCAAATGGCATGACAAGCCATTCATAGAGTCCAACCTTCGTCTTGAACTCCGTCTTCCACTCGTCACCTTCGGCCATCCGGATTTGGTGGTAACCGCTCCGGAGATCAATTTTGGAGAAAATGGTGGCGCCGTGGAGCTCATCCAACATGTCATCAAGGCGCGGGATCGGGTGGCGGTATTTGACGGTGATTTGGTTGATGGCACGACAATCAACACACATCCGCCATGATCCGTCTTTCTTTGGCACTAATATGACCGGGACAACACATGCTGATAAGGATTCACGCACATGTCCTCGGTCTAGGAGCTCTTGCACTTGACGTTGTAGCTCCTTCGTCTCTTACGGACTTGCTCGGTACGCGGCACGGTTTGGCAAAGAAGTACCGGGCACAAAGTCAATTTGGTGTTCAATCCCTCGGATTGGTGGCAAGCCGGGTGGTAGGTCTTTGGGCATAATATCCTGAAATTCGGACAACAACAAAGACACCTTGTGTGGCACATTACTCGGGTCATGAGAAGTAGATAAACAAAACGGAACAAGCAAGAAACATGGAAACTTGCCTTCCATGACCGGTTGCAAATCATGCCGGTGAGCTAAGAGTATCCTCGGTTCACACCGTCCTTGAATTACGGGGTCCGAAGATGGCAAAGGTGCGCTCGTAGGAACGATGCGGTCTTTACTACCTTTGGACTCGGTAGCATGGACAAGCGGGGCGGTGTTCCAGGATTTGGAAGTACTAGCACCTAAAACATCGGGACTCCGAGGAGGGTCCGATTTTGCCGGCGTCTTAGCGGACTCATCTATAGATTGTTGCCTCTTCCGTTCCGCATAGTCAACCAAAATTTCGTGCGGAGTCATAGGCAAAAGTGTGACCCGTTTTCCATTATATTGGAACATGTACCGGTTAAGATAACCATCATGAAATGTTCGGCGATCGAATTGCCATGGTCGTCCTAAAAGGACATGTGTGGCGTCCATCTTGATAACTTCACAAAGGACCTTATCAACATAGGCGCTAATAGAAAACGTCACCCAATATTTTTGTGTGACGGTGTCACACGCCTTATCGGAAATCCATTGGAGTCCGTAAGGTGTTGGGTGGGGGGTTGTAGGCAACTTGAAGTGTTTTACCACTCGTTCGTTGACAATATTGCAACAAGAACCCCCGTCAACAATGAGAGAAAGGCTCGTATTATTGACCAAGCAACGAGAGTGGAAGAGATTCTCGTGTTGATCAATAGGGATAAACTCTTTAATAGCCAAAATACGACAAGAAACAAGAGCGAATTTACCGGGTTGTGCTGGGGCGCAAGCAAGCTCGTCGTCACATGGTTCCATTCCAAATTGCGGGTCGGCGTCTTGGTCATCCTCAATGATGATATCGCCATCTTGATGATCATCTTCGTCCTCGAAATATGATGGGTCGGCAAACAAAACCCGTTTGGTGTTTGGACAATCACGTTGCACGTGACCAAAACCGCTACTCTTGTAGCACACGGGCTCCCTTGGGCGAGCCGCCGGTGAAGGTCCTTGTTGACCTCTAGCGGGAGGCGCCGGGGCCGTGGGCCCACGGTTTGGTTCCCTCTCATTACCCGCTTGCCTATTGGATTGACCCGTCCGTTGGGCTCCTTTGGAAACGTCGGCATCTGGAGAACTAGGCACATCTCGAGTACGTGTGTTAGAAGAATGAGGATATTGACTCGAGGAAGAATTATACCTTGAATACGAGGCGTCTCAAGTTGTTGCTTGTAGAGCTTCATGGCGGCATGGCACAATGCCCCCAAATCCTTATATGGCACAATCTCAAGCGGGCGCCGAATGGAAGCATTAAGCCCACTCATGAATTTGGTGCGAAGGGCGGAGGGAGAGGCCGAGACGCCGGCCTTAATGTGCATGTCCTTGAGTTTGGCCAAGTAAGTCACCAGGGTGAGGTTGCCTTGTTTGAACTCGGCAATTTGCAACCGCATATCATTCTTGAAGTCCTCGGGCACGTACTTCTTGCTCATGACATAGATCAATTGCTCAAAGGTCGCAACCGGTGCCCATCCTCGCCTTTCACGGGTGATCTCATACCGGTTCCACCAAGACTTGGCATCTCCTTCAAAGTAAAGAGTTTCCGCCTCGATTTTCTCGTATTCATCCTCATAATGACAATGTTTCAAGGCTCGTTTCATATCCTGCGCCCAATCAAGAAAAACACACGGATCATATTCACCATGAAAGATAAGAAATTTAACCTTACCTTCCCTACGAGCGCGGTAGGGGTCCGGGCGGGGCGGTGAAATGTAGGCATCATCGGCACGGGCTCCCCGGTGGCCGCCTTGACACCGGTGGCGCCCATGAACGGGTGGTTCATGCCTAGGTGGGTTTGGGGGAGGCAACCATTCTTCACCTCGGTCTTGGTTCTCATAAGGGTCCATGATGGGTGGGTGCCATGGACGGTCATGTGCCACCCGTTCCAAGTCGGACTCATCACCAGAGAACTCGTTGAAATCGTTTTGCTCATCATACTCATCAAAGTCAAGGGTCGTCGGTTGCCGGGTTGACCGTTGGCGACGGCGTCCGGAACGATCATTCTCACGACCATGATTATTGGTCAAGTCGGGACGGTACCGGGGCTCTTCCCGGGATCGACGATCGGTGCGGGGCACACTAGGTGGAGGTGGAGAAGGGACATACCGTTGGTGTTGAGGCTCATAATGCTTGTGCCGATTTTCCGTATCGACCATGATAAAGTCATCTTGAGTCGGGACGGGAAATTCTTCGTCCTCTTCATGGGATTCATTTCCGTCAAGAGGTAAGGGATGCTGGCATTCAATGACGGATGCTAGCCGGGGACCGTTTGATGGTCCGGCTCCTAAAATTCCCTTGCCTTTTCGTTGTGCATCGGATGTGGAAGCATTGACCAAGGTCTCAATCGGAATTGTTGAGGTGGGACGTTGGGCAAGCTGTAGAGCCTTAAGAGCTTCCAACTCTTGCTTCAAGGCAATGTTTTCTCGGGTCAAGGCATCAAACTTTTGTTGTGCCTTCAAAGCTTCCAATTCCTGCCTTATGGAGTCATTTTCGAGGGACAACGAAGCATTTTCTTGAGCCAAAGGTTCATTGGACTCTTGCGGACCAGAATCCTGAGAAGTTTCCAATTCAACGTTAGTCATTGCTCCAAATCAGCACACAATTGCAAGCAAATCAAATGAGCAAGGTGACAAGTTAAGTCAACTTTACCCAAGTTCAAGTGCGTTATCGGGGTCTACTTTGGGGAAGGCCGTTTGGCGGTTAGGCAAGTAAGGCAAATCCAACAAAATTGAACCAATTACACACAAATAAACAAGTGATATTTTGCAAACGTATGTAAGAAAATGGAGAGGCATAAGATGGACGGATTGTGCAGTCGACAAGCTTTGCTTGCTTTCGGTCTTTGACCGTTTTGTAAAATCCAATTTTTCGGATGGACCGGTTTGCCGGATGTCTTTTCACTTTTGGGTTTCGTTTCTCTGAAACGTTTTGAGCAACACTTTTGTATATATTTTTTTTTGAACACAAATCCGTATTGATGACGAGTTTTTTTTGCTTTTCTTGGAATATCAAATGCGAGATATCCGAATTTTCGTTAACAAAAATACCCCAAGAAATTTGGTGAAATTAATTAACAAAATTGTCGGATTGGGTCGGTTTAAGAAAAAGACGGTTTTGATAATTGGTTTGATGGCAAACCAAATATCTCCTTTTTTTGTTTTTCAAATTGATCAAAAGAAAAGAAAAAAAAAATTCAGAAAAAATGGATGAACATGATGAAAAACATGATGAACAACATGAAGATCATGAAGAACAAATGAAGAACATCATGAACAAACGAAGAACATCATGAACAAAAGGCTAAATAGGTTGAAGATAATAACGCACAAAAACAAGAGTAAAGAGAACTTAGCTTTGATCCCTTTGCTCTGATGCCAATTTGATACGTCCTTGGAGGTAACCAAGGATAACTTCCGGATCTAGATCCAGCAAAGCTCCAACTACTCTTTGATTCGTTGTGCGTCGTTGTATCGTTTCAGATCCAAAGGGGCGGAAGCGATGAAGAAACAAGGGTTGATTCGATCTAGAGAGATCGAATAAACCGTTTGATGGAGATCGAAAGTTGATTCTAAAGAAGAATCCTCGAATATGGTTTTCTTGGATCAAAGACGAGATCAAAGGAAGAAATTTGAGAGATAGACGGGAGGTTTGATGCCCAAGCTAAGTAAGAGGAAAATCTTCTCAAAAACTTAGTAAAATTGAACATGGAAAATAAGTGAGACAAGATATCCCTTATATAGAGAGTCTTGCCTACCTATGGCCAACGGACCAAACAAACATAAATACGAACAACCCAACAAGGGCAAAACCCTAAAAGATAAGGTCAAAGGGAATATTCTATAAGGAATATCCCTTTTATTACATAAAAGGAAAACATGCAAAAATATAGTCCGAAAGTAAATGGCGTGGACGGGACCGTAGCCTATGCCATGGTGGTGTAGAGTCACGGCATGCCGACGACTGGTCCAAGTGACGAAGTGGTGCGGGCGATGATGGATCTGGTGGCTCGGGCAATGGCCTTGGCTTGGGATCGGGTGAGCGGTCCATCTGAGCGAACCCTCAAAGCCTCGTCCTCATCGTCTACGGTCAACGTAAAAGGAACATCCAAGGGCGCATCACAACTTGGAGCACACTAGGGACACTAAGGCCCTAACACACAACTAGGAATGTTTATAGAACCATTCCGTTATAATCCCACACAGAGGGGAAGACGATTGTCCCAAAATCATGAGAAGTCGCGTGAAGATGATTGAGAGCACCAATTTGTCAATTCAAGTGACACAACGCAAAGCAGTCCAAGCTGTGGGCGAACGAGAATCCACTCACTCTCGAACATGAATCCACCTATTCCACTCGAATCCACAAGCAAAGAAATACTGAAAAGTATTTGTGTTTTTTATTAATTCAAGGTTCAAAAAAACGTGGCTCCTAGATACCTTATATAGGCCTTGGAGCATAACCCTACTAGTTAGGGTTTCATTAAAATGATGGGTTGGAAATCTAATCTAATATCCCAAAAACAAAACAACTAAAAAATAAGCCAAAAATCTTAAAAGATGATCCTTTTTGGGCTGAAATAAAATAAATCTAATTAAGGTCAAATTCAACCAATAAATAGGCCCAACTAGATTAAAAACCAACGTCCAATTCCTCTATAATTACGCAACCCCATGCAAGTCATTCGAGCTCTCTTCCTTGCCTATACATACGTATTCTTCATGCATGAACATCCATGGATGTGTCTCTTCTCATACTTACATATGCATGGCCATGCATAACTTCTCCTTCGTGTTTCACACGTTGTCTTGAATTCAATGGCTATCTCCCATGCATATGTTCTCCATGTCATCTCCCTTCTCCAATCAATACTCTTTAATGCCTTCCTGGATATGATTTTCATCTCTCTTTTAGAAATGTCTTGTACTCTTTGAGAAATGTCTTTAATTCTTCCTCTTCTCCTCCTTAGAGTGTTCTTCACTCTATGCCTCCTAGCTTGCATGATAATGATCTCCAATCGGGTTAGGTCCGGAGATTCTCTTGCATCAGCATGTTAACACTAGGCTAACAAGTGGATGAGAAAAGTTCACCGCATTGCTTATCAAATGCATAACCACCGTCAAAATCTACTTTCATTTGACTCTTTAGAAGCCTTCATACCATGCTAGTTGGAGACCATGCATCATTCCTCATAGTTCGCCATTGGAACACTAGCCATACCAATGTGCACCGCAACCCTTTTGACCCATCCACCGTCGTTATCCCTCATAACAAAACCAGCCGTCGCCTCCTTGAGGTGCTTCCCGACTAGCCCCGTCCTAATTCACCTTCACTCAGCTCCTCCAAGGCTTCTCCAGCCCGATCAATCCGTTTTTGGAGTCCTAATCTCTAGTTCTCGAGATATATGAGTCAATCTACTTGGACTCACGCACTTAGGGAAACAATCTCAACCCGGACTCGTTCATTTGACTAAACAATGCATATATGAGTATATTTTAAACTCGATTATAATTTAGGCTCCACTTGATCTTAAATTTTGTTGAATATCAACATCAAAACTCGGTTAGTTTCACTCAAATTACAACCCTAGACCAAATGATTAATATTCCATATTTATATGGGGAAATTATTCAAATGCAGTATGGGTGGAAAGTGAATTCCAATATATAATGTAATGTGTGCTTGAAACACATGATCATATAATGTGTTATGCGTCTTGTATACACAATCTTGTGATGGTTTAGATCATATTCTTTAAGGTTTCGTTTGATATTTATTTCGCAGAATCATAAATAAAAGTTATAATGTCTCATTCTAATATTTAAATTTAATAAAATTTGTAAAAATAAAATAAAATGTTTTTAAGTGATTTCATAGGCTTTTAAATCATTTTAATACCTCGATTATTTCATTAAAAAAAACAAATTTAAAATGAAATTAGAGTTATTTCATTCTTCGTTTAAGTTAATTTCATATACGTATATCCTCGTCGAGCATCTATTCTTGAGATAATCCATGGTTATGTTACTGTATATGTAGATATCTTGCTGTCACTTGCCAATAAAGAGTTGACCTTTTATGCCTTGTTACGTCAACATTTTAGAGCCTTTCGCTGTTAAGAGTTTCAATTTTTTTTCACTTAGGTACATATCGTTTGATATGTCACATTTGTTTCAACTCGATCACTTTCCTCTTTAAAAAAAATGTATCTCTAAAATTAGTATCTCTAAAATATAGTTTCTAGAACATAATATGTCTAACTCCTAATCTATGTTCGTACGTACGTGGAGAAAGAAAAAAATATATATGTTCCTAAGATTTTATTAACTTATATCCTTAATTTCAAACTTATAAAACTTTCTTAATTATTTAACTTATTTATAAGTATTTTTCAAGTTTAGTCATTTGTTGTTGGTGAGAAAAATTATTAGATTTTTTTTTTTTTTTGCATAGTGGTACTGAATTTGTGTCAAAATCGTCTATTGTTTTTTTCTCGTGTTATGCCGGGCTATTTTAATTGTTCATTTGTTTGGTCTTGTCATCGTATCTAAAATACTATGTTATTTTAATTTTAATTAAAAACGTTTCCTTTTAAGTGTTTAGCTGGAAATTCAAGTTTGAATCCTCCTACAACATGTGTGAAAAAAGTTAATATTGTGAGGGTATCTTAAAATAGACACGGTCGTATCTGGTCCAAACGTAGAGTAGCTTTGTCCGATCAAACCAGAGGGGAAAAATGATAATCAAATCAATATACCCAACGAACTAAACATATTTTAAATCTATATTGCCTTTTAAAAATATTTTTTATATGATAAAAATATTAATGTGTAATTTTCATCTTTTTTTTTTGATAAAGGAAAGCAGTTCGAAAACACTAGACGACTCGCCATCTAGTGGATCGAAAGGCCGGAAAGAATCGGCAGACGGACTAATAGTCATGAAGAACCACAATAAAAGAAAAAGATACACACAAAAATACATCAAAGAAACCCATTAGCAAAGAGATCTCAAGGGAAAGTAGAATAATCTAGTCAATAGGAAGCGGCGAGCACAATGTTTGTTTTCAAAGAAAGTACACGGGTAGGAGGTCTGTGGAACAACTATGGACACCTCAGATATGGACTCGCAACAGAGCCTTCAGGAGCCGATCACAAATCCACGCCCCTCCAAGAGAAACTACTCGAGACGCCACCAAAGAACAACATCAAACTAAGAAGACGACTACAACCAGGGGATTTTGACATAAAAGTGTATCACTTAATGGTAAAAGAATGAAGATTTATACGGAGAAATTTGTTTATAAGGAGCAAAATTGTTTGATGTTGTAGATGTATGTTTTTTTAATGTTTTTTTTATTAATGTTGATGGGGTCTTTATTATTGATAACACGTCTAAAAGACTATAAAGCCTCCGTTGTTTATGTAATCCTTTGATTTCAAGCATCATATTTTTCCTTTTTTCTTAGGATTTTTCCAAAATTTTGTTTGTGCTCATAAAACATGAAGGTGAAAGAACACCAATTCCCGTCGGAGGAAAAAGATCTCGCACCGAACAAAGGCACCAAAAGACGAAGAGGATGATAAAGATGAATTCGGGATGGCAGGAGTAAGATCGGAGGAGATTGTGACTTGTAGTCTGATGAACAAACTGTCGGTAATTTGAGGAAGATGGGTGATAAAGATGATCAAGAGCCGTAAAAGAAGACATGGACCTTATAAATTGCAAAATCCAGTGAAACAAGACATGGTTTAGACAAAATAGGTATGAGTAGTGCAATACTAGAAACTTTGTTGGTAGAACGACAACATGCATTACATTACCTTTAAAATTTTGGTTGATTAAAAATGGAGATCTGTTAAAATGGTGGTATCTTGTGTTTATTTTCAAAATCTATCACTGGTGTTGTTTGTATTCATTTGAGATGGATTTGAGGCCATTCATAGTGCTTTTCAATAGAGGAATTTAATGAGGTTGGTTGCAAGACAATAGTCCCAAGAAAATGAAAAAAAAAACAAAGGAAATCCAAACTCAAAGAGGCAGCAAGGAGATTGGGAGGAAGAGAATCATGAAAAGGGTTGAAAGCAACAGAAACAACGATAGACACATATGTTAGGGTTAGGAAAATCCTATGAGCCAAAATTAGACAATCAATACCGTCGCCATCAGAGGGCTACCAAACCACCGCCGAAAGAGAAAGTATGAAGAATCAGCCGAGAAAAACCGTAGCCAATATTGTTTCGGAGATCTGAAGAAGCGAAGGGGTTTCCGTTGTGGGAAAGAGGGGTTTTTTCCCGACGAAGGTGGTGAAGGGTTTTCGTTGATCGAGGAAGCATAACCGTTATCATGCCGGTTTAAGCCGGAGAAGAAGATGGAGAAGAGGGATAACCTCAAGGGTGGTAGGCATGAAAGATGGGGTTGAGGAACAGCAATAGCCATGTAAGACGGGGTTGAGGGTTTGCCTCTACATGATATACAGTAAAGAGCGTCCCTCTTTTAATTGTAGTTTGTTGATAAAAAAATCAATATGTCCAACTAACTAAACATACTTTATAAAATTAACTGAAGTTTTAACCTCAATATTTTTTTTTCTTATTATTATCATCTCTTTTCAAGTCTTAGCCATAAATAAGAATTTTCAATCATAAATCAGCTCTTAACTTCATGATAAAAAAAAATGATTGTTTTTAAAAAATTTATATTTAAAATATGTATATAATACTATTATTATGAAAAAAAATTCTAACAAAAAAGATTCTAAAAAATGATTATTGTGTTGTGCATATCTTTCAATCAATAATTTAGCATTTTCATGTTAAGATGATGCATACTGATGGACAAACTAGAATTAGAATAACTGAAAATAAATGAAAAATCCAGGATATCGCACAAATTTAACAACTCACAAATAAAAATGGCCATTTAATTAAAGGCAAGACAAAAACCTAAGATGTCACACATACAAACATTAATTGGACAAAAGCAAAAGCAAGTTTGCAACTCAGATAATACACCTAATAATCACCCTGTATAATCCGTGTTCGATCATACACTGCAAACCTCTTATTCATAAAACGCTTCTACTATCACTTCATTGGATTGCTGTCATGCACCACTTAAACATACCGACTGAGAATCGGAGGAGTATCGAAGGAACCTTATATACTGAGTCTCGTTATCCCTTTTACTATCGGTACAAGAACTTTTCATCCTCTAGAATATAAGCATCAGAACGGTTTTCACTCTTGCTTTCGACTTTTTAGGTTTGTCGGCCTTAAAACATTAATTGTAAACACTAGCGGTGATTATACCGGACTATACGGTCTCCAAACATGTTCTCGAGTATCAATCGAGTGAGACGGTTTATTTATAAGCGAAACGAATGTGTGGGGCCCACACGTGATGTATATATTATGTGTATACAACTTAGCCACAAAACTAATCAACGTACTTGTGAGGAAAATGACTCGTAGTCATTCATAGCTATGCTGTCTTAATCAAACAAGATTAGAAATGAACAGCTTATATATATGTGACCTTTAAAGTTAAAGCGTTATTTTCATTTGGCAGTATAGTTTGTCCCACGATTTGCCCACGTATTTCCAAACTATAAATCTCTATCAAACATCCCACTTGGCCATCGACACTAACCTTCAATCATCCAAACCTTTACATATTCTCAATAAAAGTCAACATTTTTCAATTTCGTAAATGTCTGACCCTAGACGTCCTCCTAACTCAACCCAACAACACTTCACTCCTATCCCCGCCGCCGCTCCCCCGCCGCCTCTACCCGTCGCCGGAACCGGTTCCTCATCTCCCGCTCCCGCTTCACCGACTAGTAAACACCCGGTTTACCGCGGAATCCGAACCCGAGGAGGGAAATGGGTATCCGAGATCCGAGAACCCAAGAAAACTACCCGGATATGGTTAGGGACTTTCCCCACCGCTGAAATGGCTGCTGCAGCGTACGACGTCGCTGCACTCGCTCTCCGTGGAAACGACGTAGTTCTCAACTTCCCCAACTCCGTCGGAACTTACCCACGTCCTGCCTCCACCTCCCCAGCTGATATCCGCAGCGCTGCCTCCTCCGCAGCCGCCTCCAAGGCCGTCGCCGCCGTTAACCCTAAACCGGAGGAGATCATCAAAACCGAGATCACCGAGGAAGAAGATGAGTTCATCGACTTGGATGCGTTTTTCGACATGCCGAATCTTCTAGTAGACATGGCTGAAGGAATGATGGTTAGTCCTCCTAGATTAACACCCCCCACCGCCGTTGAACATGATGATGACCACTCGCCGGATAATCTCGTCGGCGATAGCCTCTGGAGCTATGAAACTTGAGAGTAAATTTCCCTTCATTTTTTTCTCTCAGTCGACCTAAATTCGACAATTCTTATCTTTCATTTTGTCTCCCCTATCAAGTTTTCATAACTTATATAGATTAGGGGCTTTATATTCATCTCCATATACAATAACTAGTTCATTTTTATTTTATATTTACTTGTATTTTGCCCTTGATTTTCTGGGTTTTGTTTTTTCACTCACCTTGTTACAGATTATTTCAGGAAAGTAAAAGTTCTGCCGACTTTTTCTGCATAAAGTTAGAGCTTCTGCAATTTTTGCCTCCAAATTAACCTAATTATTAAGCTGCGCAGAATTGCAAATTCAAGATTATTCTTGAAATTCGTTCTATTCAGCATTTATTGATTCAGTTCTTGATGAAAGATTAACTTGAAGATTGGCATTCAAGAGCTAGTTTGATGGGGTCCCTAGCTAGATAGCTTAATATCATAAAATAATGGCCATGAAGATGAGCAAGTTAAGATTGAGCAAATCTACAAACTTTTTTTTTTTCGAAGATGAGATCCATTTTGAAAATCGAATTGGAAGGCATTAGGGTATGAATGAGAATGTATGTAATGATGAGTAGCTGAATAATCAATTAGGGTTTCGGGATGAAGACGAACAAAAAAAGGAAAGACACATTTCCTTTATCAACGGCTTTTTTTAATTAAACTGAGGGAGGATTAATTTGGTCATCATTGATTGCTCATCATTAATCCAAATTAGTTACCTTTGTTTTTTGTAGCTAGGAATCATATACTTTTAATAACCATTAAACATTGGGTTGTTTGGGTTGTTATATGAGTCAAATTACTCGGGCTTGACTCGAAAAAGTTCGATTTGAGCTCAATTAAGTTATAAACAAGTTATATATGAACATGTTATAAAGTCGAGTTAAACTTAGAGACTCGGTTTGAGTTGGACTTGCTAATAAAACAAATCGAATATGAACACATTTGGCCCCGTTCGGTAACATGAAAATTAAGGGATGGGGATGAAGATTACTTTTTTTCTTCAACCTCATGTCTTTTTTGGCGTTCGTTTGGTTTCAATTAAAGAATGAAGAGGGTGATGAAGATTAAAAAAATTGATTGAAAAGGATGAAGATTATCAAGAAAAATTAATCTGATGTTTGCTAGATTATCGGGTTGAAAATGAGTGTTTCACTCTTCTATCCCTGCTTTTTCTATGACCAAAATAATAATAAAATTTATCTTATACCATTTTTCGTAATTTTACCTATAATAATTCCCTTCATACGAATAATTATTTCCTTTTTACCAAACACTTATTTTCATTTCATTCCCTTAATCTTCATTCTCATTTTTTCATCTTCAATCTCAACTTCATCCTCAACTTCAACTTTATTTACGATAAACTCATTCAACCGAACAGATATATAGCTGAATTAAAATTTAGTTAATACAAAACTCGTTTTGTTTATAAACAAGTCTAGTTTAAACATATCAAAATTTCGTTCATTTGGATAGATTAACATTGTAGAACTGTTATAGGCTTTGTTTGACGCTTAAGATTATTTGAGGGATTATTATCCTAGGTTAATATGGTGAAATAGGCTTTGTTTGGTTGACATACGCTTATTATTTAAGAGATTATAATAATCCTACGCTAATATGGTGAAAAAACAACTTTAAACCCTCAATTTAACCTTCTCACAATATTTCTTGAATAATCCTATAATAACATTTTCACCGAGCATGTCCATTATAGTCTAGATTTAAAAAAGTTTAGCTCAAACTCGTTTAAGG
This sequence comes from Fagopyrum tataricum, assembly GCA_002319775.1. NCBI lineage: Eukaryota > Viridiplantae > Streptophyta > Magnoliopsida > Caryophyllales > Polygonaceae > Fagopyrum > Fagopyrum tataricum. Next base: position 52,343,901 of record CM008279.1, read on the forward strand.
TTAATTAACTAACTATTTATACTCAACTCGAAATTGAACTCGGCTCTTATATAACCCTAATTAAAATCCCTTGTATACAATAAATCCAACACATTTTGTTTCTGATTATACCATAATGGCATCCAAAACTACATATATGTGTATCATGCGAAGTGAATTAGACCACTAATTTAAACAAATATTATATTTAAACTTATCAGCATGTTAATAAGTAATATTATAATAGATAACCGAAAGGTACAAAGAAATCATTAAATGAATTTTAATTTCACTCATTTTAGAAACCAAATGGCAAATGCCGTGACATATACTAAATTTTCTTTTCTTTATTTGTGAGATGAATTTTTGCTTTTTAGTTTAGCATTTAAGTGTACAATATAAATTTGATTTGGTCATAATTCGTAGTCCACAGCCAAATCGTATCATGCTTATATGTACACTAGTAATTACAACTATTATTATGAACCAAAAGCAATCACATTTGCAATACAAACTCGTAAATAAAATAAATTATTAACTTAATTTATAAAACCACATTATTACGAAATTTAAAAAAAACACCAAAAATAATTCAAATTATTATGTTATAACTCGAAACAATTGAAACATCAGAATTTGAAAAAATAAATTAAAAAAATAAAATTACAAACTCACTTTTATTCTTGAAATTTTACAAATGGCCCATACTTTATCAAACTTTTAAAAACCACCGATTAATGCTTGAATATATCAAATCACCTACTATTTTCCAAATTCTAAAAACACACTTAGTTTATAATTATCTATAATTGCTTTTTATAGTTCTCAACAAGTGAACTGGGGTTCTCATTTATGTCCTATAATCATAATGTTAGTTAATTTGACAAGTTGTGGATGTATAATAGGCGGTTTATGTAACTAGAAATTGAAGTAAAGGCGTTTCTGTAGTGTATATAGTTTGTCAAATAATGATAAATTTTGTGATATCTATATAATGATGGGTACTTTGTTTAAAAATTGATAAACTTGGGTTGAATTTATATAATTTAAAGAGTAGGAATGATTTTGTAAAATTAATATTATATGTTGTAAAGTTTATTTTGAATGGTAATAGATTGATTTTTTTAATAAGTTTAAATTATTTTATCTAATATTTTAGAGTTGTTAGAAATGAGATTATTGTTTTTACTTATACACTATAATTAATATTATAATAAGTTATTTTCTCATAATATAAGATAATTAAGGCTGAAGCAACCATTAACATACCACACCACCTCTTTGATATATAACACCCCCTTTGAAATTTGTTTTCCATTGTTTACTTTTTAAAATGTTTTGTTTTTGTTTTCTTAATAATTGTATTTCCTACGGGAAAATGTACATATAAAAACCAGACATATATTCAGGTAGAAAACTTTGCACTTTCTTCTGTCTATTAAACAACTATTGTTAATGCATATTTTCTACTAAGGAAACAACAAAAAAAAAAAAAACAATTCTTACTAGCAGTATCAAATACAATTATGTGTTCCACTTCGATTTTTTGGGGGATTCAAGTCTAAGCATACAAGGATATGAGTATTATGTTATTATCAATTAATTTTAGCATGATATTCTAATAATTGTGTTTTGAACTTGAGGAGTTAATCTAAAAGTTGATTTTTCACAACACATAATGATAACAAAGTCGAATATTCAGTTTGAAACCGGTTATCCGTGTAATTTGAGATGACTCTATAGTAACACCCGACATGTTAGCCTTTACTAGTTGCATGGTGTCTCGATTCAATGAGTGATCACGCAATGATTGAGCAAATCAAGGGCGTCTCCCGGGGGTTGGTGACTTGGTGTATCGGATCTAAATTTGTGTGAAAATCACAATAATGTGATCTACATTGAATTTCTTGGGATTCCAAATCTATCATATAAGTATAAGGAAAACTCCGTCTATAGTAATCGATTTTACGATAGAATCCGATGGACTTCTCGATTTCCACATAACAATATCATTGTAATATGAAGCATTCATTTCATATGATATAATAATGTAATATCTATTAGACTATAATAGCATGAATCGGTAATATAAGGCATAAATGTGTGATTTTGTTATTAGAACTAGTCAAGTGTCACAAATTAAACAATATAGTGATCACTCTGAGTTGTCTAATAAAGATAATCAATTTGTTATACATTGCTATATTACAATTGTCACTAGAATCGCCGCATCTCAATTAATAACATTACAAATATTTTATAAAAATCATAAACAAATAGTTAAGGTTAATCATGTCACAAGATTCAACTAGATTACCGACATAAATATTCAATTGATAATCTTGTCCGCAAATTACTGCAGAACTATTATCCGCACGAAAGTGTGTCTTTACATTATTTCTGATAATTAGTTAATATACAAAAGGTAGCAAAGCAATATTGTAAATTATTTGTCTAAAAATATGTACATGTAAATAACAATGATTAATAAAAGCGTGTTATTCGAAACTTTTTTTATTGCAAGAAACATAATCGGAATTCTATGAAGATTGTACTTATAGCTCTCACAGTAACGAATGTAATTTTGAAGACTTGATATTTATTAAATTTATTTATATAAAAGGGAGTAGTAATGTATGTCATTAACATTGGAGCAGAAAAATTGAGCAGTGATGATAAAGGGGTCCATACCATTCATACTCTAAGTAAGAATAAATATACGTACCTAACGAACAATCGATTTCACCGGTCGCACCCTCTAGTAGAAATGACATCTTGTCCTTATTCTTAGTAATACATTATTAAGTCATACTGATGAGTTAGGTCGCATTCACAAATGCACCCGTATAATACAGCGCAGGGATGGTAGTTAACTAGTTATATCTGCATCAAACCGGTGTTTATTAACTCGTCTAAAAATTGGGTGAAAATCTGTAAACATATAGGTGGTATATGGGTGAGATGGGTGATAAGTCGGGAGTAGATAGTTCAGAATCCATCACTCGTTGTAAAATTAATATAAAAATGTTTTAATAGATAAGATTAGATTGAAAACGGTTAAAACCCTTTTTAAAAAAAACTCTCATATCTCTTATTGTCTTTGTTACGATTATAAATAGTTGTTTCTCTTCCGCAATTTGCACATTACCTCTATTTATCCAACCATCTCTTTAATTTCCATGTTTCATCCTTTTTGTGAACTACGACTCTAGCCCCCTCTCACTCATGTAAACTCCGTCTCTAACAATTCAATGAATTTCGTTTCTAGTCCCCTTCCTAAGTTTTTCAGCCGGAATAAAAAGAAAATTGTTGTCATTTTTCTCACAAGGTCTTTTCTTTTACTACAAATGACGAGTCTAAGAGAGTATGCCAACTTCAAGATTTTGATGGAAGTTTTTTTATGTGTGTTTTACTAAGAGGAAAACGATTCATGGTACTAGACAAACCTAGTAGCTCCAGAGGCTGTAAGGATGGTGAACGGAGACTCGGTAAGGCGTCAAAAAACCATATGCACATATCGACCAAGCACATGAATCTTGATGAGTTCTTCAACAGGGTTCCCAAATTCCCGGAACACGAACGGTCACACTTAAGTTGTGTCGAATCAATAATCAATAGAAGAACTCCTAGCAACAAACTCTTCAAGCTCAATTCTCCATCTCAGTTCTCCGGATATATGTCCAAGTATTTTATTCTGGTCAGGTCGTTGAGGAGGTTCATAACTTATGTTTTGAGAATCATATACTTTGAAAGTTGAAAAAAATTTGTGTAATGCTATTTGGTTTAATAACTATACATTTTTGTACATTAATATGTTATGGACCTATGTAAACATTTTCGAATTTAAATTATATTTCAGACCATGTTAAGTTGAATGATTTGTTTGATTTTAGCTTGTATATTTACGCTTTTTTTAATCTTAGTTTAATATTAGCTTTAAAAATATATTGCATTTAACCGGAAAAGAAAATGATCCATATCCACCATCCAATTACGGGTGACAAACATTACAAGTGGATAACTGGTCGGGTGAAGATTTTAGGGGGCTGGTCGGTGATAAAAGTATAGTCATTCCTATTATAACGCTTCATATATAGTAGTTTATAAGACTTTTTGTTGATATGCCTTGAATTGGGTTTATCTTTTGTTTTGGATTTTTTTTTCTTCTTTTGTTTGGGCCTATTCTGTTCATCACAGTCTTATACTTGGCGCTCAAGTATAACATAGGGTTTAGTTACTCTATATATTGTAGTTTTCCCTCTACCTCCACACTAATCTGTTAACCTGGAAAATCTGGATAACTTAGTTATCATTTGTTCATCCTTTTATCTGTACTTTAAAACTCCTCAATAAAATCTCTATGGAAAGTGAACGTATCTATTATTGGGTGAACCACTATAAACCTGTGTGTGTCGTCTTTCTTGTTTGTCGAATTCTATTCTTTCTCATTAATTCCACACAACATACTGGTATCAGAGCTTTGGGTTCTTTAGTTTTCTATAATCTGGGAGAAATATGTCTTCTTTCAACGTGAAGATTGACAAGTTCACAGGGAGGAACGGTTTCAGTCAGTGGTAGATCAAGATGCAAGCGTTGCTGAAACAACAGGGCTTATGGGGTCTCCGTCAAGGAAAGAATCCGATAAGAAAAAAGGTGATGTTGTAGAGATGGTCGATCACTAAGAAGGATAACGCATTCGACCATCATGTTGTGTCTCGTAGATGATGTCTTATGCGAGGTTTCTGATCATGATACCACAACCAAGGTCTGGTTGAAGTTAGAGAGTTTTTACATGATGAAGTCTCTCACCAACGAGTTGTTTCCAAACAAACGTCTATACAACTTGCTAAATGTCACAAGTTGTTGAGTGTCCAAGGGGAACATCTGGATAGAAAGGATTTAATTTGAGCATTGACTAATGCATATGGTATATCTGTGTGGATTCAAGTCAAGGTGGAGAATTGTTGGTATGCCTTGAATTGAGCTTATCTTTTGTTTGGGCTTTTTTTTCTTCTGTTTAGCTCAGTCTTATACTTGACGTTCAAGTATAACCCTAGGGTTTAGTTACTCTATATATTGTAGCTTTCCCTCTGTCTTTACAATAATATGTTAACTTGGAAAATCTGGATAACCTTGTTATCATTTGTTTATCCTTTCATATGTACTCTGAAACTCCTCAATAAAAATATCTTTGGGTAAGTGAATGTAGTCATTATTGATGAACCACTATAAACTTGTGGGTGCCATTTTTTGTTTGTTTGTTGAAATTCTGTTCTTTCTCAATAATTTCGCACAACACTTTTCATCTTTAATATTAACTTTCCAACTTAATTTATGAGATAACTAGACCTCAAACTCGGACCGATCCGTTTGACCCAAAGAAGGGGAAAAAACGGCTATGAACAATTATTTCAACCAACAGACTAGCCCATTTACACCCGTATATATAATGATTATATAACATCCTCTTCTCATGTCAATATAACAAATAATCAACCAAAATGGTAGACGGCGGTCCGTTGTGATGTCGGTGGCGTGGTGATAAGTCAAGATCTTTTGTATCACTGATATATATCTCTTATATCCCTCTCATATGATTGGTGAAATTTGTATTGTTTATTATTTTTCTCGTAAAACACTAACACGTTAATAATTTGTTTAACTTCAACCAATCACATGTAAGGAGTATCAATCACATATAAGGAGTACATATATCAGTGATATAAAAAAATCTTGATTGCGTGGTGACTACGATTTGATTGAAAATTTGCTTACCTGGCTAGAGTTACACCAAAAGTGGAGTCTTTGAACTTTTGTTCAGAGTGGAAGCGGACAAGTTTAGGTGTTAGAGAATAATTCAGGTTTGTTTTTTGGTATGTCAAATTAAAGACCCATGTCCGAGAGTAGGCGCTTCCAATCTAATCTCACATCGGAAACAATTCACCTGTAATGGCAAAATGAAAAGTTTTTTTTTTTTTAACCTAGTCTTTAATAATTGTTTGGTATATAAACCTTGATAACATGCTTCCGTAACCCTAACTTGTGTCCTTAGCTGAGCCACACAAGCGACAAAGAGATTGAACAAGATTTCGTGAGATCAAAGATTCGATCATCCAAATCTTGTATGTTACAAGAAGTATTCGAAGGAAGAAGAAAGTTGAAGATCTAATCTGAAACGGTTTCATCTCCAAATTAGATGACACTAGTGACCAAGTCCAAGAGTGTTAGCAAAGCCTTGATCGAAGTCTTCACTCGGCCTTTCAGGGGTTTAATATCGCTAATTTCTTCTCATTTAATCTTTAGCTTGTAGATCCGTCTTTCTTAGCATTTTAAGTGGTGTGCTCGTATGCAATTAAACAATATGTATATGTTAAATCTGTTTTGATTGTCTAATGGATTAAGACGAGTCTCCTTCCCGAGGTTCCACAAACGTACCAAAAACACGAAGCATTGCGTAAATAAACTCCGGTGGTGTTTGGTTCTTTCTTTATCTCTTTAAAGTTATCGATTACAACGATCAGTTCTCACACTCTAATACATATCTATTCTTGAGCGAAAATTTTTTTGAAAAAGAAACAAAACACTGTGTAAGACCCTATTAGTAGAAAGATAAAGGAAAGAAAACATGAAACATATTGTTGAGAGTGTAAATGTTCAACATCGACAATATGATAATACGTGAACATAACATATAAGTCTTAGGGCTACTCCTATTGTCAATTGGTTTTAGGATGGAACCCTGAAGGCTTGTTTGTAGGTTCACTTGAGCGAGCATTCCCTCCACGTGTTAGACCCGCCAAATATAAAAGACATGGTATCAGAGCTAAGGTTCGTGCGGGTCTCGTTATCATGTGTTTGGGTTGTGATTAGCGAATATATGCTATCAGCCCGTTTGGCTAAGCCGGCCTTAAGACTTTGTGTCAAGTGTCAACTGGTCCAAGATACGAGGGGAGTGTTGAGTGTGAAGATGTCCCACATCGACAGTATGATAATACGTGGACCTAACATATAAGTACTAGGACTACTACACCTATTTAAAATTGGTTTTAGGAAGGAACCCAAAAGTCTTGTGTGCGTAGGTTTTACTTAACGTGCATCCCTTATCTCTAATGAATCCAAACCCTACCTATAAAACACTATGTAAGATCAAATTAGTAGATTGGATCGAGTTTAACTAATCCTAACCCGAGATCACCTTACCTAACCGATCTATTTAACAAGTATAGAGGTACAAGTGTTACCAAAACGTGGCCCAATGTATTAGTCAAGAAACAAACAAGCAAAGGCTAAGCCAATTGATATATACACGTACAAATGTACATTAAAACCACCAAAATAGTGTAGCGTTAAAGCCGGCCTTCCTGCGTCAGTCATGTGGAAGGCCGCCCCATATGTATCAACATAAATACAATACATGAAGACCCAATAATGGCAAAAGCTAGTGAGGAAAAAAATGAAAGAGATGGGTTTGGTTTAAGTTTCTGATCTTTTCACATGTTAGCATCGTCAAGATAGGAGACAATGCATTTGGTCCACCCTACCCCCTTTCCCTTTCAAGCGTCTTCTTTTTCTAAGGGTAAATTGAACAAAATCACCTATAAAGTTAGGTTTTATTGCACCACATTTCCCTTCCAAGATAGTACAGTTTTCAAGTATAATATATAGATAAATAGGCGTTGGACGCGCGATTATGTCGCCAACTTGGAAATGTGCATGGTACTAATGGTTACAGGCACGTGATTCACAAAATAGATTCACAACTTACCGTGACTTAGTTGGGTAAGTAACTAATACGGTGTATGTTATAACTCGTGAGTATGGTACGCAGTGTCAAAGCTTTCTTAGAAGAAGAATGAGAGACCTGGATTAGTGAAGTGAATAACGTCGTTTTTAAAAGTTTGGAGATTATCGTCGATCATTCGGACAAAAAAATTTAAAAAAATGTATATGGTGATAATGGTTACATGCATGTGATTCTAGAAATATATTAATAACTTATAGTGACTCCTCAGTGTAATCAACTAATGCGATGTATGTTACAACTTGTGAATCTGATAGGTATCAAGGCTTTCTTAGAAGAAGATTGGAAGATCTGTATTCGTGAAGTGAATGACATTGTTTTTAGAGTGTGGAGAATATCGTCAATCATTCGGACAAAAAAAAATCAAAAAAATGTGTATGGTACTAATGGTTGCAGGCACATGATTTTGGAATTAGACAACTCTTTTGAGTAAGCAACTAATGTGATGCGTGTTACAACTCGTGAGCCTAGTAGGTAGTAGTCGAGAATTTTGTTAGAAGAAGACTGAAGAAGACGGGGAGATCTAGATTAGTGAAGTGAATGACGATGTTTTTAGTAGTGTGGAGATTGACATCGCTCCTTCGGACAAAAAAATCAAAATGAGGGGTATTTATGTAGTTTACCTTGTTTCAATTGAGTGTATGATGCAATGAGTAACGAAGGAGCGGGTGAACTCGGTGGTGGGGATGAGATGTTGTTTAAGGAAAAAGGCTCAATGTCATGTCAAATGTTTGGGATGAATTAAGTGTCCCCCACTAGGTCACTAGACATATAGGCCATGGACCTTAGCTAGTAATGCCCTACATGTACTGAATTTCATGTTTTTCTTCGAGTAAGTTAGTTGTACATATGTGTTACACAGTCCAACACAGATTTGGTATGATTTACTAAACTACGCACTATATGGCAAGATTTGCACGCAAACTATAACCCATATTGTGTTGTCCTTGATGAGAAAATGGCAAACTAATGACGACATATATCTAACTATATAGAGAATAAAGTAACAATCGGATCGTAGTCTTATATCAAACAATTTTTAGATCTTTGATGCAACTTCAACTATCATGCATCTAATGTTAAATCATCAAGCTCTTTTTGCGTCACCTTTGATAAAGATCTCTTCCTGTTCTTTAAGGGAAAGATGCAATCAATCCGGCTTCTACAACAAACATTCCAAAGCTTCTATGATCCATCTCCGAGGGCCTAAAGAAACATAATGAGTTCGTTTGGTTGTAATTACGAAAACGAAAAGGAATAAGATCTATTTTACTTCTTATTCTTATTTTATTGTTTATTTATAAATTAATGGTCGAGTGTATGTCAAAGTCCAATTAAAAAGAACCGTCATGTGAGGGTCGTGTGTATACGAGCGCACAGGTGCGTAAGAATCAAGTCCAACAAATAAACCGGTGAAGTTTCATCCTAAAATTAATTGACAATAGGAGGAATAACTCAGCAATCTTATAAATTAGGCTCGGAATGTCACCACTTTAGACGTGAGAACTTATTATCTCCAACACGTTCCACAAGTGCAACAAGGGTACAAACCGAATTGACACTTGCCCACAAGTTAGGACCGCGAGCAGAAGCTAACCAATCTGATACCATGTCAAAATCCGATACATACGTACCATAAAGTTGAGGCCGTGTGCATACAAGTGCACATGCGGGTTAGGACCAAGTCCAACACATAAATCCGGTATACTAAAACCAATTGACGATAGGAGTAGTAGTCCGCCGACCTTATATACTAGGCTCGGAATATCTCCACTTTAAATGTAGGGACGTATTATCTCCAACAATGTATAGGCTTTTTCATTTATCAACATAAAAAATTAAAAAAAAAATTCATTTTATATTTATTGTTCATCTCAAACTCATGCGGGAGGACATATATTCAAATCGAGAGCGTTGATTTCACTCCTTACCGTAAGAAAGGTTCTCACCAGATCTTGATCATATATATATATATATATATATATATATATGATCAAGATCTGGTGAGAACCTTTCTTACGGTAAGGAGTGAAATCTAAATCAATGCTCTCGATTTGAATATATGTCCTCCCGCATGAGTTTGAGATGAACAATTGTGCTCCTTATAAGCATGATCATGCGCATTGCAGTTGGGAGATCGTGTTTGTAGTGTGGTGATCGTGCGTATCGTCGTGCTTTTGATTTATATCAATACAAAGCGCTACACAACTCTAGAGTTACGAGCCATGGGTAATAAGTTATCACTCCCACCTTATTACCAATTGAATAAATTGAATTCTTTTAATTTTTATTCCTAACATAAATTATAATTGTTCAATTATAATTGTTCAATGTGCTTTGCTATATTATTTATGATTTGTTCACATTTTATTTTTTATCGTGTACGGATGAAAAACGAGGGATACAAATTAACATGAGGTCATTATTCACATGCGTAGTATCGTGTGGGTAATGTGCGCGATCGTGCACTTCGTAGTGGATTGAGTGCATGATCATGTTCCTTTTGTACACTTCATTTGATCGGCACCAAAGATCTCCAAAGACGCACGATCAATTGTTACGGTGCACGATCGTGCACCTCAGACACACATGCTGACACGTGCCGCAAATCGAAAGTTTTGTATTTTACGATCCAACAAATATTAACGTTAGATGTTCTCACTCCTTAGTATAGAGAATAATTCTCTCTTATGATATAAGGAGCGAGAACTTATAATAATCGTGTGATCTAATTTATCAATGTTACAATAAAAGGGTAAAAGTTGGGTCCACATTATTAAGTATAGAATCTGTAGATACACTATCCAAGTATATATGAACAAAATTAAAAGTCAATAAATAGATTTCCGATCACATTTAAATAAGTTTTTAGAATATCTCTGACCAGTCATCAACGTATTTCAATTCAGGCATAATTTTATGCACGTTAGTACGTTACATCTCTTCCGCAAACAAATCCCCTAACACAATTGTTCATCCATTTAGCCATAGAAAAGGTTAGTGTTGATTAATTAAAAGTTGTTTTTGTATAAGGTTGTACAATGAATATATTGTTATGCATAGCTATTACGAGGTTAATAGCTTTGCCTAGTTAAGAGTTTGAACTTTTGATTTCTTGAAATCGTATCATAACAGTTGTTATGATTCGAATATATGAAGGATTATAGGATGAGTATGTGAACTCAAAGATGATAGCTTGTACAAGCTAGTTCACAAATAAGGATTATATATATATATATATATATATATATATATATATATATATATATATATATATATATATATATATATATATATATATATATATATATTACATGAACCTTGTAACTCCTTTAAGTTTTCTAACGTTAACTAACAAAGCATCGTTAATTAGTTTAATACTTTGATAAATTATAAGGTCACCTAATATTTTGATGACAATAACCAACAAAACATGTATAATTATTTAATATTTTGATAAACTGCACAAACTTTTTATCCTAAATCCTGCAGACCCTTAAAAACCCCAAGCTAAAATCAAAGGCTCAAAATACCAAAAAAAATAAACCCAAGGTTGTGCATCCGGTCCGGTCCGGACAGTGAACCGGAAGTTTTAAAACAAGGGACCGGTAACCGGACCGGAATAACAAAATTAAATTTAAAAATATATATATATAAAATATATCGATATTTTTTTTTAGAAAAAATAGAAAACTAAATCTATTAAAAATAATACAAATATAATATTCCGGTCCGACTCGGTCTTTTTCGGCCTGGAGCAATACCGGAATCCCCAAAAAATTGGAACGTAGCCCGGACCAGTTCCATTCCTAGTTTCCGGCATGGATCAAATTCGCACAACCCTACAAAAACCTGGTCAAATTGCTGTTTCAAAAACTTTTAAACCGATACACAAACCATTAGTTTGAACTTTGATGGAACATATATCGGTGATTTTCCTATCCATTGGTGTAGGTTTCAGCTAGACCTGGGCAAAGTCGGGCCAATCCTTTCGCCGGCCCGCCGGATAAACGGACGAATATGAACAAAGGTACAGACCCGTCCGGGCCAAAAATCTCGAGCCAGGCGGGTTCGGGCAAGGATCCAGACACGTTTAGGCCAAACATCCCGAGACACGTTTAGGCGAAACATCCCGACCCGGAAGCCCTTTTTAATTTCTTTTTTAAACTTAAAATGTAAAATATATGTAAATGATAGAATTCAAACTCGATACCTCAAGGTAACGTTTAAATATCCATAATCATTAGATTACTTCTTTTTTTTGTGTACTACTTTGATATATATATATATATAATAGGAATATTTTCTCTTTAACTTTTTTTAAAAATCCAGATCCCACCCTCCCGGCCAGAACCCGACACGATAAATTATGTACTAGATCACAAGTTGGGATTCCTGACTCGACCTGAGTCCGGCCTAAGAAAAAAGGTTTTTTTCCCACTCAAAAGTTAAGACCGGATTTGGACAGAGTCCGGGTTTTCTCAAGTCTAATTCTAGTTTACCCTTACAACAAACCAACAACAATGGGTGAAAGTTCTATACCCATCCATCACCTAAGAATTTTCAATCCTTTCGAGTTGGGTGATCGGGTGAATCAATCACCAACGAAAGATTTGCAACCCTACAATAAACCAATATTCCTCGAACCCTTTCATGACTAAGTTGAGGAAGGAGGATTTTCCGACACAAGAAAAATTTTCGAGTTCATATTTTCTTTTTTTTCCCCGATTTTATCTATCTCTAAGTCATCCCAAGATCTATTACAGCAAAGACTTCATAGAGTTGCATATGCCAAGTCAATGATTATATTTACGAAGCAATAGACAAATTAGCATTATAGTTTGAATGAATATAAAATAAGTTGCAATGAGTGTAAAGTATAGAGAAAAAGTGGGTCAAAATAATAGTGGGATGACCGTTACTGAATGGATACACAAATCACAAATGAAACGTAAAACAGAAGAAGGGCATGGCTGGCCATAGCTGACAATGACATTGCTTTTCTCCTCTCTTTTTCTCTCTTTCGCGATGCCCCAACCGTTTTATACTATTCACATACAGTTACCGAAGGATTCAAAAATAAAGATACATGTACACTGCTTAATTACAAGACAAATATGTTCTTTTACTTCATCATTTTAGAGTTTTTATATATACTTTCGACTTTAGATTTTAGAATATTTTCAACTTATTTATGGTCACTTTGCTAGGGCAGCCGGTTCACTCTACTAGACGTCTGAGGTTGAGGCGGAGGGTGCGGTTGCTCACGTGTCTAGCTGTTGAAAATTCGGTCCGAATCGTTTGATTTGACTCTAGACCGTCTGTTTCGACCCTAGATCGTTCATAGTATCCTACCATCCTAGAGTCAATATTAAGTTATGGGGATTTCAAAGTTCGGTTACATGGTCGGGCCGGGTTTCAGATATGCAGAGATCAATAAGCAGCTATTTTTTTTATTAGTGTAGTGACCGTTTGAGAATCTCAATGCGTAAGTTACGTAATTTATGGAAAAAAAAGGATAAGCTAAGTGGGTAATTGGAAGCATCGACTTACGGAGCTTAAGGTATTTTTATCATTTTAAAAGTTACCAATGTACAAAATATGAGAAAAAACATAAATTCAACAAACACGAAATAAAACGCATATATTATAATGGTTCACTCAATTGGAAGCATCGACTTACGGAGCTTAAGGTATTTTTTGCGGAGTATAAAGGATTATTTAATTTTATATTTTGGGTACAAAATCAATTAAGTTGTTTTTATTAAAAAAATTAGTTAAGTTTCAGTTTCGGGCCAAAGTGTGTAATTGATTACACTCAATTTCGCTTTCGGGCCCCAAGTACATAATTAATAAAACTCAATTTTGCTTTCGTAGCCCGAATGCGGAAGTAAGTAATTTCGCCCTTCGGGTGCAAAATTAGGGAGACGATTAAATAAAAATATATGAGTTTGTTTAAGATGGATGTATATTTTGTAGGTCACGTTATTTGTACACTGAGATTTTTTTAAAAAAATTGATAAGGATATCTTAAATTATGTAGAAGATTGTGGTAAGATTACAAATAAAAACAATCTATGTAGTATCTATATTTATAATTTTTATGTATTATTTACTTAGTAAAATTATAAAATGAAGATGCAGGAGAAAATTACACGTGTCACAATATTAATATTTGAATGACACGTGGAGTAAAGGTTTTTGTTGCTTTAATATAAGAAAATAGATAGATTGACATCCATCCAAATTTTACAGGGGAGCTTAATGCTTTCGAATTTTTGTTTTTTGGATACGTAAGGTGATAGGTGATAGATGAATAATGAAAAGAGTTCCTCTCAGGATAACTTCCCATATATTACTTGTGTGTATATATATAAAGGGTGAAAACTCGCCATATTTTACGGATATGTTAGTCGACTGATGTCGCGGTGGTGGTTTTGAAGGAGCCGGATTTTGGGTGTTGTTGGAAACATCAGGTGAGCCGTCATTTGGAGGTGGATCGGACGACATTGTGGAGAGACAGAGTAGAGCGGTGGATCGAGAAAAAAACATTGGGTATTTTCAAATCTACTTTAAAATCATGTAGATCGATAGATGAATAATGAAAAGAGTTTCTCCCAAGATAACTCGCCATATATATCTCAATGAGTTTATATAAATAAATCATATAATATTGTTTACTTTGAGTTTATTTTTTGGGTTTATTTTAGTTCAAAATACGCTTGTGTCCCTAAAAATCGAAGAATAACAGAAAATACATAGGAATGAACAAATAATATCAGGTTGGAAAACCACAAAGCTAAAATCGGGTTTTAAACAAAAATAAATTCATCCATACAAAAATAAACTTGGTTTAATAAATTTATTTTTAGATGGTTTATAAACCCGAATAAACGCGTAGAGAAATAAATCAATTACAAATAAACATACATATAAAATTAACTTAAGATTTATAAACTAAATAAAACAGAAATAAACTATTAGTTATATACTAAATACTTGCATCATGTTACAAAACTAAAGTTTTTTTGTTTGTTTTTTTTGGTTGTTGTTGTTGAATCCTAAGGCCTATGTTAGATAGAAGTATACAAATAACTTTATGATCGACATTAAATGGATGAGTGAGGACCCTAGCCTAATTATAGTGGATCGAGCACTACTACAAAACTAAATATAATATCCACAACATTATATTATCTTTTGGGAAGAAAAAAACGAAAGAGGGGAAACAAAATGCATGTGAAACAGAAAGAAATTACCGACCTGAAAAGTGAAAAAGGGTTGGCGTTAGACAAGAATTCAGAATGCGAAAGCAACTTCCTCTCTGTCAACGTAATCTTCACAATATTCATTTGCATACTCTACTGTTTTCTTGTTTTTTTTTGTTCTTTAAAGTAAAAACACTTAATAAAGTTGGTGAATCGAGTGAGCAATATAAATCCAAGGACTTATTCGATATTGATAATTACATGGAATTAGGGATTAGAATATTTCAAACAAAATTTTTTTAAAAAAAACGTTTATATACATAATAAGGTTGTAACGGAATTATAAAAAAAAACAAAATAAATAGAGTAAACTACACAAAACCACCCTTAATAATACTTCTTTTGTAATAAACCACCCTTTATAAAAAAATTAGCATAAAATCACCCATAATACTCATCTATTTGCAATAAACCACAACTTACAAATTTATTTGCATAAAACCACCCTTAAATATATAAATATTTACAATTAACGACCCTATACAATTTAAATTTACATCAACTAATTTAAAATTGAAACATATAAAAGGTAAATTTCTATTATTTATATTAATACCATAATTAGTTTTAATAGTTTGGTTAAAAATTACACTTTATAATAGATAAATAATTATAAAATAATATAAACAATTATCCATATTTACAAAAAAATAAATTCAAAATTTAAAAATTACTAACTCATATAGAAATTATAGCCTACAAAACCAATTCTTATGCGGCTTTGACTCTCAACTCCGGAAAAATTGATGATATGGTTTCCGGATTTAAATTTTAAATTAAATAACTTGTAAATTGTTTTAATCGACCAATAATCACGTTATTATGACCATTTTTCATTTTGAAAAATCCTTTTAAAAAAATTATAGGTTAAAAAATCCCAAAATAGTTATTTAAAAATTGCAATAAAAAGTATAAATTTTTTAAAAAACTATCACAAAACAATCTGGATAAAAAAAATATATGTACGTTTAAGTTTTTTTTGTTAGTTTACCAGGCGATAGTTTATGTACGAGTTAGTAATTTTAAATTTTGGATTATTTTTGGTACATGGAAAATAATCATATATTTTTTGATTAATTTTCCATTATAAATTCTAAGACTTATTTAAACTATTGAAACTACTTATGATATAATATTGATAATGGAAATTTACCTTATTTATTATTCATTTTGAATTATTTGGTGTAATTTTTATTATTATGGGTGGTTCATTGCAAATGTTTACAAATTAAGGGTGATTTTGTGCCAAAAAAACTATAAGAGGTGGTTTATCGCAAATAGATGAGTATTAAGGGTGGTTTTATGTTAAAAAATTTATAAAGAGTGGTTTATTGCTAATGAGTGATTATTAAGGGTGGTTTTGCGTAGTTTACTCAAATAAATAAGAGAAAATTATACGGAAAGTCCACCCTCCCTAATTTTATTTAACCAATAAACAATAAGCAACATATTATATATATATATATATATATATATATATATATATATATCGTGGTTATCTCAAGATTTTATTTTTTTATATTTCGGTAATGGTAAATTCGGAGACCACCCGGTTCGATCGGCTTAGCCGCTCTACGTCCGGATCGGGTAGAAAGTCGTGGCCCATTGTTGGGAGATACCCTCCCAATATCAATTTTTCCATACATGCCGCCAGGAGGATTCGAACTCGAATCTCCAAGCTAAACACTTAAGGAGCCTAGCACCACATCCCACTAGACCAACTGAGTATTGGTGTTATCTCAAGAATGTTACTTCTACACTGAAGAGAGATTATTTTTAGAAGATTGGATTACATATATAAATAACGGTTATAGATTAAAGACGAATATATATAGTGCTCGGTAAAACTCTAATTAAAACAAATAGTGTTAGGCTTAAATCCCAGTATAAAAAGAAAAAAATAAATAAAATTAGTCTAGTAAAAAAAATAAAATCATTTTTTCTGGTGTAAGGTACTTGTAGTAAAATTTTAATTAATTTTTTTTATATAAAATAAAATAAATAAATTAAAAGAAAGAAAACACATTTTACAAGTAAAAATGAGAAAACATAGATAGTTTTATGCAGAAACCTGATATAAAAGTGAAATATATTCGTTTTCTCATTCTACTTCTAGAGTTGAAACCTAACAAATTCCAAGAATAATCCATTTCAATACTAAGTATTTGCCTATATGGTATGTCCTAAAATGAGGACTAAAATTATTCATAAAATTAAATGAATTCAAGTATTTTTAAAAAATTTAACCGTCGTAAAAAAAGACATTAATTAATTTTAAATAATTCAACCCTTACAAGTTACAATATTACAACAAGATATCAAAAAAAATCTATTAAAAATCGAATTATGATATTTAATATCAATTAATTGGAACTTTATCCTGAAACATTTCTCCTATTATTAATAAATAACATTTCTCCTCATAAATATATTTTTCACGTTCAGCACACTTTTTTATCATAATAATGAAAATTACATTTATTTTATAATTTTAAAAATCATTACTTGATCATTGATATGATAAGATACCAATAATTATAAGAATAAACATATAAAAATAGAAACTTAATCTACTATATAATACTAAAATTAACAGAAGTAAATTTTATCACATGTTATCACCACATTAAACCACCTAGGATTTTGTCACATGTCATCACCACATTAAGTCACATAGAATTTTGTCACATATCACCACCACATTAAGTCACATCGGATTTTGCATATATCTTATTTATTTTTTAGTCAACTATTTTCAATTTTATTTTATTTAGTTTCTTATTTAAGAGAATGACATGAGATATAAATATATAAAAAAATTATAACATAAACAAAAATAACTTTCTATATTTAACAGATATTATACTATTTGTGTTAGACGATGAAATTATATAGATTTTTTTTTAATTCAAGTTATTTTTAAACCGAGATATATAATTGGTCATTTACTTTTTACATTTCAAATAATTGGATTGGATGTTTTAAATATAGAGAAAATATTTGATATTTATTAAGTAACACTTTTATTCATCTATTTATTTATTTAGGTCATTCCGTGCAAGGCACGAGTACTAAACTAGTTATATTTAAAACGATAAGTTTTTTTTTAAATATTTCTTTTTGGAAAAAAGTTTTTTTTTATTAGATTGATATCCATTCTGATCATGAATTTTATCCAATCCAAGCCTCTTATCATGAAAAATCAAATGCTCTGCATCAAACATAAATATATTCTTTATGAAAAGATAAATATATATTCTGCTTTTGCAGAATTTGTTAATGATTGATGACCCTTTCCTTGTTAAGAAATGGCCTCCAAATTATATATATCCATACAAATAAATAAATAAATAAAAAAGTATAGTTCTATTCTAACTTGAAGCCGTGATTCTAAAAGTATAGTACTAACTAATAATCAATTTGATTACAAAAAGGAAATTTAAAAAAAAAAAAAGAAGTTAAATTGGATCTAGTGAAGATTTGACGTGATTATTACATTCAAATAAACTATTATTGTCGCTTGAATGATCGGAATGAGAAATAGAAGAGACCAAAAGTTTGACCAAAAATTGTTATTTGGAAAAAAGAGGAAAGTGGGTCCGACAGAATGGCCGACATCTCAGTACTTTACTGCACACGTATTCCCTACGTCACTATTAACTTTTTACCGTGTGGAATTACTCTTACTCAGGAGTTATTTACTTTACTAATTTGCAGTCTCTTTGCCATGCATGCACTCCCGTACACAGCCCATCCTCCATTTCAGACCTTCACTTAAGCTTTGTATACCACTTTGTCCAAGTATTGAAGTATTGAACAAGGCTAGCATAACGAGTATCATTCATCTGAGTATCTTTTCACTCTAAGTTATGATCGTTGGTGATGGACTGATCGGGTGGGTTGGTCAAAACCCCGCCCTAAAAACATAAAGTATATTTGTTGAAGTCTAATAGATACGGGTTGTAGGGTTGTAGGATAGTCGTATATATATACAAGCACACATGAGTAGTTCAAACTTGTATATTAGGCTCAAAATATCTCAATTTTTATATGGGAGAGTTATTATCATCAACCCGTTCCTACAAGTGCAACTGTGATACAAATTTAGTTGACACTTGCCTACACGTTGGAGGCTAAACGCTTTAATGTCTGACATAAATGGATTATAGAGTGGGGTCTTGTGTAACCCACATGCGTGTTAGGTCCAAACTTAACACATAAGTCCAAAAAAAATACATTCTAAAATCAATTGATAATAGGTCTAAATTCATAGACACAATATAAATATAGTATGTTAACTTGATAATAGAAGTAGACAAATAATTACATGTATTATAATCCAAAAGATCTAAGTTTGAAATTGAAAGGAAATAGTTCTATTAAATCTTCAACTTGATCGATTTTTATCAACACTTCAAACTTGAAAAATACTTACCAATATGGTCCTTCGAAAATCACAAAAATATTACAAAGAATGAATCAATATATACAATTTATCAGTTGTCTATCTAAGTTTAAAACTTTAAAATTGATTTATCTATATTAATGATCATATTCTTCATTCTTAGAAGTATATATCGTTTTTTTAAAAATTTCAAAACATGATCTTAATAACTATGAAGTATATGAGGTGGTTGAAACAATCGAAGATTATAATCGGGGATGAGTTAACTTTAATATTAATAACAGTATAGATATAAATGACAAAGGGATGCAAAAAGTTATTGAATTCAAGTGTCATCATATCGACAAGCATATCATAGTTTGGTTGAACTTAGACACCAATTACAAATATATTGATGATTTTAGAATTTAAATGAACAAAATCACCTTTTAAGAAAGCTTCTTTTTTTTTCTTTCTAAATCATCTTTTTATAATTTAAAGTAAAACTATCTTCTATAATACAAATTATGAAATTGGATCCCATAATTAATTTCTAAGTGAGTCAATAGATTATTTATTTAAAATACCAGTATGAATGAAATTTAGTACTTTTGTTTTATTTTTCAAAATACCTTTTTTTATTTACATTTTAGGTGAATATTTTTTAAAGTTATTATTTATGTAAAGGGTTAATTTTAAAAAGTTTTATATTATAATTTTTTTTTTAATTTGTGTATGCATAAACTACATTTTAAATTTTGTCATTTAGCAACACCATATTAAACCATGTCGGACTTTTTAAAATGTGGTTATCACCTAATTCTATATATTTTAATATTTTAATTCCCCTAAATTTTTTCCAATTTGGACTTGAATATTCCTTATTCCAATCGTAACATTTTCATCTTCATTTAAATTTGTAAATCGTACCATGACAACAAAAAAAAACTATTGTATCACAAGAAATTATATTCCTTAATTATGTTGTATAATATTTTTGAATCTTTTTTTGTATTTCATACTTTACAATTTTTGATTTTAATAATTAATATATTATTCACGACACTCTATATAATATATAAATGATACAATTTTGGTTATCGTGAAATTATTTTTTATATAAGCTTGCTATAACTTCATTCTAAATTCTTAGTTTGTAGATGCATTTATTCCTTATCTTATATTGATGATTGTTCCCTCTAGTTCTTAATAATTTTAATTAGAGATTTCAAATTAAATTTATAATATATGTCATTATAGGAATAATTAATACTTAAACTTTTCACAAATATAAATTTATCTATTTATTTCATATATTATTTGTATTTTCAACACACTATTTTCTCCCTTCATACAACTCTTCACCTTTTACTATTGTTTTTTTTACAATTTTTTTTAATTATTATACATCATTAAATGTTATACGTTTTACTTTTATCTTTTTAATATGTGTGTTTTTTACTCTAATGACAATCATTGGAAAACAAGGAAGCGTTTAAAAGTTGTTTTTTTTTATTGATATTGCGGCATTATTTACTATAATATAAACATTTCGGTTTAAATTTTACAAATTCCGTACAAAACACGGATATTAAACTAGTACGGATCTAATTGCATGGGAATTTAAAAAAATACATCCATAAAAATCATAATCAATATTTTCATCGATTTCAAGCAAAGTCATCGTCTCTCACCAATCACCAATGGATCTTACCAGTTACCACCGTCATCAGTGTCTAATTTTTCGATAAGTTACGGACTTCTGTTCTCACCTATTTTCTTTCTGACTTTCTACGGTAAAAAGTATATTTTGGAAAAAAAAATAAAAAATAAAAAAACGAGATTTAGGATCCGTTTGGTTTGAATTCCGAAAACAGAAACGGAATAGAAACAAATATAGTACATACGTATATCCATGTTCATGAAGTTTTTGGGAATCATTTTATGTGGTTTGAAGTAATTGTAATAAAAATTGATTAGTTTTGATACCTTATAGGGCAACAAAATAGGGGAAACAAATGCATTTTACATGAAACCACGTGAAATGATTCCATGAACGATGTACAAATATGAACTAGATTCATTTTCAATCCGTTTCCGGAATTACAACCAAACGAGAGATTAATGTATGAGAGCTTTTTAACGATTATGAACGCGTCAAAAACTAAAGTAGAAGTAAAGAGATAGAGTACACAAATTTTAAGAATTTTGTTAACCATATATATACGAGATAACTAGATAAGACTACGAGAGTGATTTCCATTTGTACCATTATTGACAAAAAAATTTCATTCTAATTGAATTCAAGCCCATATACATTGGGCTAGATATTTCTCAATGAAGCCCATATAAGTTGGGCTACACATTTCTCATTGAAGCCCACATACACTGGACTACACATTTCGGATTTTGGGCCCAAATATTCGTTTACTTTTGGGGGTTTGGAGCAAGCCCAGTACAGTTAGTAGACGTCTCTCATCATTCTCATTGCATCGTTGAATTTGACATAAGTTTAAAAACGGGGCCGTTACACAAACTAAACATTAGCATGTTAAAGTTAGACTTGTCTTTAAACGAGTTGAGTTTAATTTTAACTGAGCTTCAAAGTGTACTTCAGTTCAATTAAAAGTGATGGAGTTGTTGATCTGTGTATAAAAAAAAGCAATTTTAAGTACTCGGCTATAGAATTTCCAAACGTAATGTGGATTCGAAATTCGAGACCGTCACAGGTTATGAATTCCGAATCCGTGACAGACGTGCAGTGGATTAAAGCAAAAAAAAAAAAAAAAGCTCCCTAACACGGTCACGGATCCCGTGACCTTCAAACTTTATATTGTTGGCACTATTACCTGCAATTTTCTATTCTTGAATCCCCTGCAATCTCTTTTGAAATGAGTTTCCTCTTGAATACGCAAGTGTTTTTGTAGTTGCTCCAAGGATAACTCCTCAGTTGTATGAAGGAGTTTCTTTCTATAATCATTTCAAGTTTTTGGCAATTTAGCAACAATCGCCCCTACTTGCAGTGAATCAGAAATGTCAATTTTCAACTCACTTAAGGAGTCTAACACCACATTGTTGGGGGATACCCTCCCAATACCAGTTTTTCGGATTCGAACTCGAATCTCCAGACTAACCACTTAAAGAGTCTAGCACCACATCCCACTAGACCAACTGAGTATTGGTTATGTTTGTCAATTTTATTTGGTATGTTATGTAACTTTGAAGAATCTTATTTTTGGATCATATTGATGAAGCCCATTAGCCAAGTTAGTCATATAACCCATTAAGCCCGATCTAACTAAATAATGTTTGGACAAAACCGGATCAAACTAAAGTTATTAGAATGAAACGGTTAACGGATAATCCAAATATGCGCAGACATTGGAGTTGATTATGTATATTTATCTTACCGCGTTACCTATGTGATTTCAGTCTTCTCGTTTGATCATCTCTTCTTCGTGTCGTGTTCATTACGTTACTTACTTGGTCCCGCCCTTTCAGAGTTCATAGCTAATCCTGCGAAAAGTCAATGGGAATATCTTGTAATTCTGCTACCTTTGCAAATTCCAGGTGGTAATATCAGCTTAATTTTGATTTTGCTTGCCTTTTCAATTTCCATCCGATCTTCGATTGCAATGGCGGTCGAAGCTGTGGTGGCTGTGGTCCTAGAGAAGCTCACCGATCTTCTTATCCAAGATTCCATAGCCTTCGACAATGTTATTGACCAAATCGAGGATATCCGTATTCAACTCCGCCATATGCGCGGCTTCCTCATCGACGCCGAGCTCAGCCACGACCGCGATTCCCTCGCTTGGGCCACCGATTTCCTTCGCGTTCTCTTTTCAGCCGAAGATAAGATCGAGAACTACGTTCTCTCCCTCGCCGCTCGTGGAAGGCGCAACATCGGCTTCTTTCAACGCCGTGGCCTCACTATCTTCGCCTCTATATACGACTGCTATGGGCCGGGGAAGCGGCTCCGCTACAAACTCGACCTCATTGCTGTGGAGATCCAAGGTCTCAAGCTCAAAAGACCTGAACAGGTGAAGGATTCCAGCTTGCGAGCCGGAAACCCTAATTCCGATGAACTAGAGACTCGACAAGAGAATCTGACTTCTTCTGTTTTTGGAAGATCGCTTTCTGTTAACCTGCGACACTGTGATCTTTCGCCAGTTATAGAAATTCCTGGTTCAAAATTAAAATCTACCAAAAGCTTTCCTTCGAATCGTCGATCCAATTTCCGATTCGGAAGCCCGAGTCCTGGTACCAAAAGGGCTCCTCGTAACTGTAATAGTCCTCATTCAGGTTATCATGATCAAGAAGGACCCACTCTCATCGGCTTCACTCGGGATCGGGCAATTCTTGTTGATAGATTGAAGGAAAAAGGAATACAGGGAGGAGGGGTCATTCCACTAGCAGGCCCCATTGGCTCCGGTAAGACTACTCTGGTTCAGACAATTTATAATCTAAGGGAAATCAAAACGCATTTCGATTGCCGTGCATGGGTTCATGTTCCTGGTGAATTCATCACGGTATCCCAACTCCTAGCAAACCTTCTGCAACAGGTGCTCAAGTCCCAGGAAGGTGTATCCCTCAATGCCGAGCAGCTCATAACCCAAGTTTATGACTCTCTCAAGGACAAGAGCTACCTGGTAGTCTTGGACCATGTAAGCAAGGTTAAATTATGGGAAGACCTGAAATCTGCATTCCCAAATTTAGGTACTGGGGATAATAAGGTGATCATCATCACTCGTGATCAAAGTGTAGCTACCTTGATATCCGAACAAGAAAGCTGTTTGCCTCATGATCTTAAACAACTGTGTAATGATCATAGTTGGCAGTTATTGATCAAGAAAGCTTGCATTGATCAGGAAAGTAGATGTCCTGAGTATGGCTTCATAGATGAGATTTTGAAAAAATGTAATGGTTGTCCCCTTGACATTGTCTTACTCGGAGGCTTGTTATCAACTAAGGGACCGAACTGTGATGAGTGGAAGTGGTACCTTAGCCAAGCCAATTGGCTTGAAATGGATATTTTGTCTTTGAGTTACAATGATCTACCTGCTCACTCAAAGCTCTGTTTGCTTTACATGGCTCTATTTCCAAATGAAGTAGACATTTCCGTAAGAAGGTTACATAGGCTATGGCTTGCAGAAGGATTCGTTAGGCGATATCCTGGAATGTCCGAGGAGGATAGTGTAGACGAGTGTTTTGATGATCTAGTACAGAGGAATTTAATTAAGATAACCAAGTTCAGGTCAAATGGAATTCCACAAAAGTGTCGTCTGCCCCGTGCATTACGTGAGTATTTGTCTCCTAAAGCTCGTCAGATAAGTCTCTTCTATATCAACCAGGAACATCAGGATTTTGTATATATTCCTCCTAAGTTGGGTGTTCGAAGAGTCATTGAGTATATGGGCATCAAGAATAACACATTTGCTTCTACTTCTGCTTTACCACCTCTCTATGAGAACCTAAGATCCTATTTATCATTTAACTTTCAGAGGAATGACACACCAGCCACAGAAGTGGGGAACTTCATATCTAAGCTTATCGGGACTAAGGGGTTTGGAGTTCTCCGAGTGCTTGACCTGGAAGGTGTTTACAAGCCTACTTTACCTGAGGCACTCAAGCAGTTGTTTCATTTAAGGTACTTGGGGCTTAGGTGGACTTTCATAGACAACCTTCCTAAATCCATTGGAGACCTACCTTTCCTTGAGACACTTGATTTGAAGCGAACATATATCAATATTCTTCCAAGTTTCATTTGGAAATTGGGGAACTTGAGGTATCTCAATTTACCTGATATTCGTCTTGACTACAAGCAAAAGAAAGGTCACAGTTCTTTAACTGAGCTAAGAACACTGGTTGGTGTGATTGTTGATGATGAGACTGATGCGAAGGAAAAACTTGATCAACTTTATGAACTACGGGCATTAGGTATAACTTGTCAATTGAGCTCCACTGACGATTTGATAAAATGGATCCTGAAACTTACCAACCTTAGGTTCCTCTGGTTGAAATCCAAAGATAAAACGGGTCAGCCTTCCAAGATCGATTTGAAGCCCCTCTCAGGGTTATCTCAGCTTTCCCATGTGAAGTTACTTGGAAACTTGGCGCTACTACCTACTTTAAACGAATTCCCACCAAATCTAAAAGTTCTTGCATTGTCAGTCTCACGGTTGAATGATGATCCAATGACTATTTTGTCACAGCTGCCAAGCCTCTCGGAGCTCGGGCTTTTAGCAGACTCCTATCTAGGAAAAAACATGAAGTGCCCAAGAAATGGGTTTAAAAATCTACGCGTGTTGAAACTTTGGATGCTCAAGGAACTAGAAGAATGGACAGTGGAAGAAGACGGTATGCCTAACCTTAAAGAACTGAAGGTCAGGTACTGCTCTAAGCTCGAACAGCTTCCCAGTCGTTTGCTGGATCAAGATACTTTGGAGGAGCTGACACTAACTGCTATGCCAAAGCAATTCGTTGAAGAAGTTAAGAATAGAAAACAAAGACATACCATACTCACTCTCAACGATTATAAGTTTACCCCTTTGCCAGTAAGCCCTTTATATTGGATATGTTTTAAGTTTGAATATGTAGTGCCATGATCAGTTGCATCTTATTTGTTAGAATTTTTGGTCTGCCTTGAATATTTGCATTTAACCAACGGTTAATTCTTTTTTCTGTTGGAAATTTTTGGTTAGTGGGAAAATGATCGGGAACTTTATAATGAGCGTTGACGTGGATAGCAACTTGGAGGATGTCTCAAATTGGTGTGTGAACTTAGCAATGGCTTTCCTGCTATCTCTGGTATATTTAATTTGGATATCATTGTGTCAATGCCTCCTCACTGCACAGGAGTTCTTGATAGCACAGAAATGTTACATCCTCTATATCTGAACTTATTTAAAGACATATATGAAACAGTTGCTACTAAATTGTGTTGTAACATTGTGTATATCCATTATCATCTATACTATGTTTTGCCATAGTGCAAGATTACATTCTTCTAGGTAGGAATGAACTTTGTAAGGAAAAGATAACTGTTGTCATGGTATTGATACTCGACTTTCACTACTCTGGTTACTTATTTCAATGAGGTCATTGTCTTGTGATTCTCGCTGCTGGTGTGCAGAGTGAGCTAACAGCTGAAGCAGTCTTCACTTTGGGAGAGGTGATCTCTTTGTTTTCTTGCTTAATCATTTAACTGTCATAAATTACTCTTCCTACTTCCCTGTAATAAGCTGTATACTTGAAATATTTTATTTTGAAATTACATACTAAAAACATCTAATATTGTTATGCATATATTGTTCAACAGAGATGTACAAAATTCTACTGCTTTACTCCACAAACTACACTTGAGATTAGTCAGAACACTAAATTGACCAATTTTTTCTTGATAATTTTTGCAGGGTTTCTATAACTGATGTTGGATTCATTCTGATTCAGATACTCTTGGCCGTGGATCCGGTATGTTCAATGGGTTCTGTATCATGCAAGAGATTTGCATTGAGAGATATTCGTATCTACTTTGCTTAGAAGTGGATGTTGTATAGTGTTCTGCCAACAATTGTGATGATGGTATAGAACAGATTGCAGATTATTGCAAGCAGAGAATTTTTAAGTCTTAACTTCTTGTTTATATCTCCTCTCTTTTCTTCTTGTATAAGATTTTATAGTTTGACGTTGCTGAAATCAAAATTGCCTTCTTTGTTCCAGGTAGTTTTGATTTAGGATCTAAACTACATAAGGTAGAAGAACAAGTTTCAAAAATATAAGACTAGATAGACAAGAGAAAGAAGTTTAAATACTATTTAGAAAGAATGTAGGTTAACAAATACATCTCCTTTAAGATACAGTTTCTTGTGCATGATTTTATAGTTTGTTGGAGATAATAAGTTCTCATATCCTAAAATGAGTTGGGCTTATGTGTTGGGTTTGGGCCTAACGCGTATGTGTACTTGTATGCACACTACACCCGTTTTTTACAGTACGTCTGTACGAGACTTTGACACAATACAGTGCTGTATTCTTTATGAGTAAAATATAAGGGACAAAATCTTGTGGTCACACTGAGATTTAACTTATGATTATGATCCTTGTGCATGATTGTCTGGTCTGGTGGTAGTACTTCCTTAAAGAGTTTTCCAGGCTGAAACGTGTTCTATATGATGCTATAACAAGAATTTTGTTTACATTGTATGAGTCCATTTATTTCCTGTGATGATGAACTCTGTCATTCTATGAATATCAAAACGAGCCCTGAGTTGTTACGAAGCAGTTGATAGTCCTATCTGAATCATCATGGAAGAAGCATTGCTGCACAAACACGAGGATCAAGAAGACTTGTTATCATTCAACTTTTGTTTTTTAAGGTGAGCAGATTTGATTATCATGAAATTTTAATTTTGGACTGTTTAAAATTTACCAAACATCCTATATATTATAATGCCGTGTATTTAAAATAAATTAGAATTAAAAACTTATTATATCATAAATTCAGATCATTATTTACAACACGTCTAAAATATTCGAATAAGTTTATGATAAGATGTACAGGTTTTAAAAAATGGATATATTTTGAAGAATTAACCTGTCAAAGTCCGATACAGACGGACCGTAGAGCGGAGATCGTGTGTACGAACGCACATGCGCATTAAGCACATAATACCGATGAGGTTTCATCAAGTCCACCGACCTTATGTGGGAATCCGAATAGAGGTTAATCGCTCTGATATCATATCAAAGTCCGATATAGATGAATCAGGTAGAGCGGAGGTTGTGTGCATACGAGCTGGGCGGAGGTTGTGTGCATACGAGCTGGGCTCGAGGTTAAGTCGTAAGACCCATTGTAGCCCAATTCTTGTAATCTTCGTATTGATAGTCCGCAATGCTAATCTTCAATTCTGATACAGATGGTCTGTTACTGTAATCTGCATTATATCATTATTGCAATGCAAACATGCAAAGCTGATGTGAATTGGTCCCCTCATGGCCTGATTGGTCATATCAGAAGATTGCAGGCCCACAAATAAGTCCGACGTACGATAACGCAGGTAGCAATTACTGCCTATTTCCAAACAATTACCTCTATATTAAAAACAAGGTTATGTAAATAACTATATTTAATTTTTACATAAATCTAATTAGGAATATCATTTTTCTATCAAAACAACTTTTAAATATAGGTTTGTATAATATGATAATTTATACTTAACTTTGAGAGTAATTTTACTAAGTTCTTAAACACTATATTTTTATCAAAAGTAAATTAAATACGTATTATTATGTCTAGAAAATTGTGGTTGGAAGTACAGGTGCAGCTGGCGAAGCTAAGTAGACATGTAGGTTGAAGTTCTATTTTTCACATGTTCTGGGTAATGCTTTACTTTTACCTGTGTTGCTGTGTTGTGTTTCTCTTTCTGCAATCACTTTTTAACATTATGATATTTGTCTTTTGACGACTTTACGTATGGAGAGAGGTGTAAAAGAAGCTGACACACAGGGAGTAATAATTTTCTTTCCTCTCTTTCATAATTGATCTCTTTTGGATTACTGTAACATACAATTTCCTAATCCCCAGAAAAATATGTAAACTTCGTATCACTTTTGCCTTTTGGAGAAGAGTATACTTTGCAACACTGCATAGCATTTTGGTAATGTTATAACCCATCTTCGGTATTTATAGGTCACACGTACCACCCAATATTAGATGATGTAACATAACTCTCCTTAGAGAATATAAGGTTTAGAGTGGGTTCGGGACAAGATTTTTGGGTTGATTAAACTTTTTTATTTATATAGTTTTAGCTAATTGGATAGTTGTTTGTGTAATGTTTGTTTAGAGTTTTATAAAATGTGAAAATATGGAGAAAAACTAATTGAGTGTTCGGTAAAATAGATTTTTGGGGTAAAATTACTGAAAATGACATATTATTTATATTTTTAATATTTTTTATGAAAAATAAACATTCTTAAATGAAAAATAAAAGATTGGAG
This sequence comes from Fagopyrum tataricum, assembly GCA_002319775.1. Taxonomy (NCBI): domain Eukaryota; kingdom Viridiplantae; phylum Streptophyta; class Magnoliopsida; order Caryophyllales; family Polygonaceae; genus Fagopyrum; species Fagopyrum tataricum. Next base: position 52,373,332 of record CM008279.1, read on the forward strand.
ATAAAAATTAATTAAATTAAACTTTGTGAGCATCATAAGAAATTTTCTAAAATATTAATTATTAAATAAATAATACAATTTCTCATGAACACAAAGATGAATTTTTCTTTAAAAAATTAGAATACATTGTCTCTCGGCTTAATGTTATGAATTAAATTAAGACATTTAATTGGGTAGTCAATACTAGGAGTTACAAGACTTCATTGATAGTTAACTTTAGCGGTTAAATTGTAAGAATTAATTGAATAGTTAACCCATATAAATATAGGAGAGTTAATTGAATATTATGTGTAAAATAAGATCTTAAATTCTTAATACAAACATTTAGTGCTCTCAAAAACTAAAATTATAGGGTAGTAAGATTTATAAAAAGCTGTGAATTGAAAGCTTTCTAAAAAACTGTGAAAATCTACTCAATAAATACCATAAAAAACTAAATCTAATGAAATAACTTTCTTATCAAACACTACGTAGTTTTCTTAAAACGCAAAGTTTTAACGAAAATTATCTAAAAAGCTATGCCGAACATTCCTTAAGACTAAACATAGTTTACCGTGTTTGTATCGAAATTACTTACTCCTTTTATACTGATATAGTCAAAAACTTTACCGATGATATTTAGTTATAGGCTTAAAAGTTAGTATGAAGTGATTTATAGAGATAGAGTGAAGCTGAAATGATGAAAATAAAATAAAAAAGATGGTCAAAATGGGCATGGAATATATTCTAGGCTCCAATTGCGATGCATGGCCCTCCTTATATATTCTCTCCACTTCCCTCTTTCGGCGGCCGGACACATATATGTAATCAAACAAATCTTAATAAACATCGAATCTCTTAACTTATCAATATTTAATTGGTATATTGCCATTCATAAATGATATTAATGATATTAATATTATAAATTATATAGATTTTTAAAAAGTATATATAGTATTTTGAATATAGGATTTAGAAGGAGAAAAAAAATGGACCTTTTCATATTTAATGAAATATATGGAGTGTTTTTATCTTTATTAGATGGAAATTTAAAAAATTTATTGATAAGTGTTTTGACATTTTCATTGATCGGTCATATATAAATGTGGTAATAGTTATTAAGTGGTGAAATTTATGAAATAAAATTGAAAGTATATATTTTTAGTTATGTAATGCTTTTTTATAACTATGTCAAAGGAAATACTCTAGTAGTGAAAAGGATATACATTAATTATTAATATCAATAACCCTATATTAAATAATCATTTTGTCATTAACATTAGAAATATATTGACAAATCTTGTGAAAAAAGGCCCTCAAAATTTTAATTTATCAAACCCATAAACCTTTTACAATTTAATAATCTTATAAAAAAAACTAATAAATAATGAATACCAAATATATAAGATCGGTAACATAAAGTCATGAACTATTTATACTATCGGGCAAAGTTGACCCACCAAAATGTCACAAAATATAATAAAATAAAATAATAAATGTAATGTAGAGTGAATTTTTTATACCATACCATACCATAAAATAATAAATATGTAATATAGGGTGAAATTTTCAGATATTAAAATAAGTAGTGAGTAATGCTGAAACCGAAGGTGTTGGGATATTGGGTAAAGTATTCGGATCGGATTCTATTTGGCGTATCTAAGTGGATTCGTGCATCAATCGGGAATTGGGAAATTGGTATAGTAAAAGACAGTGTAACATCCCAATGCAAAAGGAAGACAGATTCCAATGGACAATGTTGGGATACACTTTTCTGCCTTACACCATTTCCATAGCAAATCTCGTGCGGCATAATTGTACAAGATCGAGGCCACACCCCACATGCTTTCGTGCCCAGTTGAGATCTCTTGTAATCTACTGTAATAGTGATACATGTATCCCTAATATGTAATTGGCTGAGGATAAATAAATAGAAATTAAAATTTCGAGAAAAATAATAAACAATATAAATTCAACCAATCACGTGATAGGATACAAGGATACATAAGGAAAGGGATATATAAGATCTTGACCTTTTCATGCCCAATACTACCATGCAACTTTCCTCGTCTCAACCAAATACTCACTAAAATAACTTTACAAAGGGTCATTACCGGTTAAGATATCATGTATCATACATTTCATGTATCCTTGTATCTTTATTGCGTGATTGGTAGAATTGTTATTGTTTATTATTTTTCTTGTAAAGCACTATTATTTTTTTACTACTTTATGTAGCTTCAACCAATCACGTAAGAAGGATACATGTATCTGTGATATATGAGATCTTAATTGGGTCATTACTTGTTTTACTCTTTATATATCGATACCGATGTGCTAAAGTGTATGCGCTCGAGGCCGTATTAAGCACCATCTGGTCGAAAAGGGTGTTAAGACGTCCTTGTTTTGCAACATTAGATCGAAACAACATACTTCAAAGCTCGAGTAAGAGACTTGCAAACGATCAAGAAATCTCTTTTCTGATGATCGAGACAATGAAATGTGACACCTTATCCAAATTCGGTTTTTTACACTGAATTGGTTTGATTACTTTAGCCGGCCGAGTCAATCGTGACACTAGATTAGATTGATCACTTGCAAAACGCGTCAAGTAGAAATTACATTTTCTTATTCTCTTTAGATTTTACTAAAAAATAATTTGTATAAGTATTTTCACTTGAGAAGGAAATCGATTTTAGGCACGAGAGATATATGTCTAAATGATTTATAAGTTTTAAGTAGTTAAAATAAGGTTAGTACGCAAGATGTCGGAGACGGTTAGAAGTTAGATCTTAATCATCTACAATATGATAGAGTTGCGTATCAATATTTTTCAAATAACCCTAATTGATAGTATGCCATTCATTATATACATGTTTGTTATAAAAAATAATTAAAATATTTTAAAAAATATATATAAAATAAATTTAAAATTAATTATGAAATAAATTTTATAATAAATTATTTTTTTATATATTTTTTTAAACATTATGGAAAAGTATATAAAATTTTAGTATGTTTTTTTTATATTTCTAGAATCTTAAAGTTTTAAAACATTTATCATTGAACTAGTTTTAGAATTAATTTTCTATATATTATTGTAATTTGAAAAAAATGAATTTTTAAATTTTTAACTCAAAAAATAAAAATAGCTTTATATCTACTTTTTTAATTAAAAATATTTTAAATAATTATATTGTAAAATTTATTAGTTTAGAATTTAATTAGTTTTAAATTTATTTAAAATTTTTATTATTAATTTATAATAAATTTTGATATAATATATTAAAAATAAATATAAAGAAAAAATAAATAAAAACATGAAGATATCAAAAGAAAATTTAAAATTTAGTGAATACTAATAGAAAAAGTTTAAAATTAGAGGTTATTAAAAGAAAAAATCCTTTATAATAATAATTACTATAAAGGTTAAGATTAAATATGGAGAGAATAATAAAGTATTGAATGTGTATATATATAATAAATTTCATGTTATCAGTCAACCGAGCCTAAATTTCTTATTTTTACAAAACCTATATATCGAGAGTCAATTATGATAGTTCGATAAGGGGGTTATGAAACTTTTTACTCTTTCACTTGTCAAGCTAATCCATTATCAAAAAAAATTACTTATGTATACTTTATGTTCACAAATTTTTCTAGAAAATTAGCAAATACCTTACTTTTGAGCATCTAATTTCAATCATATGCCATCCCAAAGAAAAAATGGATTTTATGAAAAAGAGAATCTTGCAAATTTTGGTTGGTTGGTCCTGCTATAGCTCAAAAGTTCCCCCATCTATCCCTGCAAAGATGTATTCTCCACTTTTGCTCAATCAAAAGGAAGGAATTTCTTTTCTCTACAATAGGGACAACCACTATTGTTTCTACGTAATTCTCTTTTCTTCTTCTTTTTTGTGTTTTTTTTTCTTTTAAAATGAATAGTTTGTAAGCTATTTAACTTATTATGATTGGAAAATTTGAAGAAAAAAATGTTATAAGAATAAACTATATGAAATAACTGAACAAGAATTATTAGATTAAACAGTTTAAACTAAGAGAAGAAAGGGGAAAAAACTGGAATAAAAAAGTTAGAACTAATACCATAAACAGTTTGAACAAAGTGTCGAAAGATAAGAACTACTAGAACAAATAATTTAAACTAATTGAAATATGAATAATTAGAACAAAAAATTTGAACTAAGAGAAGAAGGGGAGGATTGGAACAAAAAAGAGTTTAAAATTTTATACTATTAATTTAAAAATGTTTGAATGAAAAAAATGTCAAAAATAAGAAGTAATAGAACAAAAAAATTTAAACTAATTAAACAAAAATATGTACCATTAAATAAACAAAATGAACTAAGAGAATAAAGGGAAAAAGCTAGTAAAGTTCAAAATTTCTACAATATTATTTTAAAAAATGTTTGAACAAAAAATGTGTAATTTTTTGAGCGAAAAAGTGTTTAAAAAAATTAAGAACAAATAATTTGAACTAATTGAACAAAAAAATTGAATCATTAGAACAAACAGTTTGAACGAATTGAGTTAAACTCATGAACCGGGATAACAACTGTTAAAGCTTTCTCGTAAAAATTACAATAAAATTGTCACCGTATCACCCTCTTTTTTTTAAAAAAAAAGTTTTCAAAAGGACAAAATTGTCGTTTAAACTTCGTATAATTACAAACATTGGAATATTGGATCAAATAGCTTGAACCATATAATATATATATAGGGTTGAGTTCAAGTGGAAAGGGACCTTAAGGTCAAAAGTAGAAATGATTCACAACCATTGGAATATCGGATCAAACAACAATTGTTCAAATATAATGTATATTTGTTCACTTGTTCAGCTATATAACTAATGGTTTAAATGTTAATTTATATTTAATTTTTAAATAAACTTTTATTCAAGTATTGATAAGTGTTAATTAACTTAAGATGAATCACAATTCTTGATTATTTCACTTTTAATAATAAGAACTCTTTCTATACGATTAAAATCATATATATATATATATATATATATATATATATATATATATATATATATTGCAACTAACATTCAACACACTTTATTCGATTATATGAAAATAAATTATATTCTTTTAGCATCATTTCATGCCATTTGCATTTACATCTTTTTCGGTTTTCCTGTCAACTCAAAATAATTGATTTTTTTGTGTGGGATATGTACCCTACTCCATTAAACGAAAATGAAATCGATGATTAATATGTTTATAAGGGAACAATCAACTAAGTGATTTATTATTACTCCTTTCAAAATAAATTGATTTATAATTATTATAATTATTATTTATTATAATTAATTACTGCTATTATTATATTTAACAAATGTATAAAAAGTTGTCTTTTTTTTTTCTTTTTTTTTTAATCTTCCATAAAAAGTTCTCCTTTAATTGTCTGATGGTGTCTTGTGCTTTTTAGCATAGTAAAAGAAAGGGTATATTGATGGAGACCTAATAGAATTTGATTATAATATTAGATTCTTGTGTAAATTGATCTTTCATAAATCTATAGTCTAATGTTTAGAAGAATTTTGAGATTAAGTCACTCAATTTAATTTAATCATCTAACATCATTAAAATAAGTCATAACCTTCAAAAAGTAAAATAATAAATAACTATTATTAACTAGTTATTATAAGTTTTTTGAAGCAAAGTCAAGTAACCAAATAAACAACGTAACTTTTTTTATTCAAAATTATATCTATAAATAATATGTATAAAAAAATTTAATTAGATAAATATACTTATAAATTAATTCGAATAATTGTGAAGACAATACACAAAAATCTATTTCAAAAATTAGGATACTATGTGTTAAGAAGTTTACAAATATATGTCTAAATATATAACTATGTAGTACAACATTTATTTATACTATATTACCATAAATATATAAAAATTGGATTTTTAAAAAAAATCCTATAAAAAATTATGCAAAATCACACATTTGATCTTTTTTTTACAATTTTTTTTCTCTAATATTTAATAAAACTAGTTCATAGTTCTTCCCTTGGAGGAGTATATGTTAATAAATTATTTGAAATTTGCCAATGTTAATGATATAAATCAAAGAATACCGCTATCATATGTAATTGAACCAAGGTAAAGATATCAATAAAACTTTATATGTGCAGTTGAGTTTCAATCAATTACGCACGCGAAGTGCGTAGTTATGGTGATAAATTAAAAAAATCACTAGTAGGTCTATCAACTCTAACCAGGTAATACGTACGTTGGTATTAATATGTTGAGTATCAAACTTGTGTATTAACCTTTTGTGCATTGCAGTTGTGTATTAACATGTACCACACTTGAGTATCAAGATATTGAGTAACAATTTTTTTTTTTTACTTGTAATACCAAAAATTGTTATCCCACGTCATTTGAATTGAGATTTATGATTAACTTATAAGGATGGATTGTTACCGATGTCAACCATAATTCTTCATTTCTAGTGGTATATTAAGGACAAATAACTCTAGAGTTAAGTGTGCTCGTACATGAACAATTTCAGGATGGGTGACCTCTTAGAAGTTTTCAGCGCGTGCATCGTTGGCATGGGGACAATGTCCCTAAAACCTCGGGTATTACAGATGATATCAAAGCTAACCTGAGTTACGACTTACGAGTGTGCTCGTCCTAGTAGGCGCCGCGGTAACTCGGCTCGGTGGACGGTCTTTAACTTGACGTACTTATAAGCGTGCTCGTGCAAGAACAATTTTTCTTTTCTGCGCGTGCATGATTTGCATGGAGACAACGTGCCTAATATCTCGGGTCTTCCATTACTTTATTTTTCCTTTTTCCTAAAATTATTAGGATATTGATCCAACTTAGACTAATTTGTAATTTATTTTCCCTTTACTAAGTTCATTAGAATAGGATCTAATAATATACACCAATTAATTATTAGAATAAAATATATATTATATACACCATCGAAAAAATATGTACATACCAAAATCACCCACCATTTATCAAATTTTACTTAGGACAAATACTAACTAAAATGTTAAATGTTCATCAGATTTTTTTAAAATAAGTGGTTTTTACCCACGTTTTAGTGGAATTAGTTTATCCTAAAATCCATTTACATATTGTTATTATTTTTTTTTTAACGCTTATTCTTTTGTTAAATCTACCATAAAATATACCTATAAATCTCTACTTACCAACAATTTTTTGTTAGATTTATATAGTTTATAAAACTACTCAATAATCTATACAACAAAATAAAATACTTAAATTAAAAAAAAAAACCCTTAAAATTAAATATTATTCAACCAAACACGCCCTAAATGTGCTCGTATGCGTAGCAAAGAGAGAGTCATCCAAAACTTATTACGTTCTTCTTATCAAATATTAACGATTTTACCCCTTCAAAAAAAAAAAGGATCTTTTTATATTAGAAAAAGTAAGAACGTCGCCCCAGCCCCCACAGACCTAACCTCCTCTCCCCTCTGCTTCGCTCGTTTGCCTCACCAGTCATCACCTCCCAACTCCTCCCAAATTCGCAGTCTCTCTGTTTTTTCTCGATCTCACCTGTCACCGCCGCCGATACTGCCGCCACCGCCGGCATAGAATTTTCTCGCCGCCTCTGCAGACCAGTCCTCATCTCGTTCGTAAGTTTTATCCTCTTTGATCTCTGATTTCCGATCGTTCTTCTCTATCTCTAGTTCTTCTTTTCCGTCTCGTCCCCCCCTCTCAGAATCAGTTGCTTTCAAAATTTGTTGGAATCTGCTGCTCTATTTCTCATCAAAAGGTTCCCATTACCTATTATGTGTTAGACCTTGATTTTCTTCGTATTGAACTTGATAATTTTTTCTTTAACTTTGGTTTTAACTTTTAAGCTATTTTGTTCGTCAGTTAAATTGACGTTATAGTGTGATCGACTTGTTTCCGTAAAATGCAGCTCTTTTATGTGTGTTTTGATATTGATCACATACATGTTTATCTTATTTATACTTTTTAAAAAATATGTATATAATGTTGACGTTTCGTCAACGTTTCGATTCTGATTCCGGTTTCGTTTCCATGCAATATAACATTCAGCATATACTGTTCAGTTTGAATCTCTATGAAATACAAATTTGATATGGCCTGAATTTGTTTGTACAGAGCTTTGTATAACATGCAAAGTTTATTGCTATGTTTGATCTTGCATTTGTTCATCCAAAATCAATTTTTTAAAATTTCTATCTAATGTCTTTCTTTCTGGATTACTTGAAAGGTATGACCCTAGTGTGATATTGATTGGGCATTATGGATAAACCCGTTGACAACGAAGCTATCCAGGAGACGCATGTTCCTTCTGGTATTCTGACTGGCATCACATTTGGCATTTTAAGAGAAGCAGAAGTTGTGAGTATCCTATATGATATTTACAGTATTTGCATATTTCCTACTATCTATTGTTCTTTCATTCGTTTATTTTTTTTTGGAATTTTGCTGTATTGTGTTATACTGTTAGTGCTTCCATGATTCTGATTTCTCTAATGGCTTTGTTGTCATTTCAGGAGAAACTTGCTGTACTATCAATTGAAGGACCGAATGATGCAACTGATCCTAGGCTGGGGCTGCCTAATCCTACTTCCGAGTGCCTCACCTGCGGCGCCAAAGCGAATAAAGAATGTGAAGGTGAAAATGAAATATCAAATAGAAGGAAACTATTATATATGTTGCATACAGATTCCATTTTCATCTCATACATGCCTTTGTCATCTTTCTTCCAGGTCACTTTGGCTATGTCAAGCTTCATAATCGTGTACTTCACCCCTACTTCATTGCCGAAGCTGTTAATCTTTTGAACAAAATATGTCCGTGGTGTAAATCCAGTCTGCATGGAAGACGGAAGGTTTGGTGTTCAAAACTCCGATGTTGAATTTGCTATCTATTTACCTGGTTATAATTATATGACACCTTTGTTTGTAATCTTTGAAAAGGAGAGGCTTGGCAGATGTGCCTTGTCATGTTTACGTAAGGAAATGTGTTTCATACTGGTTATTGTTTGCATAGGCAAAAGAGGCTGCTCATATTGTTCTTCATCTTTATAGGAGTCAGTTCTGTATTTGTTGGTTTTGGATGTTTGTTCGGTGTGGCCAACCCAAAATGGATAAAGTTCCTTAAAGTGTGTTTTTTTTCTTCTTTTTCTTGTGCTAGGTTGCCAGTCTTTTGGAGATGCTAAATGCTTGTAAATACTGCAATGTAAGTGGATACTTATTTCCATCTACCAGTGGCCTATCTTACCGTTTTTGTTCCAGTTTCTTGTTCTTTTCCTATAGAATGTGGATATTAAATTTGCAGGGGAGAAGCTATCCATCAGTGAGATTCAGGGTTTCTTCTAATGAACTACTGAAGAATGCAGAAATTATGGTGGAGGTGGTTGACAAGTCACCAAACCGAAACTTTGAGCCTATTTTACCCGACGATTATTGGGATTTTATACCCAAGGATATGAGCCAGCTAGAGGTCGGTACTAAAACGACAAGAAGAGTGCTTACACCTAATCAGGTATGCCTGACATCAGTATTTGTTCTTATATGGTTTCTAAGTTGTTAGTTATTTTTTCAGTTACAGACGTTGCTGCTGAAAATTGATAAGTTCAGAATTTGGTCTTTTCCGGTGATATATGTAGCTTTTGGCTTTAAGCGGTCAAATTTAATTCTTTTCTGGCATGTTTTGCAGATTCATGGAATATTGAAGAAGATTAACCCTAAGATGTTAAAAGCTTCTATTTCTAGCACCGAGACATTATTTCTCCGCAACTTTCTTGTTACCCCAAATTTTCACCGTGTGACTGAATTCATTCATCCATTGTCTAATGGACAGAAGTTGGTTTTTGTGAGTGATTTCTCTTCTAATAGTCTTTTTAATCTTTCTACCATACTTGGTCTTCGGCTTATTCTAGCAAAGCTTTTTTCTATACGATGTAGGATGATCGCACAAGGGCTGCAAAGAAGGTTGTTGGGTTCAAAGGAGCATCCAGTGAACTTGTCTTCCGGTTCATGGACTACTTAAAATTGTCCAAGGTTAGAACCTGTACTCTTTTACTTCTGATATCATGTTCTTTTGGATTTCTGTGCTTAAGATAGTATTTGTTACTGCAGTTACATCTAGGGAAGCAGCCCAACGAATTTACTTTACAAGCAAACAAGGATGTTGCCTTCAGTGCCTCTTGTTCGAAATGGATGAAGGAAGTCATTCTCACAAAAAGAAGCGATCACATTTTTCGTACTGTGATAACCGGTGATCCAAACCTGAAGCTTAACGAAGTTGGTATTCCCTCTTATATTGCTGAGAGGATGCAGATATCTGATAATTTGAACGTTTGGAATTGGGAGAAGTTGTCTGAGGTTTGTGGTTCTCTAATTTTCGAGAAGGGACAAATCTATATTCGTAGGAAAGGAGAACTTGTTCGTATTTCGGAGCTGGAGCAACTCCAGATTGGAGACGTCATACGTCGGCCTTTGGTTGATGGTGATATTGTACTGATAAATAGACCTCCATCTATTCATCAACACTCCTTACTTGGGCTAAATGCAAAAATTATGTCAGTAGATGATCCAAAACAGAAAGTTTCTACCAAGTCTGATGTTTCGGTGGACTTTGTTGTTACCATAAACCCACTTTGCTGTGCTCCCTTGTGTGGGGACTTTGATGGAGACTGTCTTCATGGATTTATTCCACAATCAGTTGAAAGCAGGGTTGAGCTTAAAGAGTTAGTGGGCTTGGACAAGCAATTGACGAATGGACAGAGTGGTAAAAATCTTCTCTCTCTGACTCATGACAGCTTAACTGCTGCTCATTTGCTTGTGGAAGATGGAACATTTTTGGACTTATTTCAAGTGCAGCAGTTGGAGATGCTGTCTCTAAGGAAGTGCGAGTCTCCGGCAATTCTAAAAGCCCCGTTAGTCAAATCTCAACTTTGCACTGGCAAACAAGTATTTGGCATGTTTTTGCCTACAGACTTTGAATTTTCCTCTCACTCAAACGGTGTTGTAATTAGTAAAGGGGAGATAGTGTCGTCTTCCTCAGGATCATCCTGGTTACGTGGAGACACTGATGGGAACCTGTTTGAAGCTCTCATTAAACACTGCAATGGTAAAGCACTTGACTACCTATTTTCTGCTCAGCAAGTCCTGTGTGAGTGGTTGTCTCTAAGAGGATTAAGCGTTTCCCTTTTTGACCTTTATCTTTGTTCCGACGAGTACTCCCACAAGAATATGATTGATGAAGTTCACTGTGGCCTGCAAGAAGCCGACAAGACGTGTCAGGTGAAACAACTGATGGTTGAGTCTTTAGTAGATTATCTGACACTTGCAGCATATGAAAATCAATCAGTTGATGACAATATGCTTCTTGAAGTGGAAAAAATGTGTTATGAAAAGCAAAAGTCTGCTGCACTCTGTCGAGCTTCTGTCAGTGCTTTTAAGCAAGTATTCCGGGATATTCAGAATCTGTTGTACCAATATGCTGGTAAAGGTAATTCTTTGCTTTCTATAGTGAAGTCCGGAAGTAGAAGTAGCCTTGCCAAGATAGTTCAGCAGGCCATGTCTGTTGGTTTACAGCATTCAATGGTTCCATTGTCTTTTAAACTCCCCCACAAGCTCTCATGTGAAGCATGGAATGATTCAAGGAAGCAAGGCTCAAACTTTAACAGTCAAGATGTCCTTGATTCTAGTAAATCTTACATCCCATATGCTGTGGTTGAAAATTCTTTCCTTGTGGGGTTGAATCCTCTAGAATGTTTTGTTCATTCAGCGACAAGCCGTGATAGCTCTTTCAGAGAAAATGCTGATGTTCCTGGTACTTTGAATAGAAGGCTTATGTTTTTCATGCGGGATCTGCATTCTGCGTATGATGGAACTGTCAGAAGTGCATATGGGAATCAACTCTTTCAGTTTTCTTATAGTAACAAAGGAAATTCTTTAAGTGATGGCACAAATTCTCTTTCTAGCAACATGGATGCTTGTAATGCAGTTGGTGGTCAACCTGTAGGTTCATTGGCCGCTTGTGCCATTTCTGAAGCTGCATATAGTGCGTTAGATCAACCTACTAGTGTGCTTGAATCTTCACCTTTGTTTAATCTAAAGGTTAGTCCTTAATTTTCACTATATTGTTACTCCTTTTGTTGAGTGCAAAGTTTCCATATTTATTCATATTTTTCTATGCTGTGTAGAAAGTGTTGGAAAGTGGTCTTAAAAGAAGCAATACTAGTAAGACTGTTACTTTGTATTTGTCTAAGAAACTGAGAAGACTGAGACATGGTTTCGAGTATGCGGCCTTGGAAGTTAAAAATCACTTGGAAGGACTTTCTTTTAGAGATATTGTCTCAACAGTCATGATAGTGTAAGTTTATTGTTTCAACCTTTTCTTAAATGTTTTTCATTCTTGTCGGATATATTTCATTTATACGACAACGATCCTCATATTTTGTGAAAATTCATGTGATTCTAGGCACTCTCCAGAGCCTTCTAGTCAAGGTTTGTGTCCTTGGGTTTGCCATTTTCATATTTGCAAGGTAACTTTCTCGGTCATTGACGATTTCCTTCTATTTTTTATATTTATTTCTATGAATATGAACTCTAGCTGTGCTTGACATCATACAAATGACGCTATAGTTCAGCAAGCAATGTCTCCTGGTCTAGCAGTGTTATCAACAGTCAACACCATTTCATTATAAAAAGCCTATTGATATTTTTTTGCACTTAACTACTAATGAATCATTAAAGGTGGTCAAACCAGTTTATCTTTTCAACATGTTAATCTGGACTTGTTCTATGCATGAAACACCTTTCAGGATACTGTCAAGCGGAGAAGACTCAAAGTGCATTCCATAATCGATGCCCTTCACAAAAAGTGTTCATCTGCTTCTCTTCCCAAGTTGCAGATAGCAGTAATGTAAGCTTCTTTTGTAATAAACTGATTAGTATTTGGATTGGACTGTGAATTACTATGTAGCTACTTATTGCTATGAAGTAAATTTGGTATTTTAAATAAGTCAATTTGATGACAGGAACTGTACGATGGATGATATGGGAAATGAACCGAAAGCCACTTTCTGCATAACTGCTTCTTTTATTGAAAGTTCCAATATTATCATCAAACTTGATGCAGTTAGAGACGTGCTGATTCCAGAGCTTCTTCAATCTGTCATTAAAGGTTCATATTTCTCAACCTTTCTTACTAGTTCCACTATACTCTTTATGGTAAACGTTGTAAAATGAATTTCAAGAAATAGCTAAAATTTGCATGCATCATGCTTGAAGTTGCAAGCGATACCATAATATTAGAGGAAAACTATTCAGGAATTATTATAACAAGATCACCACTTATGTTTTAGTTAGTAATATAACCTTACTCAAGAAATAGTCCTTAGTTCGTGTTTCACAATTCCTAGTTGAAAAACGACTTTTACGGTTACTGTTTTGACTTGGTCAATTAGGAATGTCTTGTATATTACTTAATGGAACGCTCTGTAGGACGAATGGAGGTCAAGAAGGTTGAAATCTTATGGAATGATGATGAATCAAAGGATCCGAGAAGCAGAAGCATCTCAGGTGAACTCTATTTGAAGGTCTTTCTTTCGACACACAATAGGGCAACCAGACTGTGGAATCTGTTGTTGGACAGCTGTCTCCCAATCATGGATCTAATCGACTGGAGCCGCAGCCACCCTGACGATATGCATGATATGTTTACTCAATATGGCATTGATGTTTCCTGGAGATACTTTCTTGGGGTGAATACATTAAATTTTCCCCCTTTCTGTTAGTATTTGTTTTCTGCTGTGTGATAAACAAGATTCTAACTTTGAGCTTCTTTACACAGAATTTGAAGTCTGCAGTAAATGATGTGGGCAAGTCTGTTCTCCCCCAGCACTTGATGCTTGTAGCAGATTGTCTATCTGTGACAGGAGAATTTGTTGGACTAAGTTCAAAGGGTATGTCACGGCAAAAGATAAACATGGCCGTGTCATCTCCGTTTATGCAAGCATGTTTTTCCGTGAGTACCTCAATTTTACCAAACACTTTTGAATATCTGAATTTCCTTTTATCAGATTGGTACATCTAGTATCTCTTTGCAATTTGCATTCTTCCAATTTCTAAAATATGTACACTTTTCATCAGGATAGCTCTTCTGTAGGTTCTTATATTACAATTTTTATAACCTGTGCCCTCAGGGCATAACATAAGAATCCTAATTTCGAAATAATTCCCACTTATATGATTTATGTCCATTTATGTTTTTTTTCTTCTTCCTATAGTGTTTATCTATATATCGGTAGTGTTTTCTTTCCAAATCAAGTTCTTAAACCATGCCTTTAATTTGTTACAGAGTCCTGGTGTGTCGTTCATCAAGGCCGCTAAAGCCGGAGCTGTTGATCAGCTTCAAGGAAGTCTGGAATCATTAGCCTGGGGAAAAGTTCCTCCCTTAGGAACAGGCGCGAAGTTTGATATTGTTTATTCTTCAAAGGTACGATGGATCTTGCTTTCACATTCATATTCCGGCAAGGAAGCAAACTGATCTAAATTCATGTACAGGAGCATGAAATAGAGAAACCAACGGATATTTACAGCCTTTTGACTTCCAATAAGAGTTTCCATATGCGAAATACGAAAAACAAAGTTCCGGATGGTTATGAGATCATAACGGACAAATGTGGTGCTATGCGTCTGAAAGAGTTGCCTAGTAAAGAAAGGTACAGAAACTTAGGAATAAGTAAAGCACTGTTGGAAGCACACATCACCTTGAATGATATAAAGAAGCTGTCTCATACTCTAAGAAGCATGCTAAACAAGTAAGCCAATCTTTTCTACATTATATCTTGTGATATTTATGGTCCTAATTATAGAAAAAAGTATATCCACCTCTGAAATTTGTTTTCCGGATCATGTTGTGCTTCAGGTACAACATTGACGAAGAGTTGGATGATGTTGACAAGAAGATGTTGAAAACGGCCTTACATTTTCATCCTCGTAGCAAAGAAAAAATCGGACCTGGTGTCGTGAATCTTAAGGCAAGTAAAAACACGAAGAAAAAAATAAATAAATCCTGAATTCATGTTAAACAAGTCTGTAATTCTTCCTTTTCAGATTGGTCGTCATCCGATACATCAAGAGGCTCGTTGCTTTCTACTGGAAAGAAAGGATGGAACAGTGGAAGATTTTTCATACCATAAGTGTGTCCACGGCGCATTGGAGTTGTTCGCCCCTAAAATGGCGAAGAGCTACAAGTCTAGATGGCTGAAGAAAGACGAGACGCCGAACAATGCTGGGTTTGGGAGTGAACCAGCAGTTGCTTGCTGGTAGTTGCTAAGAACAATGAAGTTAAATACTGTTTTTAAGACAAATGTGGTTATAGTTGTTGTGTGTTTGACTCTGTTTAAAGAGGAAAAATCCCATTTCTTATAGCTTCTTTTTGCTGCTTCCACTTCATCTTTTCTGCCTAATTGAAGGTGCAGATGAGATCTTAGTGGAAGCAGCAACGAAAAGCTGGGAAAACAATTTCCATGTTTTTTCTCCTTGTAACTCTCTACTGCAATCCTCTGTTACTTTGTTGTGATGTAAACAATTTCTTTTTTCTTTTCCTGTTTCTTAAATTATGTTTTGTTGGATTATAAGTTTGTGATAGCTGGTTAGGTACCAAGCCCATAATTAGTATGTTATAATAAATTTTAATGATAAAAAACAAATAAAAAATAGTGACAGATTCAATCAATGCTTAATATTGAAAAATCACAATTTTTTTTATAAATCCTTTTTCAATGCTTGTGTTTCCATGTAAAAATAAACTTTCTACGAATCACTATCAAGAAAATATTTTCTAATCTTGTTAATGTTCTTGTCCTAAGCTACTAATTATGGGCAAGAACATTAACAAGATTAGAAAATATAAGTATTAATAATACAACATAAGGCCCAGTCAAAGAAAACATATAAGAGTGGTAGAAGAACAGAAGATGAACAAAAGAAATCATTTGTTCTAGAGCCATTGTCGAATAGAAAGTTCGAATTTGGGTGGCGGCAATGCTTCTGCTTCTTATGGCCACATAGACGGCGTTTTTCCGGCGAGATAGCCGGGTACCTTTCAGGATTTGACGGCAGTCTTCCTTTCAAGATCGAAAGTGGGTAAGTGCAATAACATATGATCCGAGCTTAGATCGTGGTTATGACAATGAACGAAGTTGAATCAGATTGTTTCTTCGAATGAGGAGTAATGGAAAAATGAATCGGGTAACAATGGCATGAAAAATTCACAAAATGAAATTAAACTCCAATAGTCTTATTTGGATTTTATTTTGGGTATCTTATATTTATTTAATCTAATTTCATAAAAAATCAATTTCCATAAATAACTTTCTCCTTAATAATATAAGATAAACTCTTTTAATCATTTATCAAATACATCATTAATCTCTCCAAAATGTATTCACGCCTTTTAAGTGATATTTGCTTATAACTCTTTGATTATATATATATATATATATATATATATATATATATATATATATATATATATATATATTATTAAACTCATCTTTTAATACAACCATAAATAATTATTGATCTCCATATATGAAGAGAGTCATTCAATATTCAACTTTCAATGTAGAAAAATTTAAGTCTTAAATGAAGACTATACCAATATTAATAGGGTAGTCTCTCATGAGACTTTCAAATTGTACTTCATTGGCCCCGGTTCAGCGGTTCCTCAAGCTTGCTCTAACGTGCCGTTTTGCATTAGACCATTGAAAAAGGAGATTCATCTACATTAATTACCCTATAAGTTTTTACATTATCCAATTACTTAAACCGTTTGTCTTCATCTTTTTTGACCGTGTGAATGCTTATTTCGGTTTCTTTGGCTGAGTGAAAGAAAGATAAAAAGAAAGATAAAAAGAGAGGATAATTTTAAAGTCTCAAACAATAGAGAGTTATGAAGAGTGGTACGCAACACATTGTGCCGACGTCTAGTTTTATCAACTTCATTGCATTGTAACGATTTTAAAATATATCCTTATTAAAATTTAGACGAAGTTAGAGGAAAAAATATTGAAAAGGTAGACCTGACAGACAAAAAAGTTATTTTTTTTAACTTCGTCACATTTTGACAGAGCTCAATCTATTTTTAAAGAAATTTTAAAATCGGACATAAACCTAACGCATTGGACCGTGTACTTTGTAATTTTATCTTTGTCCTTAGCATATCTGGAAAAAAGAAGAAGAAGAATTGTAATAAAGCACAAGTTGCCATGACAATCGGGAAAAAAATGGATTTAAAATGTAATTCATAAAAAGTTAAGAAAATATAATCAAGGAAAATAAGAATTGCTAAAAACACGCTGTCGGAATTACTAGTGTATTACTGACGCACATTGTCGGAATTACTAGTGTATTACTGACGTACACTGAGACTACGTGTTCGGATTCAAGTCATTCAAAGTCGACGCGCAATTTCAACGTACATTGATTTTGAGTTTTTCTTTATAAAATTTATTTTTTTTTCAAAAAAAAGACAATATTTTTGTTGGAGACTAGACATCAACACAGTTTTTTTTTGAAGAATTGTTTAAGCCCGACACACATTTAATAACTTTAAATGTGTATTTAACATCTCTCTCAAAAAAACACAAGCGGTATTGTTTGTCTAGCTTTTTCCTAAAATGAGCCGTCATCGCCTCCGACTCTTAACTAGTGACAATGAAGTGAATATGGAATACTCTCTTACTTATTAATCCTGGTATTACATCGATGTATATACAACAACTTATAACAGAATTTGTTGTATATATTCCATTTATTACACAATGGCCCTCTTACTCTATGTATATGCCTATATATAATATACTCTATACCCCCTTCAAGCTGGACGAGGGAGAACGAGACCAAGCTTGACACAGAGGAATATATGTTGTTGCTCTCCTAGAGCTTTTGTAAACACATTAGCTAGTTGGAGAGATGATTGAACATGAACAATGGAGAGGAATCTGGTTGGACTTCGTCACGAACAAAATGACAGTCTATGTGCAAGAGTAGTTCGTTCGTGAAAAACTAGGTTGGCGTCAAGGTGTTGGGCAAACATGTTATCCCAATGCATAGGTATGGGGCGAGGAACGTACACTCCTAAATGGAGAAGGAGGCCATCAATCCACGCAATGTCACTAGCTGTCATAGACATGACACGATATTCACTCTCGGCTAAGGATTTTAAAACAATATTCTGTTTCTTAATCTTCCAGAAGACAAGAGAATGACCTAAAAACAAGCAATACCCAATGATGGATCGGAAAGTGTAAGTGCATGAACCCCAATATGCATCACTGTATACATTGAGGTAAAAATCAATCTGAATAGGGTAGTGTAGGTCAACGTTGATAGTATCCTCTTCAAGTAACGAAGGAGATAAAAGAGTTGCTTGACAATGAATTAATCCTGGAGAGGCCAAAAACTAGCTTAACTGTTGCACACAATAAGCAATGTCGGGTCGCGAGAGATAGGTAAAGGAGACGGCCAATGAGGCAATGATAGGATTCATGCTGATCAAATAACTCTCCCAAATAGGGAGTGAGTTTGAAATTACGCTGCATGGGGAATGAAGCAGGCTTACACTTAGAAAGGTGAGAGTCTTGAAGAATGTCATGCACATATTCGCGTTGATTGATGTGGATACTCCATTCCTAGGAAGCAGCATGCAAATCCTAGATCTTTAATTGTAAAGGCACTGTCAAGTTGAGCTTTACGAGAAAAGATCTTGGAGGGGACATTACTAGTGATGAGAACAACATCCACATAAATGACAACTATGGTGGTTCCTCGAGAAGACGTCTGATCAAAAAGGGAATAATCCTGGCATGACTAAACATAGCTTAATTGGACAAGCAATTTAGTGAACTCAATGTTCCATTTTTGACTAGATTGCTTAAGGCCATACAATGATTTCTTTAATCGACAAACATGCCCAGAAGGAACTTTGGTGTATCCTTATAACTTGATAAAAACTCAACTGTTCAACAAAACTAGTGCAGTTTATATTTATGTTTTTTGTATGGGAAGTAAATTGGTATGCAGAAACAGTGTAGTTTATACATATGTAAATCCGAAATTCAGCAAAACTAGTGCAGTTTATATTTATGTAAATCAGTATATAAAGATGGGAATTCATTTTTTTTCTGGGCTCGATTTACAGAGATTTGTAAATGAGAATTAAACTTGAGCAAGTAGTTGATATTTAAGTAAAAATTATTAAATAACCTTGTCAACTTAAGTGAACACAAGTTCATTTATGCCAAATATTATTCATCTATAAAAAAATGTACACTTAAAAATGTAGTCTTGAACCAGGTATACAACAAACTATTCCATCCTTCTTTAATTGATATATCATGTTCATGCGCAAATATACACCATGTTAGTATATCTATCTTTATGCCAGCAAATGCCGATGGAGTATCAAACATACTACAACAGAAAATTGATAGTGAACATGTTAGACTAGTGAGGATTAAATCCTGTCATTTCGTGTAGGAACTTTCTCATCTACTTCACCTAACAAGCCTTCAAAACCGATATTGTTATAATGTTGAGCAAGGCATGCTTCTATACAAAAACATAAACTGGACAAAAAAAACTATTAAACTAGATTACAACAATTTCTAAACAATACTAGGGACTCAAGTTCTTGCAAAAGTGTATTTTTGTATGAGTAATTGTTAGAGCTAGTGCATATGAATATGTGGCTGAAAACTGTAGAGTATGAGTACTGTCGATCGATGTGGATATCTTCAAATCGTCGAATGTTGAGCAGGGTTTGGCATGGCGGATGAAACTGAACAAGCTGCACCAATCTCAAAACTAATTTGTTTTGTGTTAACGTGAAAAACGGTTTGGGCCAAGGAGAGGGACAGGCTTGGGGATAGAGGATTTGGATTGAAACATAAGGTTTAATAAAGTGTTTACGAGGTACTTCGTATTTGGTAACGGCTCCTATGCAAATGCACGTAGGGTCTTGCATGCATGCACGTAGGGTCTTGCATGCATGCACGTAGAATGTGAAAATAAGTATTTCTGATTAGTGATTAACTTATATTAATATTAAATTAATGTATTTCAGTTAGTTAGCAAATCCAATTTAAGATGTTGCTGATAAAAGATAGTTCTAAAAGGCCCAAATTGAAGAAGATCGTAAGATCACGAAATGAAAATTTGATTAGATATCCAACAATTTATTTAACTGTAAAAATAGGAAAATAAATTGATATAGGGAATAATGCTGACTATTGGTACCAAATTCCGAATCTCTAGCGCAGAATTGTTCTTCCGCCATAATTGCAAACTCATCTTCCCCAAACCCTAATTTCCAAATCAATGGCATTGAAACAAAATTGAATTCAATTCACTTATTAGTTGTTCTTAGATTCCATTATTTGAAAATTCGACAATTATGGTCTGAATATTTCAATTGGGTTTTGAAACGACGAATCATTCCACTTACAGGTTTTGCGAGTTTCATCAATTATTGTCTCAATTAACGCATTCCCCTCTTCTTTTGTTCTTTGCTTTTCAATTTTCATTCATTGCGGTTTTGTTCGAGTAAAGTGTTGCATGCTTTGGATTGTGCATTTCTTCGTCGCATATATATGTTTATATTGTGCTAAGGCAGTAAAATAGAGAGCAAACAAATTGATTGATATGTTCTGAAATGTTTTCATTTGATTACATGCAATGATAGCTTAATGGGTAAATTTTGTGATAACTAATTTTGATATCTTTGTTTTCTGAAATTTGTGATAAGCTTCTCATTTGATTCTTTATATTCAGAATCCTCTTCAGATCGTTTTAAAAATGGTTGTTTTCGGGAAGCAGTTGAAGGAAAGACAGATCGAGGAATGGTCAGGGTATGTATCTGTGATATATGTGATTATATATTCATAATGAACTGTTTTTTAACAGTTTATGACAGTAAATGCATTAGTCTTAGTTCATGTTTTCATTTATTGGACAACAGAAGCTTATACTGTGTTTGGTGTGTTCTAGGTATTATATCAACTATAAGTTGATGAAAAAGAAAGTGAAACATTATGGTCAACAAGTTCGAAACGGAACATTAGAGCGACACCAAGTTCTTAAGGACTTCTCAAAAATGTTGGATCACCAGGTTCATATATACACATTTCAAAGTCTTGCAAAATAGAAATATGCAGTGTTGTTGGTATTGAGCTAATTTTATACTCTTTTGTTTCAGATTGAAAAGATTGTACTTTTTCTCCTCGAACAACAAGGAGTTCTTGCTGCAAGATTGTCCAAACTTGGCGAAGAGAATAACCAGCAAGATCAAAGGCCTGATATAGCTAAGATTTGTCAACTAAGAGATGCTTATAGACAAGTTGGGCAGGATCTTTTAAGGCTTCTCTTTTTTATTGACATCAATGCTACGGGTATTCGTAAGATCCTCAAGAAGTTTGATAAACGGTTAGGGTATCGTTTCACTGATTACTATGTCAAGTCTCGGTCTGATCATCCTTATTCTCAGCTGAAGCAAGTGTTCAAGCATGTGGTAATAAATTCAAGCTTCTATTTTTTAAACTCAGTTTGGAATATGCATTCATCACTGAAATTGCTGATATTCATTGAATTTATAGGGGTTAGGAGCGGTGGTTGGATCTTTGACTCATAATCTTGGTGAGCTTCAAGAGCGTCAAGGAAGCTATCACTCAATCTATGATCAACCCTCCACTCTACCCCCTCAGGTGCATACTTGTAATCAATAAGCATTAAGGACCCGTTTGGTTTTAACTCCGGAAACGAATCTAGTCCGTATGTATATCCTTGTTCATGAATTCTTTTTTACTCATTCCATGCGGTTTAAAGTAATTGTAGTAGAATTTGATTAGTTTTGTAAGAACACGAAATGGGGAAAATCAAATGCATTTTGCATGAAACTACAAGGAATTAATCCAAAAAATTTCATGAACAAGGGTTCACATATGAACTAGATTCATTTCCATTCCGTTTCCGGAAATGGGAGCTAAGGGTGTGTTTGCTAAGAGATGTAGTTTCTTAGAAGATTAATCTAGATGGAGATTAAAAAAGATTAATTATAAGTCATTGTAATAATCCTATCTACAATCTCCATCTCTTATCATACATACTCTAAAATATGTTCCCTTCAATATAATCTAAAATAACTCTCAATAATCCTTTACCAAACCCACCCTAAGTGTATATTTTAGTTGGTTTGTTCATCACTAATAATTGTCTCTTGTACCAAAAACCCAGGATCCGGTGATTGATGCCATTAATGCAGCCATAGAAAAGCTAACTCAATCAACAAGCTTCCTTCATTTCTTGGCACAACATGCACTGATTATGCAAGAAGGGTTGCCATCTCCAACTGAGGAGCAACTCTTACAACCTGATGAAAGAAGATATCATTTTAACTCCCTTCTTTTGAATTTGGTCAATACCTTTCTGTATATGGTCAACACATACATTGTTGTTCCAACAGCAGATGATTATTCCCTTAGCCTTGGAGCTGCAGCAACCGTTTGTGGTGTCGTTATTGGAGCAATGGCGGTTGCACAGATATTTTCGTCTGTTTACTTAAGTGCCTGGTCTAATAAGTCGTATCTCCAGCCCCTAATATTTAGCAGCATTGTTCTTTTTCTTGGAAATCTCTTGTATGCTACAGCTTATGATTTCAATTCAATATCACTTCTCCTAATTGGTCGTCTATGTTGTGGGTATGTAATGTATTTTCAAAACACTATTTCCTCTATTCCCATATAATTCTATATATTCTACCATTGTTTTCATACAAAATTTGAAATAGTAGTGCATCAATGTGATATAGGTTAGGATCTGCAAGAGCTGTTAACCGTCGTTATATCAGTGACTGTGTTCCAATGAGAATCCGAATGCAATCATCAGCTGCTTTCGTTAGTGCCAGTGCTCTTGGAATGGCTTGTGGTCCTGCACTTGCTGGCTTATTACAAATTAATTCCAAGATTTACATGTTTACTATCAATAAGGTTACTTTACCGGGTTGGGTGATGGCTGTTGCTTGGCTACTGTATTTAGTTTGGTTAGTATTTGCTTTTGAAGAGCCTCCGCCTTTGGAAGATCCTGTCGAAAATAATTCCTCCTCTTCAGGTATGGATTTAATTGCTAATAACTTTTATAATTTATGTTTTTAAATAAGAAAACTGATTTTTTTCCTTTCCCTGTAACAGAAACAAGGCATAATGATGAGCTTGAAAAAGGTCTCAAAAAACCATTGCTTACAAAATCTGATGATGAGGAGGAGGATGACGAAAATGGTGATGGTGATGGTGGTGACATTGATGCTATTGCAGAACCTCTTGAGGAAAATCATTCACCAGTTACTTCATTTGGTTCAGCTTATCAATTGCTTACTCCTTCTGTCAAGGTAAGACCATGTCTGATTATATTTTGATCTTTTTTTATGGATATGTATTTATGTGCATTATGTTTTGTTTTCAGGTTCAATTGTTGATTTATTTTATGCTGAAGTACGCGATGGAAATTCTACTAGCGGAATCTAGTGTGATCACATCATTCTATTTTGGCTGGTCAACAAGTTCAGTTGCAATTTTTCTTGCTTGTTTAGGCCTCACAGTGCTTCCTGTTAACATAATTGTTGGCAGCTACATCAGTAACATGTTTGAAGAAAGGTACTTCTTTTCGCGTTTTCAGCTCAATATCTTGATAACAAAATGACACAAAATATTTGATCTTGCAGGCAAATTTTACTTGCATCCGAAATTGTTGTTTTAGTTGGGATTCTCCTAAGCTTCAATGTAATAATTCCATACTCAGTTCCACAATATGTCATATCCGGGCTCATCATGTTTGTATCTGCTGAAGTCCTTGAAGGTAAGTACTCCTTTCGTTTCATGTTATTTGTCCATCTACAATTTTTCACACATATTAAGCAAGTTTCATTTTTTAGAAAGTTTCGACATTAAATGAATTTTCATGTACATTTATTTTGAAAAATATCTTTGGTGGACTAACAAGAATGATAAATCTTTTGACAGGGGTGAATCTGTTACTCCTGTCTCGGGTTATGTCATTTAGGTTGTCACGTGGGACATACAACGGCGGCTTATTGTCCACAGAAGCTGGGACATTTGCTCGGGTTGTTGCAGACACTACCATAACCTTAATAGGATACTCTGGTCAGGGCAAGCTTTTGAACTTGTCTTTGATACCGTCTCTCCTAATTTGCTTATCCTCCATTGCGGCAACTTGTTGGACCTACAACTCCCTCTTCTGATACATACTAGCTTAATTCGGTATTCAATCATTTGGATGATAATAATGTAACCTGTGACGAGTTTTGAATCTATATTTTGAACAGTCTTATGAAAAAACATTGCAAAAACAAATTGTCACATAGGCTAAGTTCTTGGCTATGCTCAGCAAACTAACATGATAGCGAAATTCTTTTTCGCATTTTAATGGAGTGATCTATAATGTTGGCTGGAGTTTCTGAGAATGCTGAATTCATGATCATTTCCAAAACATCAGTATCATACTGTCAAACAAAAAAAGAAAAAAGAGTTCCACAACATTAGCAGCAAGAAATGCATGACCTTGAATCTTGGCTTCATGTTTAATTTCAACCAGAAGCTTCCAATTTCTCACCTATTTTTCACAAATTCATTTATAAATAGAAAATATGCCTTTCTAAAAAAATATAATATAGATCCAAATCATATGACATTTTAGTTTCAGAACTTTCGGCTGCATTTTTTCTAGCTTCACTAATAATATGCAGATAAATTGGCAACACAACCTGAGTGACCATATCTTTAGCTGTAGAGGAAGTAAGAGTTTTTAGCCGTCTAAATATCTCAATCTTGCCAATATAAAAACCCAACACAAAACAAAACCAAAATACAACACAAAAAACAACTTCTTTCACTATGGGGTACTGCAAGTTAATTGCTACATGGGCCATCACCTTCGTCTTCCACGGATTTTGCTCTTCCCAAACAGGTAAATTGCAATAAAATCTATTCAGATTTTGATATAATATTTTTTTTAATTAATTTTGTTGGCTATGTAGATCAAGGAGGATTCACAAGATTCTTGAAAGAGGCGACGACAGCCCCAGAGGAGTCATACTATGATTACATCATTATAGGAGGAGGAACCGCAGGATGTCCTTTGGCTGCCACCTTGTCAAGACACTATAAAGTCCTTATGCTTGAACGAGGCGGCTCTCCATATGGAAACCCGAATGTTACTTCTCTTTCAGCCTTTGGAGCTACACTCTCTGATCTCTCTGACTCGTCGCCTTCTCAGAGATTTGTTTCTGAGGATGGTGTCATCAGTGCCAGAGCTCGTATCCTCGGTGGTGGCACCTGCCTCAATGCTGGCTTCTACACCAGGGCAGGTATTGTTCTACTTTACATATGTTTAAGGTTATAACACAGTCGAGATATGGTTATCCTATTGATATCTGATAGTTTTGTTCGGTGGGTATTAATATATGTAAGAGGAAGAATAAATATAAGATATGTGATACTTTCCTTTTTTGAGTATATCAAAAGAGGAGAAAAAGTGATATCAATCTCATATCCATATATTTATATATCAAACACTAGATATTAGTTTTTTATTTTATTTTTATGTTGATACCCATATTGGATATCCATTTATGGATACCAAACAGGACCTTAATTCCACCAAGAACAAAATAAAATATGAATCTAACTAGTACAAGTGCAGCAAGGAGCTATGTGAAGGCGGCGCGTTGGGAGGGAAGGTTAGTGAACCAGTCATACCAATGGGTGGAGGAGGAGATGGTGTTTGAGCCACCATTGAAGCAATGGCAGTCAGGGGTGAGGGACGGCCTAGTGGAAGCCGGAGTTTTGCCTTCAAATGGCTACACATTTGATCATATCAATGGCACCAAAGTTGGAGGCACTATTTTTGATCAACAAGGCCAAAGACACACTGCAGCTGATCTTTTGAAAAGAGCTGATTTTGATAAACTTACCATTTATCTTCATGCAACCGTCTATAAGATCTTGTTCGCGACCACACAAGGTATATACCGTTTTTTTTTATTGTCAATTGGTTTTAAGATGAATTATTCTGATTAATATTTTGATTCAGAGAATGCAAGTCCTAAGGCAAGAGGTGTAGAGTTTAGGGACGCGAATGGGGTAATCCATGAGGCTTACTTAAATGAAGGGCCAATGAATGAGGTCATAGTCTCAGCCGGCGCCCTTGGAAGCCCTCAACTTCTAATGTTGAGCGGGATTGGCCCAGCCGAGCATCTTAGAGAATTTAACATTGAAGTTGTGTTGGATAGGCCAAATGTCGGAAGAGGGATGTCGGATAATCCTATGAACGCAGTTTACATACCTTCTCCTATCCCGGTTGAGGTGTCACTCATCCAAGTTGTAGGGATCACCTCCTTTGGTGCTTACATTGAAGCTGCAAGTGGTGAGAACTTTGTTGGTGGTGCTTCTATTAAGGACTTTGGCATGTTCTCTCCCAAGGTATCTGTTCGGCAGTTTTCTCAGATTATTTTTTGAATTATTATTCTCAATAATCTCCAAAATAATCGATAATATTAAATTTTTGATCAAATAATCTCAAAATAATCTATGTTGCAAATCACAGATTGGTCAGCTTTCAACAGTGCCACCTAAGCAAAGAACACAAGAGGCCTTATCCAAAGCAACAGAAGCAATGTCTAACCTTGAGCCATTAGCCTTCCAAGGCGGGTTCATCCTAGAAAAGATCGCGGGCCCAATCTCTTCGGGCCATTTAGAGCTAAGAAGCTTAGATCCAAGCATAAACCCATCAGTCACCTTCAACTACTTCAAAGAGCCAGAGGATCTACAAATATGTGTTCAAGGAATTGAAACCATAGAGAAAGTGATAAACTCGAAGGCTTTCTCTAAATTTCGCTACAATGGCACCACACCCGAGTCTTTGCTCAATGCAACGGCTAGTTTTCCGGTGAATCTATTGCCTGTGCATTCAAATTCATCATCTTCCAAAGAGCAATTTTGTAAGGATACTGTGATGACCATTTGGCATTACCATGGAGGTTGTCGAGTTGGCATGGTTGTTGATTGGGATTATCGGGTTCTTGGAATTGATAATCTTAGAGTTATCGATGGATCAACGCTTTCTTACACTCCCGGGACTAATCCTCAAGCAACTCTCATGATGCTAGGAAGGTATGATTTTTGGTTTTAACTTAAAAACAACTCTTATGTGTTGGACACAAATCTAACATGGATGTGCGTTCGAATGTGGCATTGTATAGGTACATGGGGGTGAGGATGCTAAGAGAGAGATGGGCAAGTGAAGGATCCAACAAGTGAATGAGATCTTTACACCCATTGCAATAATTGTGTTCACCCTCTTTGCTTAAAGATCGCAAAAAAATTTTTGGTTATTACTGATAGACTAAAACGTCAAAGGTCTACAAAACGCGTCGTTAAACTTGATATACCGTTGTACTTGTACGCCTACATTGCTTATAATTCTTCAATAAAATTGCTAGCACATTCATTCAGCTCTTTGTTACCACATTAACGGTTTCAGTTCTTATTTTGTGTATGTAGATGGTGCTGAATTTAGGTACGTAGTATTTTATATATCTTCAAAGTTTGAAAAAAAAAAGGAAATCCGTTGAATGAGCGGAGATTTGACATACTATAATGTTTTCAGGTTCAGTTCAACTCATTTAGAATAGAGTCGAAGTTATAAAAGTGTTCATACTAAACTTGTTTAGTAAGTAAATTTAGTTCAAATGAATAACACCTCTATTAAATATTAGCTCATTAAGATTGTTATTCAAGGTGAACCCATTCAAGTTTTGGTATATTCATGTTAAGTTCTTCTAGAATGGAGTGAGTTGAGCCTGAATTTTAATCGAACTTAGTCTCGATTTGTTTACTAAATAAACAAGCTGAAATCGAATTTTCCTAGCCGAGCTTTGACATACTATAATTTTTTCAGGATCAATTCACAATTTGTTTAGAATCGATTCGAACTTATAAAAGTCTTTATACTCGTCTTGTTTAGTACATAAATTTGTCTTGAACTCGAATAGTTCGAATAATATGACACATCTACTAAATATTAGCTCATTTAGTCATCATTAAGCTCTTTTAGAATTAAATTGAGTTGAGCCTGAATTTTAATTGAACTTGAAAAAATATGCTCATACTCCGCTTGTTTACTAAATAAACGAGCTGAAATCGAATCTTTTGAGCCGAGCCGAGCTTCATAGGACAAAGTAAAGAATGAGAGAAAAGAATATGACATAGGATATGCCCTCTAAGTTTCTTCTAGCAAAGAGAATGGAATCAAGCTTTGTTCTCCTTTCCATACTTTACTCTTTGAAGGCCCTTGAAGCCATGTTAAGATTGAATAGAAAGGCCAGATGATATGATATAGACACGCAAAGTAGAATCTTGAGATATAGGGGCAAGAACAATTAGGAGAGGGTCGATGGCACTACATTATAAGGGATATCCATGGTATAACCTTAAGCATATGCCAATTTTCATGTCGTGGATCTAAAACAAAGGATAGGATTAGAGTTGAGTAGGAGTTGTATAAAAGGGAATGACGAGGAGTAGATGATCAAGATTAGGGCATGTAAGATGTTCATTTGGAAAGCTATGGCTAAGCAAACCGGTTGTAGGGCAGCTCTCCTGTTGGCATGTGATCGGAAGCTATGGATACAATCCGGATACCAAGCTGAACCGGATTACGCGCCAAAGGAGAGTTGCCCTGTGACTGGTATTGCTTAATGAGCGTTGTTGAATCAAAGGTAAGATAACTTTATGTACATACTCTAAATTGCCCATGGTAGTTCCCGACAGCCTAAACGGTTGCCTTTGTCCGACGGATTTTTCGGATTAAATTGTGGATGGTTTCAAATGATTTAGGTCTTTAGTTGTTTTCCAACAGGTTAGACTGTTGGATCAATTTCAATGTTGTTATTTGTTTCCGATGAATTAGAAGATTGAATAATTTTCATGACTTAGGTCAAACACACATTCATTAGTCATTGCTCCCTTTTAATTCAAATAAAATACATAAGCATTTTTTAAAAATAAATCTGGAATCGGTCTTACATGGGCTCGCAACTCTCAAGCTTGCGGTACTCAATTAACTGAAGTACAACCTCCAACACCAGTATAATTGAATCCTTCCTCCCAAAGCAATCGTGACGGCCCGAGACAAAGACAAGTCATTTCCCGTCTTACTTCTTAGATAGATTTGAACTCTTACCGAAAACCCCCGGCAATCATAAGGTTGCTTGTCACCGCACCAGGAGGAAGCGAGTAAGAACCACACCGAGTATCAACAACGTAAAGAAGCTTCTGACCGACCCATCCATTAGTTACAATCGGTTGAGTTACGAGCTATGGATCCCATCTCCATGCTTGATCATAAACAGATAACTTAAAAATAATCACGTCCATTAACAAATAACCACGGTCCATCATCCATATAAAAATAACCACCTTAAATTCACCTATTTTTGTCATTCATCAACATCAACCAACCACCACAATTCAATGAAATCAGTCATACACATTTTTATGTCAAAAAAATAAATTAAATAGACACTTGGTGGAACCACAAATATATAATCTATACATTCACAAGGGAACGGTACAAGTAATGAAATGTATTCATGGTTGGGCAAAGGGGCCGGTCCAGACTTCGACCGCAATTTTTGCGGATCGGAAGGTATCACTTAATTGCATGAAATGGTCCATGAATCGGACTAAACACTAGTGTTTTATTGCATGCCAAATACCAAGTTAAATGTTAAAACACTCGTATACACTCATAAATACTAGTTTAAGTGCCCTGCCAAATACAGCCTAATTACTTTCCCCAAAACACAGCGTTCCAGTTTAGCCTGGAGCCTTTGTATTCCATATCAGAATGTCCTTGTCTCTATTTTTCTACTTTCACACAGTTGACGGACATAACACTTTCAGTGTCCAAAATATTAATCCAAACATGCTTAAGAGGATTGTCTTCTTCTTCTTCTTCTTTTTTTTTTTTTCCTTCTCAACAAAATGCTAAAGAAACATATTAAATATCCTAAATTACAATCCATGTGTTTCAAAACCTTAATTCGACGGTCCAAATTGGTTGGATAAGTATCAATAAGTAGCAGCATTATCTACTACATCAATTCGACGCTCCAAATTTGTTGGATAAGTATGATATGTGGCTGCACCTAAGTTAGTACTCGACTCACCGGCACCACTACCCCAACCAAAAGAAGAACCCATCTCCGCCTCTAGGTGAGCAAACGGATTCGGCGGCGTCGGAATCGGAACTCCTCCCTCAAGCATCCTCACAACATCACTCATATTAGGCCTAACAGACGGCAAATACTGCACACACCACAACGCCACCATCGCCACTCTCTCCGCCTGACCGGAAACCTCAATCCCCAACTCCGACACCATCTCATCAACCTCCTTCTTCTCCACCTTATCATACACCCACCTCGGCAACCACTCTCTACTGGTCCCACTCAAATCCCCACCAACATGATTCCTCCTCCGTCCCAAAATCTCAAACAACAACATCCCAAAACTATACACGTCACACTTATGCGTCACCGGAAACGGCATCCACACCTCCGGCGCCGCATACCCAGGTGTACCCTTTATCCCGGAAAGCTCCACATGGGTATTATCTCGATTACACAACTTCGCAAGCCCGAAATCCGCAACTTTCGGATTGAGATCAGAATCTAGAAGAACATTTCCAGGCTTAATATCATAATGTATAATCCTTTGTTGACACTCCTCGTGCAAATAAGCAATTCCCTTAGCCGTACCTAATGCAATCCCTTGAAGCTTATCCCAATTCAAATTTGGATTATTATTTTGAAACAATACTTTATCAAGTGAACCATTCTCCATATACTCATACACCAACGCTTGCAGACTCGAGTCGAAGCAAAACCCGTAAAGTCGGACCAAGTTGATATGATAAGTCCGACCCATGGTTGCTACCTCCGCCATGAACTGCTCCTCTACCCTCTTTCCGAGATTGCTGTTCAACACTTTGACGGCGATAGGGACACCGTTAGGGAAATCGCCTTTGTAGACCACCCCGAATCCGCCCGAGCCGAGACGGTTCGAGAAGTTTTCCGTGAAGTCTTTGAGTTGTTGCGAGGTGAAGCGAAGAGGCTTCTCCTTGGCCATGTTGCTTAGGAATTTCTCCATTGTTGCTGCTTCGAGAAGTTGCGAGTTTGTTACCATTGTGAAGTTTGGGTGGTTTGTGTTGTAGACACCGTTGTTCATTTCATGATGCTTGTTGGGTTGGGTTCCTATGGTAACTTGTGCGTATGGAGTAGCTGATTTTGCTGCCTTCTTTATGCAGTAGATGATTGCGATTACTATAGCGATTGTGGCGACGGAACTTATCACAACCGAAACTGCAAATCACAACCAATACAAGGAATTATATCAATAAGTTATAGTTTACGATGAATATATAGCCTATAAAAGTATGTTACATACTTATAAGAGCTGCGCTGAAGGAATCTCTTGTGGAATTAATTGAAGAATTGAAGTCATTAGAACTCATCTTTGTTTGGATGTTTTCTGTGTTTGGTCTCAATTGTTGTCTGTGTTTTAGACTTTATAATGTGTACGTGTAGTTATGGCAGGGAAGCTGCATACGAAATACGTGCTTAATCGTAGACTTTTAGAGAACAGTTAACGCGGATTTTTTTTTATTTAAAAAAAAAATCAACGCGGTTTTGCCTTCTTATCACAAGTTATTGTTGATTTAGACATCTACGATGAAGACTGATATGATGCCATACAGGCAGGGACGGATCCGGATAAATTTTTTGACTAGGCCAGATGTGTATATAATTTCGATTTTTCTTAAATATTTAGAGTTGAAAGTAGTAAAAGAATTGTTACTATGTTAGAATTATATATAAAATAGTATATTACTTACATATCAAAACAAGTTCATATAAAATTTGTATTTATGTTACGATCTGTCAAATGATACCTTTTTAAAACTCGGTTTTAAGCTTCATAAGATTGTTCAATTACCACGAAACTTCACCTTTTAACTTGTAATGAAAAATGTTCTTATTTTTTTAAGTATTTTTCGTTGATTATTTTAACCCATGTATCCACACATTTCTTTCTTTCTTTCTTTCTTTCTTTTTACACCTCTTTCGGTTAAATCTCCATGATACTACAAAACACCCTTATTGTGCACGTGTTCATGTTCATCTTGAAGGAATTGTGTTCTTTAATTTAATGTGCAATGACTAAACTTGGAATAGGACAATTAACGGAGATAATTCAATCCGATTATTTTAGGAGTCGTAGTGCTTTGCTAGAAGCCAACTACGATTAATGGGCTTAAACAAGTTATACCCATAACTATTATAAACGGGTCATATGCGGTCACACACTTTGAGTTGACGGACTAGATCAACGGGAATGATGGTTCAGTATTAATATATATATTGTATATTATTAATATATCCATATTATTTATTTGTGAAATAATTAATTAGTGGATATTAATTAGGGAGGTTAATTAGGGGAGTTACACATTATGTACGTTAAAATTGTAATGGGTTGTAACTCCCTCCTCCTAATTAGGAATATTAAGTTCTCCTCACTTGTTGACTAACGATCTGCGCATCTTGATCCGAAGCAATTCGATTGCACGCTTTGCGATCTTCGTCCTAGCAGTCGAAACCAAAGGCGATCTTGATCGGGCTCGTGTGGACCAACTAGAGGAGCAACACGTGGGGCTCTCATCTCTTTCGTACCTTCCCGATCAGATCTGGTTCACGCATCAACAGGTATTTCCTATGAACAATCAATTGTTGCCTATCAATTGTGCTTGTAGATCCTACGATTAGATGTTTAGATATGATCAGAAATTCCGCTTAAAGTATCTAATAAACCTTTAATTGGTATCAGAGCGATCTTGCATAGATTGATAGGATCAATGATTTGATGCGGATCTTGATTTAAATTGGTGGTGAATTTTATATGGATAAAGATGTAAAATTGAAATGGAGATTTTGATGAATTGAGACATGAAATTGTATGAATTGATATGGAAATTGGATACCACCGAACCGAGTCAGATTCGATCCGATTAGGTGATGGAAAGGCCACAAAATTGACCGAACCGGTGGATGATTGCCGTATGTATATTTGGCTAGATCTCAAAATATATTTGATATAAAATATCTGCCGCAAAATATTTGCCATAAAATTTTGGCTAGGTCACAAAATGGTTGATATAAAATATTTGCCGGTGATTTGAGATTTTGCCTATAAAATTAAGATGGATAATATTATGATATTGTTTATTTTAATTGTTTCCTAAAAGTTAGGAAATACCACTTAAGATTAAATATTTGATATTATATTTTTTTCATACAATTTAATCCAATTATTACATTTTACTGGTTAATATTGATTAATACCATATAAGGATTTAATTTTAAATTAAGATATATTGTTATGCTTGTTTTATATTATGATATATTGCTTGCATAAGGTGACTAGTATGACCCATAAATACGATCTGTGTATCGTTATGTTTTTCTTGTACACGATCTGCGCATCGTTTGTTTTGTTGTAATTTAATTTATGCAATTAGAGTAATTCAAAATTGTAATACAAGAAGAAGTACAAGACATAAGAAGGTCAAGGATGGAGATCCATGAAGGATACAAGATGAAGTGATTATGAAGATTAGATCTTTATTTTTTGCATCGTAGGGGCCATACTAGGATCACAATTATTGCGTTTTGAATGCTTTATTTTAAGTTTTTATATTGTTTTTATTTATGACATTTTTTCACTTATAAATAAAAGACAAATAAAAAGACTTAAGTTCCAAAGGTAAATTGGGGCAATGCCTTTCCATATCATAACCCATTAAGTTCTGGATTTTGGTTGGATGGGCTTCACAAAAGTGAGGGTGTTCTTCCATAATCTTGGACTGAGTGAGGGTGAATCTATACGGGGGTTCATAAACCTTGATATGGTAGTACCCAACAAGAGACCAAAAGGCAAAGTTTTGGATCTTGAGGCATGGGATGATTTTTGCATTAGATGTGGATCATCAACCAAGAATTATAAGGAGTTATAATTAGTAATTGTTACTTACCCTGAACACATAGGACTTAAGGCAGTGCAAAAGTACGTTGAGTCTTGTATGGGATGGGATCTTGGAATATTTTATTCAAAGGGACGACAACAACTGAATAAAATGTGTTTTTGCTTATTTTAAATTGTTTAAATATAAGTATTTGCAATTTCAAACATATACTAATTTGTATGTCATTCATATTCTGTAGATAATGTCAAACGATAATTTGAAATTCTCTCTGCGCTCAATTGTTGAGAAAAACAAGCTCAATGGAACGAACTTCCTTGATTGGGAAAGGAATCTGAGAATCATTCTCAGGTCCGAGGGATGTGAGGACGTCCTAGCTACCCCTATCCCTTCTGTGACCGACACCTCATCAGATGAAGAGAAGGCAACAGAAACTCGGGTGAGGTCTGAGACATTACCTGTAACTTGCCTCATGCTTGCAGCAATGGAGCTTGATTTGCAAAAGAGGTTTGAGCATTCTGATGCTTATACTATCATAACTAAACTGAAAACGTTGTTTCAGAATCAGGCAAGGATAGAGCGATATGAGACTCACAAAGCTATACTTGATAGCAAGCTTGAGAGGGGAAAACCAGTGAGTCCTCATGTGATTAGCCTGACTGGGCTTTTTAAGAGGATGGAAAATCTGGGGACCCCATATGACCAAGAGTTGGCCACTGATATTGTTCTTAGATCCTTGCATGATGGTTTTGCACCATTCAGAATGCAATACCATATGAATGGTCTGAAGCATGATATGAATGAGCTCCATGGCATGCTTAAAAATGCTGAGGGCAATATTATTGATGACAAAAAGAAGGAAGTTCTGAATGTCAACAAAGGGAAGGGTTTTAAGAAGGTGGTTAAGAGTAAGAGCAATTACCAAGGGAAAGGCAAGCAAGTTGCCAAACCCAAGGGTGGTGAGAAGCCATAGGTGGTTGCTGATCATGATTGTTTTTACTGCAAGGCCAAGGGACACTGGAAGAGGAACTGTCCCAAGTACCTGGAAGACAAGAAGAATGAAACTGTGAGTTCCGGCACTTCAGGTATTTATGTTATTGAAATAATGACAACAAATGTTCTCACATTAGAATATGATCCCATTTGGGTATTAGATACCGCTTGTGGTGCTCACATTATTTCTTATGTGCAGGAACTAAGAAATAAAAGGCAAGTGAAGAAGGGGAGATAGACCTACGCGTTGGAAATGGAGCAAGTGTTGCCGCACTTACCGTGGGAGATTTTAGTCTGTCTTTACCTTCTGGTTTAGTATTAGAATTGAATAATTGTTATTTTGTTCCATGCATTACCAAGAACCTTATTTCGGTTGCATTACTACATTCTGAGGGATTTGATTTTAGCATTAAAGATGGATTTATGTCTGTTTTTAGAAACAATATTTTCTATGTTAGTGCACCAATGAGTAATGGACTTTTTGTGTTGATCTTAAATCGGATGTATATAATATAAATAACAAAAGGCAAAAACCAAATAGTTTGAGTGAGGCCTACCTATGGCATTGTCGATTGGGCCACATTAGTGTGAATCGCATGAAGAAGCTCCATAAAGATGGACTTCTAAAAGACATGGATTATGAATCCATTAATACATGTGAATCATGTCTAATGGGCAAAATGACAAGGTCACCTTTCAAAGGAACCAATGAAAGGGCTACTGAATTGTTGGGCATAATACATACTGATGTATGTGGGCCAATGACCACAGAAGCTAAAGGTGGCTACAGATACTTCATTACGTTTACTGATGACATGAGTAGATATGGATATATTTACTTAATGTCACATAAATCGAAATCCTTTGAAAAGTTCAAGGAATTCCAGAATGAAGTAGAGACTCAAAGTGGCAAGAAAATAAAAGCACTTCGATCTGATCGTGGTGGTGAGTACTTGAACCACGAGTTTGATCATCATTTGAAAAACTGTGGGATAGTAACACAGTTGTCTACCCCAGGAACACCACAGCTTAATGGTGTGTCTGAAAGGAGAAACATGACCTTGTTAGACATGGTCCGATCAATGATGAGTTTTGTTGATCTTCCGGTATCCTTCTGGGGATATGCCCTCACTACCGCTGTACTTACATTAAACAGGACTCCGTCAAGAACTGTAGACAAAACTCCATATGAGATATGGACTGGAAAGGTTCCAAAGTTGTCTTTTCTAAAAATATGGGGATGTGAAGCTTATGTAAAGCGTTTACAAACAGAGAAGCTTGCCCCAAAATCAGATAAATGCTTTTTTATAGGGTATCCAAAAGGAAGCTTTGGATATTACTTCTACAATCCAACTTAGCAAAAGGTGTTTGTTGCAAGGGATAGTGTCTTTTTGGAAAGGGAGTTCCTTTTCAACAAGTCAAGTGGGAGAAATATTCATCTTGAAACAGTTCAAGACGATGAAGAGCAACAAACTCAACAACAAGATGACATGGATGATGTCGTTGATGAGATGATTACTTTTGAAGGCCTAGGGCCTCAGATCATTCAAGAGCCGGAACAAGAGGATCTACAAACAGTTGTGGATCATGTTCCGGATTCAGTTGTTGAACAAGTTGAGCCCACTCGTAGATCGGAAAGGCTAAGGGTACAACCAAGACGTTATGATGATTTCATCTTGAATGTAAGCCTTGATGTTCTTATGTTTGAACATAGTGAGCCTTCTACATATAAGCAAGCAGTGACGGGTCCAGACTCCAAGAAATGGCTTGAGGCCATGAGGTCCGAAATGGATTCGATGTTTGAAAATCAAGTATGGGACTTGATAGATTTGCCAAATGGGGCAAAACCCATAGGAAGCAAATGGATTTTCAAACTCAAAACTGACAAGGATGGAAATGTGTCTGTTTACAAGGCAAGGCTAGTTGCCAAAGGTTTTAGACAGATTCATGGTATAGACTATGACGAGACATTTTCACCAGTTGTCATGGTTAGATCCATTAGGATAATCCTAGCTATTGCCGCATATTATGACTATGAGATATGGCAAATGGATGTCAAAACCGCTTTTCTAAATGGCTTTTTGGAAGAGGATGTGTACATGACACAACCTGAAGGTTTTGAAGATCCAAATGATGCTGGGAAGGCATGCAAGCTTAAGAAGTCCATTTATGGACTTAAGCAAGCATCCAGGAGTTGGAACTTTCGATTTGATGAAAAGATCAAAGAGTTTGATTTCATTAGATGTGAAGAGGATCCTTGTGTTTACAAGAAGTTTAGTGGGAGTAATGTAGCCTTCTTAGTCTTGTATGTGGATGACATACTACTTATTTGGGAATGACATTCCGATGCTAGAGTCCGTAAAGGAATGGCTGAAGAAATGTTTCTCAATGAAAGACTTAGGAAAGGCCGAGTACATACTTGGAATTAAGATCTACAGAGATAGATCTAAGAGGCTTCTTGGATTGAGTCAAGGAACTTATATTGATAAGATTCTTGATAGATTCAAGATGCAGGATTCCAAGAAGGGGTTTTTACCCATGCAACATGGTGTATATCTCAGCAAGACGTAGTGTCCTAAAACACCTGCTGAGCTTGAGAAGATGAACCAGATCCCATATGCTTCTACTATAGGATCTATCATGTATGCCATGGTATGTACACGTCCTGATGTTGCGTATGCTTTGAGCATGTGTAGCATATACCAATCAAGTCCTGGAGAAGCACACTAGAGTGCAGCTAAGAATATCCTAAAGTACTTGAGAAGGACCAAGGATAATTTCTTAGTATATGGGGGAGATGAAAAATTGATCGTACAAGGCTATACTGATGCAAGCTTTCAGACTGACCGAGATGGCTTTGAGTCTCAATCGGGTTATGTCTTCATCCTTAACGGAGGAGATGTGAGCTGGAAGAGCTCCAAGCAGGATACAGTAGCAGATTCTACAACAGAGGCTGAGTACATTGCTGCTAGTGAAGTAGCAAAGGAGGTTGTTTGGATGAGGAAGTTCCTGGATGAACTCGGTATTGTTCCTAGTATTTCAGTGCCTATCGACATCTATTGTGACAACAATGGTGCCATAGCCCAGGCAAAGGAACCGAGTTCGAGCTCCAAATCCAGACACGTTATGAGGAAGTATCACCTTATTCGACGCATCATCACTGAGGGTGACATTAGGATGTGTAAGGTGCATACTGATGACAACATTGCAGATCCATTGACCAAGCCTATGCCTAGGCCCAAGCATGAGAGTCACACTAGGGCTAAGGGTCTCAAGCACATTGGAGAATGGCTTTGAGTTTGCTTTTATATTACATTGTGTATTTATGAGTGTTGGACACTAGTTTTATGTTTGACTTGATGATTTTATGATATATGATATTTCATCCTTATTTATATATTGTTTTGATCGATATTGAATAATATGTCCAAATAATTCATTATTAACAAATGGATCACTTTAAGTGTTCTGGTAAATGAAACCCCATTAAGTGAAGTGAAGTTTTGAATTATTGAAAGTCTATAGTTCGAAATCATCAAATGGACATGGATGATTTTATTAGTAACTATATTGTAAGTTGACTGATAGCGCCAGGTTTCATGGGCTATAAGGACATGGAGATGTCTAGTCATTTACATGTATATGTATGGATGATACATGTAAGACTGACCCACCTTAAGACTCTCCAAAAGAGATTGTAGAGTTTTAAGTTAAACCATGATTAGTAGATTCCTCAGACATGAGTGTGTTGTGGTCTCACTTGATGATTGGTATTTCTTTGACACTGTTAAACGCTTTCCGTAAAAGGGAGTTATAAAGGCAGTAGTTAGGATTGCCAAAAGTTGAGTGGGAGCCATAGTCATACAAGATTGGAGAAGTCCTCCTGGTTCGTGTATACTGTGATACATTGAACAGGATTGGTGTCTCGGCCACTTGAAAGCGAGAACTGAAAATGCATGGCCATGCTCGGATGGATTATTTGTAATCATCCGTTTAATTGACATTTCAAACTCGGAGTTCAAGAAACACATTTGACATTAGATATGAATGTCACCATATCGTCAAATAAGACATTAAGAGACAAAGGTATCTTATATTGCACACTTGTTTAAGGACAAGTGGGAGATTGAAGGAATTGTGTCCTTTAATTTAATGTGCAATGACTAAACTTGGAATAGGACAATTAACGGAGATAATTCAATCCGATTATTTTAGGAGTTGTAGTGCTTTGCTAGAAGCCAACTACGATTAATGGGCTTAAACAAGTTAAACCCATAACTATTATAAACGGGTCCTATGCGGTTACACACTTTGAGTTGACGGACTAGATCAACGGGAATGATGGTTGAGTATTAATATATATATTGTATATTATTAATATATCCATATTATTTATTTGTGAAATAATTAATTAGTGGATATTAATTAGGGAGGTTAATTAGGGGAGTTACACATTATGTACGTTAGAATTGTAATGGGTTGTAACTCCCTCCTCCTAATTAGGAAGATTAAGTTTTCCTCACTTGTTGACTAAATGGGTTGTAACTCCCTCCTCCTAATTAGGAAGATTAAGTTCTCCTCACTTGTTGACTAACGAGAGAGAAAAAGTGAGAGCAAAAGAAAAATAAAAGAAACCAATAGTTGGTTTTATTTTGTTTGTTTTTGTTTTGTTTTTAAGAGGGTTGACTACCATCTTGATCTGAAGCAATTCGATTGCACGCTTTGCGATCTTCGTCCTAGCAGTCGAAACCAAAGGCGATCTTGACCGGGCTCGTGTGGACCAACTAGAGGAGCAACACGTGGGGCTCTCATCTCTTTCGTACCTTCCCGATCAGATCCGGTTCACGCATCAACAGGTATTTCCTATGAACAATCAATTGTTGCCTATCAATTGTGCTTGTAGATCCTACGATTAGATGTTTAGATATGATCTGAAATTCCGCTTAAAGTATCTAATAAACCTTTACATCTTCACCCTAATAACAAGCATCGAAGCACAAACTTGACCCTAAATCTCGATCTCTTCAAGTAATATAACAACTACTGAGATCCTTCTAACCATATTTTCTTAGTCGGATTCTATGTGCCCGTAAAATAGGGGTATAGTGATGGAGTTTGTGTTTTGAAACCCTAAATCATGACTAGTTTGCTAGATTAATATCAATTAGGTTAAAGTGTATATCAGTATATGTAGTAATGGCGACTGGCGAGGAAGCTACATACGTGCTTAGTCCTATACCTTTCTAAGAATAAGAGGCAGCGCAGGTACGAATTTTCTTATCACAAGTTATGTCGATTTAGACATCAGCGATGAAGACTCAATAGTGATATATGATGCTCTAATATCATTTAAGAGATGGAAGCACGGCACTCACTTCTTTTTAATAAGTTAAATCAATTCTACAAATTAATGTTATTCAAATATTTGTCTCTGACTATCAAATATGAAATTTTAAGTAATTTTGTTGATTGATAATTTGATATAATCACTACACGTGGAATAATCAAGTTTCAAGGACCATATTTTCCACCTTTTGACCTAATCAAAACGAAATGTTAACGTACGACTTATTCATTTATTTACGAAAAATTATTGTTTATAGTTTATAAAATAATAGTTTTATAATAAATATCATTTAGGGTTTTATGTAATGCTAACAAAGCATATTAAATGTTAAGGTACGACTTGTTCGTTTACATTTAATTATATACTAGTTTATAATTAAATTCATTCAGATTTTAATACAACTTATAAAGAACATTAGATTAGTTATGCATAATTGCATATTTCATAGTATAAATACTAGTGTTAGACTTCGATCGATATTCAAATTCGAATATTCCTAGTTTTATGTATGAAAAATGATATTTGGAGGGTTCTTCAAATGGGCCACTATAGTATCTGATCCGTACGTAGATGTGTATTTGTCAATCGTATTGGACGAAAAACAAGAAAAAAGGTAAACAATTATATGAATTAGTGTGCAATATATTACTCATTTGACTATTAAGGAATATGAATTAACATGAATAGTTGAATACCATTTAAGTTAGATATATTTTCGATTTTATATTTTTTTTCCTTAATGGTTTCTTTGAGCAGATTTATAATGAATACGGGTTTATAGTTAGGGGTGTCAATCACCAATAGCTGATGGTAATCACCATCACATGAAATCCGCAATATATATCCGGCGGTGATTACCGTTATAAGATGAGGAAATTAAATGCGGATGAGAACGAGGATGTGGATAAACGTCATTTTTCACATGAGGATGAGACGAGGTTAGAGATTCTCACCACCCCGGTCCCGTCCTGTTTATGATTATCACAGGATTTCCAGATAAGTAGATTAAATAAATGAGCAAATTAATGATAATTTATAGTTTTTAAATATATATTTTACAAATATTTTAAAAAGTTTTATGAATGTATTTTATTAAATTGGTTAATTTTTCATTTTATTTAATTATATATTAAATATATTATTTATACCA
Source organism: Fagopyrum tataricum (assembly GCA_002319775.1). Classification (NCBI taxonomy): domain Eukaryota; kingdom Viridiplantae; phylum Streptophyta; class Magnoliopsida; order Caryophyllales; family Polygonaceae; genus Fagopyrum; species Fagopyrum tataricum. The sequence goes on from CM008279.1 coordinate 52,414,987, forward strand.
ATGAGTTCCTATATTTTATATTTAACTAACGCGAATTTATAAATGAAAAGTTTAATAAGAAAAAATTGATAAAATAGCCAACGGTGATAACAGTAAATGGGAGAAATGAGGCGAGATGAGTACAACCTTTAATTCACAAACAGGTATGAGACGAGAATGTGAATCATTAATTATATTAAACGAGAATGGAGATAAAAATACCACTTCTTAAATCAAACCCGTCATGTTGACACTCCTTGTTAGAGTGATATCTTTTCAACAAAATAAAGAAAAAAAGGGTAGAGTGATATGAGTGTATGGTGAATTATACATAGAACATGTGAAAGTAATCTTCAGAGATTGATTTTGAATAAAATGTTTATAAATAAAGGGTTAGCTTGTGAAATTAGCTTGATTTATTGTTTGGATGGAAGAAGTCAAGGTCAACGTTACAGAAAATTCAAATACACCCTATTAATGAAAGCGTTTGGCCAGCTAGCTTCTTCGTTTTGTGGAAGATTGCCTGATGTTGATATGGCTGATATATGAGAAAAACTATTTGAATTGAATAAAAAAGTTTGGTTTGAAATCCTTTACTTGAAGATGACGTATTCTAGCGCCTTTGTGAAGATATCATCTTGTTGTTGAGAAGAATGGACATAGCGAGTAATGAGATGGTCGGCATGGACTTATCTGATATTGGACCTGTACAAATTCGGGTTCGGGTCGGGCTTGAGCTGGGTCAAAATAAATAAAAAATTTGTCCGAAAAGTACGGGCTTCTAAGCCTGCCCATGTCCACCCACGTAAAATTCGGACGGGCTGACGGGCCGGTCCGCCTGTCCGAGTTATTTTCTCGTGTAGCTTGTTATTTTGTTTTCTAGATTTATTAGACAAAAACTGCATAGATAAAACCTTAAACCTTTTAATATAAACTTCATTTTTTCCAATCCATCGATATTGATAACTGTAAATATGTAACATTGCATGGTGCATTACAACTTACAAGTTACAAACAACAATAATAATAAAAACAGCTGAATTAAATCAACCAAGCAACGGTGGAAGAAAAAATGTTAGGGTTTAATAAAATATATTGTGTAAAATAATTAGAATTATATATATATATATATACGGGCCGGGCCAGCCCGCGGGCTAAAATGGCTACCCATACCCGTCCCATCAAAATCTGGGCCGGACCGGGCTCAAACGGGCCAAACTCGTTGTCCATTACCCGGCCGTGTTTTTTTCGGACGGGTTGGACTGGCTGGCCCTAATTTGCACAGGTCTATCTGATATGATAATCTATTTCAATATGTTTGGCTCGTCCGAGTTTATTGGAGCTGAAGATGAAGTTGGAGCTGATTGTAGTTGAAGTTAACTGATTTATTTTGATAAGTTTTTTTAAACGTTTGGAAAGAACGAGCTTATCGGAGTTATACTTAGACCCTTCATTAATAATATTAATAATATAGTTGTTATTTTTTTTATTTGTTACCAACCAAAAAGACATTATTAGTATTAATTAGATAATTAAAAATTATATGATAGCATGGAATGTGTGGTATTGAGCTATACGTTTATTAATTTGTAATATTTAGTTTACAGCTAGAAAAAATATTCCGAAACTACTAGATAATAACAAAATGTACAAAATTGTGCAAAATAGTTTTTAAAAAATGTACTAATATATTGTGCAAAATAAATTTGTAATGTGTGATATTGAACTATTCATTCATTAATTTATATAATTTTTGTACCAGACTTTATTAATATATATAGGTTTGTTTCCAGAAATTAAATCTATAAAACTTAATATTATTATAATATTATTACTAAATTTGTAATTTGTGCTATATTTGATCCACACACTACCCAAAACTCTTTCACTTTTTGAATGAGATTGTAATTTTTTTTTTTCTGTAAGGTTTTATTGCTTTTTGATAATTGATGAATAGATATCATGTATATATTCAGTGATAAAATAATTATTAAAATTTGTAATTTGGTTTCATTTATTACATAGATTAATTGAAGTCAGATACAATTTTTACGAAGACAAGGAAACACGACTTTTCTCCCCATCTCCATTGCTCTGGAACCTCGGAGGCAAGACATACCCGACTCTACAATTGAATTCGTGATACCTGTGTCGACCGGAGATGAGCAACAACAAGGAGGTCGCAGGTGTCTGAACTTAAGGTCTGAAATTATTGTCTGGTGTAGGTACAATGAAATGAACTTAGGGTTTGAAATGGCGTATGTACAATGTAATTACTGTCTGAACTAGTGAACTCTGAACTGGGGTATGCTTGGATAAATTAGGGTTGTGAACTAGTGTCTGTACATTTTTTTGATTACTTGTTTCTATAGTGATTACCAAATGTTACATTCAGTTTAATTCGGTTTCATGACAATGTGCATCTTACCTCTTTGATGTCAACATTTTTAATGGGATAAGAACCGTAACTATTACACATCACGATTGTTGTGAAATTTTAAAGTGACTGATAATGCTCTGGAGAGAAATTTTAATTGAACCGATGAGTCAATTATGACGTTGTTGAGGGTTTGCATTCAATATCAAAAGGTTCATGTATGGTGTCGATCAACCATTTAGTTGGGCTAAATTACTACTACTTTTGAGGAATCGATTAGGTACCTAATCTGGAGCGGCGAATTGATATAGTAGATAATTGCTACTTATTGATACTTAGTAGCTATAAAATTGTTTTAAAATCATAAATTGACTTCAAACTTTGGCAATTTAAGGTTTTAAAACACATGGATTGTAACGAAACGTGGTTGAAGAAGAGGAAGAAGCCGTAGCTGGTGATGGGCCAACGTTCCAAGAGAGGAAAGCAATTGGGTTTGGACCCAAATAACGCTCCAAGAATGGGAAGCAAATGGGTCTGGGCCCAAAGAAGAAGGAATTAAGATAATGGGCCAACGTTGCCAGGCCCGGAAAGAAGAAAAAGAATCAGATGGGCTTCTTGGCCCAGAAGAGAAATAGAGTAAGGAATCAATTCACTTACTAGCTCACTAACTTGTATAAAATGGTTTTGTTCGATTTAAAATCTGGTAATGCTACCGGTATCGGAATAAAATTTTCCGGTCATTACAATGAGATACCTTATTCACCAAAAAAACATATGAGATCTCTCACATCAGCTTAAGCATATAGAGACTTGGACGATTGCTCTTAAGAGTTAATAGATCTCCATTTATGAGGCACATCGACTGAAATTAAGAAGAACACCTCCAAACTTAATGCGATTGTCAAGTTGTTGATCATCTCGCTCTCTTGTATAGAGTATAGTAGTATACAAGCAAGAATAAAGGACATTTTATGTAAATAAAGGCTTTATATAACAGATTAATGATGCTAGTCTGTTGTATAAATAGGCTGTAACAAACTCGTTCACAATTCAATTTAATACATTTTCAGTTTCATTACTCTTTGTTAATATGGTATCAGAGCGTTTGGTTTTGCTTGATCTTGGCACCTTCATCTGATCCTCACGATCATTCAAACTAAATCAATTACACATTACTCACAACTATCCAGATCTCCTTTCTCATACCTATAATTAGAAGAACGTTTACTTCTCGATCTTTAAAACACAAAATCATGGCAGAATCTCGTCCTTATCCACCTTCTCAAGATTCTGGAATAAATTGGGGAAACTCTCATGATTACATGTCTGGAAGCAACAACAACGATCCATTCTATCTCTCCAACTCAGATAATCCAGGGATGCAGCTGGTATCTGTAGTGTTCAATGAAGCGAACTTTAATTCATGGAAACGAAGCATACGAATGGCGTTGGGAGCGAATCAGAAGTTAGGTTTCATTGATTGATCCTGTAAGAAATCAATCGATGATGATGAGAATAAAATCGCTAGATGGATTCGTGCTGACTACATGATAAGATGTTGGATTCTTCACTCAATGAAGTCAGATTTGGCCGAGATGTTTGCTTATGCAGAATCGGCCAAGGAGCTTTGGGATGACATATCGGAGAGATTTGAGGTATCAAATGCACCTCTCATATATCAAATTCACAAAGAATTGAACTCTTTGAAACAAGATAATGCTTCGGTATTTGCTTATTATGGAAAATTGAAGAAATTATGGGAAGAATTGAGTTCCATTGATGAAACGCCTACTTGCACTTGTCGAGGCATTGTCAATTGCACATGTGAAGTATTAAAGAAAGTTGCATACAAAGAAGCAAAGCTTCGAGTCATGTAGTTTTTTATGGGATTAAATGATCAATTTGAACACACTCGAAGTTCTATCTTATCTCTAGAAAGCCTTCCAACTATAAACCGAGTGTATCACATGATCATAAGCTTTTTGTCCTATTGTAAATAAAGGCTTTATATAACAGATTAATGATGCGAGTCTGTTATATAAATAGGCTGTAACAAAGATGGAGAAGATCGGGAAAGACGGAGTTCAATTTTAGATGAGTCAAAGACCAAAGATTTTTTGGAGTTGAAATCAATCTCAGGGTTAAAGATGTTTCAATATAACGTCGACGAAACCCATTTTTATATTGATCTGAAAAAATCAAAATCATATCCTGATACAATAAGTAAACGGTTACGTAATTGTATCTTCCGTATATTGTTCTTGATTATAAGAAGGGAGGAAGATTGCTTAAGAACATTTATAAGATTTTATCCAATAAATTTTAATTTAATTAGGTAATCAAAAGAAAATTTGCTTAGTAGAATGCCATGTTTATACTCTAGTTTAATGATCCATAGGAATCCAAAGAAAAAATTGAGATTGATATCAATACCGACAATAAAACTTCTTCGTAGTTAAACGAAAAATCATCAATCAAAGATTGTGGTATAAGGAACCCGATTTACTTCGGACGAATTAAAACTAGGCGGATACATACGTGACATTAATGTCCTTAGTTTTAAGTAAGTTATATAGATATAGATTTAAACGAATCATATCTTCTTTAGAAAATATTGTAAAAAAAACAATATCAAAAAACAGATAACTAATTTTATAATTAAAATCATAATAAATAAATTGTAAAAAAAAATCGGGAACATTTCACTAAACAAAATTATGTATTTCTATATAGTAATATAAATATGAAAAAATTAAAATATGATCCTTTCTATTCAAAATTTCATAAATATATAGTAATATAAATATGAAAAAATAATCGAAATTATTTATTTCTAAATTAGAAATAAAAATAATTGAATAAATCAGATAAAATATTCGAGATAAGATTGATTACTAATAGAACATGGCTAATAAGATATACAAAAATCAGAAAGAAAAAAAAATCGCAGATATAGAAATATAAAAAATCCGTGGAAAATAACAAATAATCGTTAATAGTAGATACGGTCGATAAGATCTAGAAAAATCGGTTGGAAAAAATATATAAAAATTATTAACAGATTTAAAAAAAGATTTTGTGGTGTTAATTGCGAGAGCTTTATTATAAAATATAACTTGCACAACGCGTTATATTAGTGTTAATGTATACTACTTTAATAGTAGAGTATATAGAATATAGATATATAGATATAGATATAGATTTTTTTTTTAAAGGTCATATTATGAATATTCAGATTTTTGTAACATCAATAAAATTTAAACCCATTAAATCAAAATTATAGAGATATACCATAGTTTATTTTAAATAAGTCATAGGCCAATTCCACCTTGGAAGTTGTGGATAGATATATTATATATAGGTTATAGAGATATATTAGGTTATTTGGTGTTGATAGATAATTTGTTACTATAACAAGATTATTGAAAGTTACTGATATAAGTTTGATTGAACCAATTAGGTCATAATCTTATTATTTTAGGATAATTTAGATTTTGATCTTATCCAGAATATTTTCGTGATTCTCTATGTTATTCTTATAATAAAATCCCTATATATATTATTATAATAAGCATGATTTTATCAAATCATAATTTAACCGTATAGCGGATTTGTTCTTATCGACTTTTTCTATCATATAGTTTAAGATAAGAAATTATGAAAAGATAATGTGTAGCACACTAATTTGTCTTTGATTATTCACCTATAAATACCCAAAACCTCCTTCTCCAAGATCATCCTACATTCAGCTAAATCTACGATATCCTTATACCCTCTTCATCGATCTCAAGTCATCGTCATGTCCGGAAAGCAATCATTGATCGTATGTTTCGGGGAGATGTTGATCGACTTTGTCCCCACAGTGAACGGCGTATCCTTAGCAGAGGCACCAGGGTTCGTGAAAGCCCCTGGTGGAGCTCCGGCGAACGTCGCCATCGCCATCTCTAGGCTTGGCGGGAAATCCGCTTTCGTCGGAAAGTTAGGAGAAGATGAGTTCGGTCTAATGCTCAAGGCTATACTCGAGAAGAACGGCGTCAACGGCAATGGAGTAGTGTTCGACACCGGCGCTAGGACGGCGTTGGCCTTTGTCACTCTCCGCAACGACGGCGAGAGGGAATTCATGTTCTACCGGAACCCTAGCGCCGATATGCTCCTCACTCCTCTTGAACTCGACCTCAACCTCATCCGATCCGTAAGTTCTCTTACATAAGAACATAAAGATTCCATCTTTTTTCTTTACTAATCTTGAATTCATTGATATGAAATAACGTACAGGCGAAAGTGTTCCATTACGGATCGATTAGCTTGATCACAGAGCCATGTAGATCGGCTCATATCAAGGCGATGGAGGAAGCGAAGAACGCCGGAGCATTGCTCTCATACGATCCTAACCTCCGGTTACCTCTTTGGTCCTCGGAGGAGGAAGCACGTCAGCAGATCCTCAGCATCTGGAACGAGGCTGACGTCATCAAGGTCAGCGATGATGAGCTTAAGTTCCTTAAAGGCCGAGACGATGATGAAACGGCTAGGTCATTGATCCATCCTAAGTTGAAGCTTCTCTTGGTCACCCTCGGAGAACACGGCTGCAAATACTACACTCAGACCTTCAACGGGCTCGTGGATCCTTTCCGTGTTAACGCAATAGACGCAACCGGCGCCGGTGACTCTTTTGTTGGTTCATTGCTGTGGAAGATCGTTGATGACATGGCAATTCTTGAGGTGAACTTTTTTTTTACATATTTTATACATCATCCAATCCAAATTTACAAATAGTATGATTCCATTGTATTTTATTCTAAAACATAAACTTATGCAGGATGAGGCAAGATTGAGAGAGACACTGAGATTCGCCAACGCTTGTGGCGCCCTTACAACGACGCAGAGAGGCGCCATCCCAGCCCTTCCGACTGAAGCTCAAGTCCTCAACCTCATGAATAATTAGTCTAGTATTAGTGATCTGATGATTTTTTTTCTTCTTAATTTTCATTTTTGGGTTTTGGCCCTTTCAGCTCTTTGTAATTTCTTTTACTACAAATTAGGTTTTGCGTTATGAATTTCCTGGATAAGTTTATCACTTGGTGTTTTAGTACTGCACAGATTGATTATCCAAATAAGCAATTTCAACATGAAAATCACCATTTGCATTCATTAGAGATAAAAGGTCTCTGTTTTTATGAATATTCGTAAAAACAGCATTTGCAATATCAAACTAATTTTACGATCAAAAAAAAAATATCAAACTAATTTGAATATGCCACAAAATCCAAATTCATACCTATTTGGAAGAGAGAACATCATAGTGATTGCGAGCGAGCTTAACACAGTGGAGCCAATGTAAAATCTGGGCATTGGGGTCTCTTTCAATGACGACATCCTCCACAGTAATCTGAACCAAACCCCTAAATCCAGAAACTCGACCACGAACACGAACAAGAACGCCTAGCTGGATCTGGGCTGAGAATGTGGTTGCCATTTGGGCAATTAGTCGAACATCTAGCGGGCGTCGTCTGGAGAAGTATGGAGAAGTGAGCTGATTGAGCCAGAGGATGCAGGGGATGCAGCCGGTGCCATCGTCTACTGAGAATTTGAGGAATTTGTTGTGTTTGCTGTCATGGGTGACGACTAACCCGACTATTTCGACCCGGGAAATACGGATCCCCTTGCGAGAGAAGGAAATCTGGTTGGACGAAAAGGATGGAGTTGGAGTTAGGTTGAGGAAATCGAAAGCGAGGAGCTTGACGTGGGTGTTTTGCAGTGAATTGAAATTCATTGAAATCCAAATTCTTTGGCTGAAGAGTTGAGTGTTAGCGTGTTGAGCAATCTTTATAAATCAAATTTGGGGCGATAAGTTGTGTTTTTCAAATTTGTTTACTATTTACGCTTGTATCCCCTACTTTTAGCCAAATTACAAATTTCAGCTACAGTTTTATATATTGCACAAATTTAAGAGACGAAGTTAGCTTTCACATTTTGAACCTTTTTTCATTCAAACCCTGGACATTCCCGGACCGAACTCGGGCCGGACTCTTATAAAAAATTTGCCCGTTTTTGTGCGCCGGACTCGAGCCGAGCCCGGAAGCTTGTTGGTTATGCGTTCAAACTCAACGAAACCCTGAAACAACACACGCATAACCAACAATAGAACAGAAAAAATCAGAACTTTTAATGCTCCTACCGTAAAAAAAAAAACAAAAAAACAAAAAAACAATTGCCATTACACACATTGGAAAAGAAGAACAACAATTATATCGGGTCGTGGACTCCAAGTTTCAACACTCAACTGTTCAAACTTTGTTCTTTAACAATAGACGAGCTTGTGGTCATTACATATGCAAGGATGAGGTTATCAGTAGTACAAAACGAAGCTGCAGACTGAAGCTTTGCTAGCAGTCACAATCAGCCTTAAGGTGGCAGTTTGACAAAATCAAGCAACATCATGATCATAAGTTTAGGAACCAAAGCATTTAGCATCATCTACCATTTACGAAACCCGAGTTGAAGATGTATCATGCTGCACTCTCCCACTTATCTCCAAGCATAAGCCATGTCTCACTCCTTTGTTCAATGGTGGCTTTCCTTTTTTCTCAGATTTCTCTATAGGCCCTGGGTTGATGAATATCGGTTGTACCTTTACAGTTGGATTTGGTTTCACCCGTTGCGCTTCTCTTTCATCGGTAGGACGTAGGATGCTGTTCTCTGAGTCCAGTTTGGCAATGTCATCCTCATTGAACATCACCTTTTAAGAAGAAAAATATAGGGTACTAGCAGATTTATCATCTCCAATCAGGGAATAACGTAACTAGTTTAAAAAAACGGGTGGAATTATCCATGTGTTGCACTCGCGTCATTATCCATGCGTTGTACCAAAAAGAACAAATAAGTCAAAGTATTGATCTAAACCGGAATATAACAGCATCTATCCATACCACTCACATTGCTGATTCTTTACAAATTTGCATTCTTACTTGCTGTAAAATTCATGTTGTTTCATTTCCAACCAATATCAATTTAACTTCCTAAACAAAGCTCATTAATTATGTGATTGACCCAAAATACATAGCCCTTGTTTGGCTCATGCTGTCCCCTGGAAGAAGCTCTAACTACTGTGTTTGGTTCATGTTTTAAATAAAAATATGATATGAAAATTATGTTCTTAGGAAGTTTGACTTGTTGTAACCATAGGGGTAGACTTACCATGATAGGGTGGTTAAAAGATCTTTTTCATGGGTTTCTTAATGATACATTTATTAAATACTAATTGCCATAATTATGACAGTAGTAAAATAACTTTCTAGGAACTTAGTTCGCACCAAGGTATTATTCTTCCGTAGGAACTTATTTCCTAGAAATTCTTATTTCTACATCTAATCAAATGAGGATTATGTAAAATCACAAAAAGGGTAGATTTGATACCTTTCGGCCAACCAAGTCAAAAGCCACAACCACTTTCTTTCTTTGGGCCTCCTCGGCTTCTTTAAGCTCCTCCTGTTTTTTCCTAAGAAGTTCCTTCTCCTGCATACAAAAAATTGTTAACCCGATTCAGGTAGAACCACATAAGCTAAAAGCCTTATTTTATAAAACAAAGATTAGCACCTCCATTGACAACCAGCTGTTGCCCTCATCGTAGTAGTCACTTTGATCATCAATAACTGTAGTACGAGCTGCAGAATTTCTATCATAGTCAACAAGCCTCTTTGCATATGCTTCAGCAGTGACCTCGGCTTCTGACATGGGAGTTGCAAATGAACCTTCTAAACCAGCATATGTGCTCCCTTCCTTTAGCACAAGGGATCCACAGAAACTACAAGGCCCCTCTCCTTCTTGTTCACACACTATCTTTCCACAAGACAAACAATTGCTCACTAGCCTATGTCGACGTGCTTGGCACGTGCATGGTTTTCCCTGTTGAAACACAATTGAACCTTTGGCAGCTTCTGCAAGGTTAACAACTTTCCCTGTCTTTTTCTTTTTAGAGCCTTGGTTCTTGGCCTGCCCATTTCTTGAATCTTTTAGCTCTAGGGCAGCTCTGTTATTATTATTGTTGTTCTTGTTGTGAGAAGATGAAGAACCCGAAGCCTCATTGTGGACACTTACGGGCTTCTTGGTCCCACCAATAAATACTTCATCAGAGGGTGGTTTGACATAGGTTTGTAGTTTAGAAGTGGATGTCCCCTGAGAGTTGAATGGTTTTGTATAGCCTCTCCGTTGCAAGTATTCCTGAATCACAGTTCCAGCAGTTTCCTCGCCAATAATATTCTGTTGATCATGACAACAAAATTTTAAAAACTATAAACTTTGCTATAACTGACACAAGATAATAGCTTGTACAACAATAAACGCAGACATAGAAATATCCATAAAAGCTAATTTGTTTCAATGGTGATTGGCACTGCAAGTATCATATGTTCACAGTACCCAACCAAAAGCTTACATTTAATCGATTAGTTGTATTATAAAAATGCCATCAATCATAACATGATGATATGAACAAACGAACACCACCTACAAACCTACCAGGCATTTGAAGCTCAGTTCATCCAGAGATAGGAGAATAGAAGGAAATTGTGTCATAAAAGGATCTCTAGCATGAAAAATTCTACCAAACTTATTTTTTTTAACAAAAAAAACAAACTTCTATTTGTTATGATTTTCTTTTGACCAGGGGAATTTGGTTCTGAACAGTAGTCCTCTGATCCCCTACACTGAATTTGAGGTTCAAGCCTTAATCCCTGCCTTCATGCAGAAACTAGCTTTTTCCTTCAAGCACTAATAAAAAATTATCTTACATTGAAAGAATTTGAACAATCTCAAGTTCACACCCTTTAGGTGCAACCATGTTACACCACCAAGTTAGCCATACCCTACACTGTCACTGAATTTGCTTTTTGGTCATGGATTAAGGCGTGAGGATCATACAACCCGGATTCAAAGTTCCAACCAACACCAATAATTATTCACATATCAGGTTTCCCCCAAATACATACCTAAAACACCAATTTCACGCCCACATTTTGGCAAAGAATCATTCTTATCCGGAATCAATTTTTTGAATTAAACCTAACCCAATTCCAAAACCAACCAGCCAATTAGAACCAAAGAGCAATCTCAAGATGCATACATGAAATCGAAGATGGAAAATTGAACAGAACAAATTGTTGGAAATACTAATAGTCGTATGAGATGATTGGAATCCAGACCGTAAATTGAATCGAGTAAGAAAGGCATAGAATAGTACATCAAGGTATTCCTTGGCGTCTTCAGGAGGTGCACACTCGCAATATGAAACGAGACCGGAGATCATATCGGCGTCCAAAGCTAAACCAGTATCCATTCTTCTACACAGATCATTCAACGCTTTCTCCAGCCATTCTCCCGTCGAACCCATCTCTCTCTAGACTGCGAAACTGGGTCGAAACTCTGAAAAACAAAGCAACGGAGAAAGGAATTACTATTATACTAGCCTTTGAGACATAATTTACACAAAATCACCCTCAAAGTATCTGATTATTTTCACAAAACCAACCATAAATTAGGACTATGTATAAAGTGACCCACAAGGTAATTTTTTTTCTTATATAAGTTATCCTTTCAAATGGAAAATGATGGGAAACATGAATCGAAAATAATCTAGACATACACAAAAATTTATTTGTAATCTAGGCATACAAAAATAATTTAACCACACATAAACAACCAAATTTTCTTTGTAATTGTTGTTTCGATCTCCGGTCTTGTTTTCTTTTTAAAAATTTGAGCATACACTATACTTTCAAACGAGATCGGAGATCATATTGTCGTCTTCATTTCAGATAAAAATGTCACCCCATTATTTAAAATGAAGAAAAAAAAATAAAAAAAACATCAAATGAGATTGACTAATCTCGACCGTTGGATTAAGTGCATCAATGGTAAATGCTCTGTAATTAGACACCGGGTGATATACTCTGTACTTGTACTGGATCCAATATTTATACTCTAAAATTTCAATAGACCTGAGAAGATGTTATTAAGTTAGAAATTTTGTGCAAAAAACAACGGGTATAAGGTGTCGTTTATGGTAGACATGGGGCCGGTTCAAACCGAACCGCCGAACCGGCGGTTTTCAAACCGAACCGCCGAACCGGCGGTTTTCAAACCGGGTCAAACCGGCGGTTTTAGTTTGCCGGTTTAGGTATGGGCCGGTTCACGATTTATATTTAGGTTTGGCTAAATAAAAAACCTAAACCGACGGTTTTGTTGGTGAAACCGTCGGTCTAGGTTTTTTTTAAAAAAAAATTTTTTAAAAACATTCATTCCGACGTAAACCGACGGTTTTACCACCTACACCGCCGGTTTAAATTGACAGATTTGCTTCATAACCAGTTTTTCAATTTTTTTTATTTTAATAAACCGTGGCTAAACCGGAGGTTTAAGTTTAACCTAAACCGCCGGTTTTCAATAGCTAGGTTTAGGTTTACGACCCATGTCTAGTTTATGGATCGACCAGACTATCATATGATCATTGTTAGGAGCTAATCATAACTTAGTGAAAACGTTTTTTTTGTTAAGAATGAGAGTCAATGGTCTCAGCCCATCTACTCGCGCTTATCATATATGGGGGAAAAAACCTTGTTTATTATATATGAAAAAGGTCAAGTAATCATTAGGCGGGGATAGACTGACCTAACATCATGATCAATCCAGTTTATAATATTCTCAGAAGGGTTAATCAATACATGATAATCAACAACAAAACAAAATTCTAAAATTATTTAAACTATCCGTGACATTATTCGTCTTGCAATAAACATGAAAGAATTGAATAATCCAATACTTTTCAAGAAATCTTGGCACCTTAGTGCGAGACTGACAAGTGAACGACTACGGTAAATATCACTATCCAAAAGAGTAGAAGCGAAAAGTGAATTTGTTTCTAATTCTACCAAACAATATCACACTTACAACCCAATCCCTTTAGGTTATACATAAGTTAGGATCTAAATCATTTTAATTATGAGTTATTGTCTGATTAGAAACAATTAAGACCTTTTCAACGTAGATTCTTGATTCTTGGAATCAAGATCAAACCAATCTTAAAAAAGTAAAAAAAAAGTATAGAGAATCTTCTCTTAATAGAAAACTTTAACAAGACATTTTAACTTAATTGAATAAAAAAAGATTCTATATTAATAGTAAAGCAATGGAATATTCCAAGAACATGCTATCTTTTTTTTTCGAATTTTTTAATTAATTATTGTGACATGAATGATATTTATAAACAACTACTAGTTAAATACTAAACAAATATATATATATATATATATATATATATATATATATAAATGTTTTTAATAATTTATATCATAGTTCTATCAAAATAAGATAATACATATTATAATATTTAGAAGTTATACAAACTCTATATGAATATTTGATAAGGGAATTGTTTAGCTAAAATCAATACTATTTGATCTAAAATATTTTAAAGTTGAGTAATTAAATTTTAACTGAAAAACAATTCTATAATTAACACTAACCTAAAACAATATATATATATATATATATATATATATATATATATATATATATATATATATATTCATCATTACATCTTAATTTCTGGAAAGATATGAAATAAATCTTTCATTGTTGGTAATTAGTAATTACACACTTCCTAATCCGATTGAAAATTAATATAAATATCGACTATCTCCAAATATAGCCGAAAAATATAATTACAGAATAAAAAATTTATTAAAAAATAAATATAAAATTGTGTACAAATTATTTTAAGTAGTCGAAAACCCCACGACCTACGCGATTGTTCTTGTCAACAAAAAAATACTCGCAACTTTCTCTCTTTCCACAACTCCGAAGGACAGAATCTTCCTCTCGCCTTCAGCTGGCCACAACCCACCTACAGCGCCGCCTTACTACCACCAAGTCCGCCATAGCCGCCACCACCCTCGATTCGTGACCCAATTTAGTCGGTTCCGACTGATTTAACTTCGTCGTCCCTCTTTGGACGATTTCTCATTTCCAGAAATCAGGAACCCTAATCTTGATCATCATCATCTCTCCTTTGACATTTCAAGAAATTCACCGATCATCAGTTAATAATGTCACAGTTGAAGGCAAACCCTCACCTCTCTCCCGCCGATGATATCCCGTCGACTCCGGGGAAGTTCAAATCGGAGAAATCTCCGTTCCTCCACCACCACCACCGTTTCTTCCGTTGGTATTCTCCTCTCTCTAAGCTCACCGTCTGGTCTTTCATCTTCCTTTTCGTCCTCTTCGTCTTCTTCCTCGCATCCCCTCCATCTGCTTCAAAACATCCTTCTCCATCCTCTTCCTCTTCCTCCCACGATTTCCTTCATTTCTCTCTCCACACAGGCACCTTGGGAGGCCCTGAATGGGAGCGACGAGTTCGGTTATCCTCTCGCGTACGAGCAAAATCAGGCACCGGAAACGGTCTCTGCGTTCTGGTCACCGGAGCGGGAGGATTCGTCGGGACACACGTGTCGATGGCGCTGAAGCGAAGAGGCGATGGGGTTTTAGGGCTGGATAACTTCAACAATTACTACGATCAATCTCTGAAGCGCGCTCGACAGAGTTTGCTGGAGCGAGCCGGAGTGTTCGTCGTTGAGGGCGACATTAACGATTCGGCACTGCTCAAGAAGCTTTTCGATGTGGTGGCTTTCACGCATGTGATGCACCTTGCTGCACAGGCTGGTGTTAGGTATGCTATGAAAAACCCTGACTCTTACATTCACAGTAATGTTGCTGGTCTTGTGAATCTTCTCGAGGTGTGTAAATCCGCCAATCCCCAGCCCTCGATTGTATGGGCGTCGAGTAGTTCGGTTTATGGATTGAATTCAAAGGTTCCATTTTCTGAGAAAGATAGGACTGATCAACCTGCTAGCTTGTATGCAGCTACTAAAAAGGCTGGGGAGGAGATAACTCATACTTACAATCATATATACGGTTTGTCTATCACTGGATTGAGGTTCTTCACTGTTTATGGGCCTTGGGGAAGACCGGATATGGCATATTTCTTCTTCACAAAGGATATATTGAGGGGAAAGCAGATTACAGTGTTTGAAGGGCCTGATCATGGGACTGTTGCTAGAGATTTCACTTACATTGATGATATCGTCAAGGGTTGTTTGGCTGCATTGGATACAGCTAAGAAGAGTACTGGTACTGGTGGGAAGAAGAAAGGTCCTGCTCAGTATAGGATCTATAACTTGGGAAATACATCTCCTGTGAGTGTTAATGAGTTGGTGAATATCTTGGAGAAGCTGTTGAAGGTGAAGGCTAACAAGAAGATTTCACAGATGCCTCGTAATGGAGATGTGTTGTATACCCATGCTAATATTACATTGGCTCAGACACAACTCGGGTATAATCCTAGTACTGATTTGCAGAAAGGATTGAAGAAGTTTGTTCGGTGGTATCTGAGTTACTACTCGGGTTCAAAGAAGATGAACATCTCTCGTCTGTGAATCTCGGAATCGTTGTCCGGTATACGGCAATGAAGTTGATTTCAGTATGTTGTCCTCTATCAACTCACGTTTGCTAACCAGAGAACTGAGATGGTTCGTTTATTGTTTTCTACATATATTGCTTTGTTCTTTTAGCACTAGGTTTTGTGGTGGACAGGGGTCGTGAATTGTACAGTCTATGACTGGGAGACTTTTGAAAAACTTGTGCTGATTATGGACCAGGTAATTTTGATGATAAGTATTGGTTCATTCATGCCTGAGTCTTGTTGAAATTATGATTATGTTGTTTGTTTTATCATTTTTGACAGCAAAGGACTTTTTCCTGGGCATTTTGTTGACATGCATCATTTACTAGCTTTGATTCATATCATTCTTATCTTCCCTTGCATAGTCTTGAGCTGTTGTAGGAGTGTCCGAATGCATCTTAGGTTTGTTGTTTTAACAGATTTTAGGTTCTGTCCTGGATTGCTGTCAAGTAATACACATGTTAGATTGTCAGCCTGTCAAATTCTGGAACTTGAATAAAATTTGCTGATTGATTGTGAATTTGAACCTTCAATTGATGATTACATATGTTGATAGGTAATGATCAAATGAGGAGCAATCCTATTGTGCATCCTTGTGTTAGTTTGGAGGTCATCTGGATTAGGATACTCTAAGATTTGATCTTAGAGGGAGAGATTGATTGACAAACTAAAACAGAAAGTTTGGGGGAGATAATTAAGGGATTAGTTAGGAGAGAGACTGAGATTTGTTGTTAGAGACAAAATAGTTGAAAAAATATGATAGCAAATATATTTTCACTAATTAAAATCAGGGAGAATATCTTAGTATTGAATTTATGTATATTACCATTATATCCATATGTATGGGTGTATTGTTCTACACTATTTTTTTCCTTGCATAAAAGAATATCTTAGTATTGAATGTATGTATATTGTCTTCTAGCTGATCTCCTTATTGCACCATCTTGATTATTTCATCAATGGTATGATTTGTTGTTCGCTCCTCTTCATTCACCGGTTTGATCACCATCATTCTCAAGATGAACCTGAAAATTAGAAGCCATTAACACGACGGTCCATGGACTAGCTAGCTAGCTAGTTATAGATCGACCGGTTTGTAAGTTTACCTGACTTAAGATGTTTGTCGTCACGGAAGCTAACTGATCGAACATTGAGGTGATCCTTGCTAGAGGAGGGTCCACTACCTTGGAGGCGAAAACTGAATGTTCGATCCTCACGGAAGCTAACCGAACGAGCCTTGAGTGTTCTAACCTTAAACTCGCCTCTACTTGTTGTGATTTCATCTAGTATCTCCCCATCAGACATTGCCTCTTCTTCGGTTTGGCTACGATCCTCATCTCCCGTTTTCTGCTTGACATAGAATACCATGGTTAGTTATAAAACTACAAGGGATGTCTTTGTCATTTGTTATATGCTAATTGACATACCCTAAATGAGATGCCAATAGAGCGGCGAGAGGAGAGGCCGACGACAGCAACTTCCTCATACTCGACGGCATCGAGTTGTGTTAGGTGGTAGTGTTGGAAGAACATGGGCATGAAACGGTGTCGTATCACTATCAAAAGGAAGAAAAACAAAGGGAACATAATCCCGGCTGTCGGAATCCAAGTCACCCCAAAACACAACATCAAGTATCCCAGCTGGAAGACCGTGAATCCCACGATGTGTCTCAATGGCACCGAATCCAGGAATGACACGTGGTCTTTCTCCATCACCCTGACGTCATCCACATAAAAGTTTATCAAGTTCCATTTCTTCATACGTAGAAATACCCTAAATGAGAGGAATGGATGTATGCACTTACTTGTAAAGTCTAGTTGGAGGGACGAGGAGAAGCTGAAGCCTCTCCCAAAATTGGTTGCCGGAGAGGCTGTCAATAGCCATGTAAGCGAAATAACCCCAAAGAAGAGAAGACGGAATAAGCTTAACAATAGGTACTGCAAACACCAACAATGCTACAAGAATCGACTGCAATAAGTTGCTCAATCGTTGTTCGTTAACTCGAACTGGCAAGTATGGATCAATGTGAGTCTCCGGATCAAAACTACTATTCATGCATTTGCTCGCACTTCTCTTGATTTCACCCATGAACCCCGTCCTTTCCTTTTCATCGTCTCCTTTCATCACCACTTGTTTTAGGCCTTCTAGTTCCTTCACCTCACCTCCCTTTCCATTCTGCATTCACGCGTAATAAATACGATAAATTTTGCTGAACCAAATAACAATGCGAATTTTCGCCAAATAACAATGCGTAAAGTTTTATTGTATTATAATCATCGAAAACCTTACTATTGTTGTTTTGTCGATGTCAATGAAAACTTGTTGCATATTGTTGTAAATCTCGGAATTGGAAGCGTTTTCCTTCATACTTCTTCTAACACTCTCCACCATCTTTGTGCGAATGGTATATCTTTTGAGAGCTGCAAGGCTCTTAGTGTGCATAGGTGAGTGAGGAAGCAGGCCATATGATGGTGGAAGTCCAAGCAATCCACAAACCAATGTCTACAAATCAACATTAAACAAAATCATTAACCAT
The DNA here is from genome assembly GCA_002319775.1 of Fagopyrum tataricum. NCBI lineage: Eukaryota > Viridiplantae > Streptophyta > Magnoliopsida > Caryophyllales > Polygonaceae > Fagopyrum > Fagopyrum tataricum. Next base: position 52,433,389 of record CM008279.1, read on the forward strand.
AAGCATACAATTAATATCTATAAATAATTTGTGGATCAAAATATGGAACTAAATAACCTACCATGCAAGCAAGTAGGAAGATGTCCAAGTGATAAGCAGAAGGGTTCTTGAGGTTGAACTCCTTCTGTTGAGCCATCTTAGAAGCTACGTTGTGCTCAAAGAAGAAAAGTCCCGCCACCATTATGGCCGGAATTATCGCCCCAACTATGTACTCCGGTGAAACCTTCCCCATGTCCTATACATACATATTAACCCGGTCAGACAACTGTGCGATCCTAAGCTTGAACACCAACTCCTAATGTAATCTCCAACTTAAATAATGTATTAAGACATTATCACAATCGACGCGAGAGTATTAAGTGATAACTCGTCGTATTGTCAATTGGTCATTTGTGAAATTTTGATAACATTACATTCCAGGTCCAATGTTAACTCGTCAAGAAATAAAGGGAAATACATCTCGACTTCGTACAACTAACTCTACACCAAACATCGGATCTGATACCACTTGTTGGGAGAGAAATGCTTATCATAAAACATAATTACCTTAACCACAGTCCAATGATACAATTGCTCCCATGGTTGATGAGGGCTAAACAACCTTCTAGGAACTCCATTTGGAGCCTTGCTGGGAACACAAAATGATAAAGCAGTCCACATGAACAATGATAGAGGAACGCCAAAATCTGCCAAGAAGTTTCTCAAAGCGCCTGCAAATTAACAAACAAAAACAACTTCAGTCAATCATTATATATATGCGTTATAAATAGGGAAAACAAAAGTTTACAATATATACGAACTTGTGCCATAACGCCATGATCTTGCCCTTCTGCTTTTCAAACTAGTGTAAAGAAGGCCAAGAGCGAATATAACTGCAAGCAAACCATTCGCATATAGCCACTCGTATTGGTACGACTCAAGTGTTGGGTCTTCTGATTTTGGAACTTTAAACTCGCTTTTGATTCCCTGTCATTCAATGATACATATAACTTTAATGTGTAACTTGTGTGTAATAAGGTCCATTTGGTAAAGTAAGATAACATAGACGAAGTTAAAATGAAGAATCAAGGAGGTTAAATTGTTTAAGAATATATTAAAATAAGTGTGGTAAAATTAATATGAATGTGGATTTGTGGGTAAAAACTATAAAATTCTGAGAAAATATGTGTGATTTTTTTTTAAGAAGAAAGAGATGAAAAATGAAATTTTAGCCTCAATAATATTTATAATCTAAGTTCAATAAAAATTACACAATTTCCATGATCAAATTTCCTTGATCTCCATAATTAATCCCCTTCATCTCCTTCATTCCCTCACCAAATGAGATTAAGTGCCCATTTATTGCCTGTTTGGTTGGAGTGGTGAAATGTAAATAGAATGGAATCGGTTAAGGAGTCGAGAGGGAAACGCAATGGAAATTATCGGATTACTTTCATGTGTTAAAAGACCTCTAAACAAACATACTTTATTATTAAGTTGGAATCATTCCGTTACCGTTAAAAAACCTCTAACATTTCATTTTAGTCATTAAACAAACATGATTTTTGATTAATTTAGAATTATTCCGTCTTCGGAAATGGTTCTTACTAATTTCAAACGGACCGTAAGAGGATTATTCTCCCTCTTTATTCTTACAATCTTAATCCCCTTAAGTTTTTACCCTACCAAAAGCAAATCAAACACAGCAACTAACTAATAGGTATTGATCGATCAAGTCTTACTTTGATAGCCTCTTGAAGGAAAAGCACGGCAATGAGCATGCCTAAAAGCTCCTCGGCTATTCGGGTAATTCTATCGATGATCTCACAAGCATTAAACACGGCCATAATCATCAATATCAAAGCCGTCCACAAATTAACCCTGCACATTAGACGAATAGTTGTTCACCAACTTTAACGAGATAAAACCCTAATTGATATGCATTATCATGATCTAAAAGTGGTAAGTATAAAAGAGATACATACCATGCAACCCAAGGCAAGAAGAGAGGGCTTCCAAGATACTGTCTTTGCTTAGCAAATTTATACAAGAGCTTGTACATCATCACAGTTGGCTCTGCGACTCCTACTATCACTAGAGGTTGACCTCCCACCAAGGATTGTATCATTCCACATATGGCCGTAGAAATTAACGTCTCCACAGCACTTATACTTCCCTCTATAATGGAAAGATATTAGTATGCATAATGTATAACTACAACACATATACGAAGATCAATCCATTACGTACCCGTCTCATGGCTTAATTGCTCTCCGAATGCAATGGCAGGCAAAGCCGATGCAAAGAACATGTAAGCACTTGGACTAAATATCCTACAAGTATATTAAAAAAAAAAAAAATCTTGATAAATTTTCTTTTATCAATTTATTTTAGGATCGAAATTTATCATGATATCAAGTTTTGACGTAAAGTTATTACCTGAATCCTGAATGTAGACCGGCCAACCAATCTTGCTTGTAGCACGAAACTCTTCCTCCCACATCGCTTACGATTCCTCTAAATGGAGCATGGATATTCTCCATTTCTATTTCGTTTCACACGAACAAATAAGTGACCTATAAAAGAAAAGGACAAATAGTAGTTAGTTGTCAATTTTTAGTTCATTCGTATAATTTTTTGAAATAAAAACTATATTATGAAGTCAATTTGCTCAATGAATGAATACAAAGCAACAACGTACCGGGAAACGTATATTTGAGATGATATTGAATCTCTTTGGAAGGGTTACGATGAGTTTGTGTAGTAGCAAAAAATGAAGTTTATACTCTTACTATCGTTATTGCATGGTGCATATTCATGTATATATATGTAGGGTTTGTGGTTGACTATGAAGAATAAATTGGTAACGTACGCCACACACTTCAAAATGTAGCCGTCGCACGCCTTATTTTGGCGGCCGTGGACTTTCAACATTATTATTTTTTTAATAAATTAAATCAATATTAATAACTATAATTAATCAAAATGATGTTTAAAATAACGGATGGATCATATGAGTAGAGTCTTAGGCAGTGATGTAATAGTAGAAGGATTAGTTGTTGATTAAGAAGAACATGGGCGGGCCCCATTTGATGAATTTAAAAAGAAAACACATTGTAAAATAGATTATAAATACACTAAATTTAAATGTTGCATGCATGTTATTTATCACAATATTTGATAATATTTTTGTATGAACTAGTCGACTTGGGCTGCACCTGCACACCGATATACTAAATTTAATCACGATACGTACGTACTTTATGGTAATATAAAAAACCCATCTTTGTGATCGATGGTCTCACCTAAATAAAAAATTCGGTTGTATAATTTAAGTTTAGGAAATAACATGAGTGTTGATATAGATATTTCGTATTCATTATTCAATCGATCGAGTTTGTAGCTAGCAAATCGTTTTTAACTTTTGGGTAAGGGTAGAAATTTAACTTGGAAAACTAGGTATGAAATTGTTTGTACGTTTCTGTGTAAGGTGTGAAACTGTGAATTTTGATTTGGAAAATAGTAGCACAATTTGAGGTTACTATCTTAATGACACGATCATTACAATCCCCTATACGTATAGAGTAATGATAATGAATTCGAGCAGTTTTAATAGATTATGTGTTCTTATTTCTTTTCTTAAAGAAAAGGATTCAAGTTCTTACTATCGAAAAACCCACGAACCAGTATATTAGAATAAAATCTAATGATTATCGGTATTGAGTCAAGTTATTTCAGTTTGAGTCGTATCATATCGGACATAAAGTGTTTTTATTGACCATTTAGATTCACTTCGGTTGATACGAGTCGGGAATTTGTTGAAATCGGGTTATAAGTTGATTTCAAATGGATCTATTTTGAATATATCGGATTAATTTTAGTCATATTATTCTAATATACTCAAGTTCGGTCATTTTCTTGCTCGGGTTATTTGGATTTTAGGTTTTTTTCCTCATGTTTTGATGTCAATTAATTTTTCGGCTTCTATATACAATTTATTGGTGATTTTTTTTTCAATTAACATGTATGTCACAAGAGTTAATGGAAGTTGTTGCAATGTTGTTCGGTCTTCCATATATGTAAGGCCTTTCTTATGATAAGTCACATTAGTTTTTTCCTTTCAAAAAAGAAAAAACTAACGTGACTTAAATTTTAAGAAAATATATTTGTTGAGCTCATTTCAGTAGGGACATTTCGAATTCTTGAGTCCTTTCGTTCGGATTGCTTTGGGTTTTAGACAGAATTACTTTGAGTTATTAGATCGACTATGTAATGTAATTCGGTTTGGATCATTTCGGATTAAATCATTTTTTGTCATACCGGTCACAAATGCTTATAATAGTTTCTTTTTGGATATTAGTAGAATTTGAATCACGGGATCGGATTGGTTTTTTTTAATTTTTATTGGGTGACATTTTATTAGGACAAACGTCCATGGCTTATACAAATATATTACTAGTATCTCTTTATTGAAAAAGAATATGTTGAGAGATGTGTGTGTTCCACATTGACAATACGAAATTATATGAGCCTAACATATAAGTTCTAGGTTTACTGCTGATATTCTCAATTTGTTTTAAAATTGAACCTCGAATGTATGTGTGTTAGGTTCACTTTGACGTGCATAATCCTCCACGCCTTATATCCGCCGGATATAAAAAGATAAATTAACATGGTATCGGAGTAGGTCCGATTTAATAATAAAACCCGAGTATGATATTTTGAAAGCAAGCTAGGTTAATTATCAAGATTATAGCCTCTCTAACCTAACTCCTTATCTATATCGTCATCTAAAATAGAAAATAAGGAAATTACGCTCCATGTTTAATACTCGGTCAATTTACTTGTACGAATCAAGTTATCATTAAAGCAAAATCTTAAAGTCAAAAATGCCCAATTCGTAGGTCTTTATTTTATCAAATCTGATGTGTCAAATAACAGATCTCTTTATATCAACTCATTTTCCCCTTAATTATCCACTCTTTATTTATTTATTTAATAATCTAATTTGGATAATGGTTAAAAAGAAAGGAGTTATGTGGTTAAAAATACCGATCAAACAGTACAACACGAATACGTGAGGAGCATTATAACATCATGATCAATACAAACTTTGTTGAAGAGCAACATAACAAACGATGAGCAATATAAATAACACTCTTGATTTGGTTGTAAGATCGGACATCGCTTATTCGAGCATGACCGTGCATCCATAAAAACAAAGTATACGGTTGTGTTCGAATAAATTATGTTTGGATTTATGGTCAAATCAAAAATGTTAATTTATTTAGACGAATGTCTTTTGAAAGTTCTCACTTCTTATCATCAGTCAAATCTTAACTCTCTATACATATAAAAAAAGATTATTTGAAAATATTTTTATGGCAAGAGTGAGAACCTCTAAAAATTTATTGGAGCAAAATAAATCAATGTTGTTAAATCTTTAAGAGCACCTAAATATAATAGAAGTGAATAACTATATATGGTTTTAACTTTGATATATAAATAATACACAGATAAATTATATTGTCCAATCCTATTACATGTTTATACTTAATTAGATGAATATCATTTTTAAATATTTATATAGATATTTTTTAATATTTATTCAAATAACTACACAACTAAAAAGTATAAAACATGAAGTGCATATGGATTAGACTTATCGATTCACATTAGAATTATTAGAATAATTTGTTTCTAATGAATGAGAAATATCGTTGACTTATTATTTTATTTGACGTTACAAGATTTTACCACATAATACTAAAAAAGAAGTGTATAACGCCACGTGTCATCGGCATATTAAGCCACATCGAATTTGCCACATGTCACCACCATATTAATCTATATCGGATTTGGTTACATGTCTTAATTTATATAAAGTCCATTGTTTTCATTGTTAGTTGATTTAGTGTCTTAATAAAAAAAATGATATGAGATATAAAAAAGATTATAATCGGATAACTTTTTATACTACTTGTATGTTAGAAGATTACATTTTATATAAATTTTTTAAAGTTGAGTTCTTTTTAAATCAAGATTTATGCTTAGTCATTTACTTTTTACATTTATGTAAAATATTTTGATATTTTTTAAGCATCTATCATTACTTATTTTAATCATCAATTTTTTTTAATTTCCTCTGAATGTATTTTATAACATAATGACATAGTCAATTAATACATTAATAAATATATTGAACAAATCTATTATAAAGATACTATATTATTTATATATTTTATTTAGGATAATATCTAGTTTCACATAATTTTCTTTTAGAAAAGTTTTAAAATTTTAACATTTAATTTGAAAATAATTTAAGAATAAAAATAAACGTATAAGATATAGGATATTCCAATAGACTAACTATCATGTATATTAGACAAAAATTTTGTCCTTTATTTCTAAGAAAATAAAAAAATCATTATATTTTAGCAATTGTAATATAATATGATTAAAATATATAAATATTCTTATAATAAAATTTTGTATTTTTGCCATAAAATAGTATTTTATTTTTGGTTTATTATTATACTAATTTTTTTTAATTTATGTATAAATTTTGTGTCATCACGTGCGAGGCACGGATACATAATATCTTCCTAATCATAATAATTACTTTGTTTTAAAATTGTATCCTATAATATAACCTCTTCCATTAACTATTGTAAATCAGGAAAAACTATATGGTTACAATTGACAACTAATGTAAATACGAAAGGGAAATCATGGGATGAACAATGAACATCTATTATCCATCAAATGAACAACAATATTTATATATATATATGATTTTTTATGTAAAAATATTATGTGGAACATGGTCGATTATTATCGTACGATCGTTAGTTCATAGTTAAAGTTAATCACAAAAACATTTTGCATTGTAGGTGAACACCAACAATAGAATAATAAGAACGAATATGAACATTAGATAGAAATAAATAAGCAACCAACAATTTTTTTTTTTTATGAGAAAATTATCAAAATAGTTTTTATGATAATACATCTTTGCATCTTTTTTTTAATAATAAAACCACAATTATATTTTATGATTTTTTTTTCACTATCTAAAGCCATTCATTTTATTTTTACAACTAAATCATTTCTAATTTTCTGTAAAGATAATATATCCATATCTAAAGACATAAATTTAATGATAATACAACTATTAGAAGACGCTAATTTCCTGACATCAATTTGCTATTTTAGAATTATGTTTTAGCATTTATTATTTTAATAAATATTTATTTAGTTTAACCATTTGGTAACAAAAAATTTAAAAAAAAATCTTATTGTATGGCAAAAATATTGAACTAGTAAATAGTTAAAATAAAAAAAAGGGTATTTTTGAAATTTTTGTCGTAGTGTTGACTAATTTGAATTTGATCTATCAGAGGCTAAAAGAGAAACGGCAGAGATATCCATCCGTCCAAATTTTGATAGGAAAGTCCAAATCTTATATATATATTAAAGGAGTACCACTTCTTGTCACGTGTAACACAGAAAAATACTAACAGTCACGTGTCATTTTAGCATTTAACTATAACTCATAAAATATTAATTAAGTTTATTCATTAAAAAAAATATTTAAAGAAATATGTATAAAAACATCAATTCTGCTGAAAAAATGTATAAAAATATAGATTCTGTTGAATCCCACAAGAAATTTAAACGTTTAATAAATTTCAACAACTAACAAAACAAAGATCTTCCCTAAGCAAATATTTATTAATATATTATATAATATTATATAATAGATAAAAATATTAACATATGAACCAATATTATAAGGGAGAAAAAAAATCATGAGTTATTATACAATTAGATATTTTATTAATGTATTATATAATATTATATATAAAGTGTACAAATATTTGCTGCTTATTATCTACTCTATCTAATAACAAAAAAATAGTTTATATATAATCCCTTCAAAAAATAAATAACAAAAAATATTTTTATCAAATCTCGTGCAAGGCACGGGTAATACATTAGTGTAATAACTAATTGGGTACGTTACTTTTTGAACTTACCCTCCGTTTGGTTGTAACTCCGGAAACGGATACAAAATGGAAACGAATCTAGTCCAAATATGTACCTTGTTCATGAAATTATTCCGGTTGGTTTCATGCAAAATGCATTTGTTTCCCCCTACTTTTTTACCCTATAGAGGGTATCAAAACTAATCAACTTTTACTACAATTACTTCAAACCACAAGGAATGATTCTTATAAACTTCATGAACATGGGTATACATATGGACTAGATACGTTTCTATTCCGTTTCCGTTTACGGAGTTCAAACCAAACGGGCCCTTAAAGTCGTGTCCAAAAAATGTGATGAAATTAGCTAATATAAATACATAACCGTTGAATTTCTAGCTTCAATATTTTCTATAATTAGTTTTCTTTTGAAAACACACACTTTCTAATATCATATTGGGGTGTCGTGTTCTTTTCATTATTTTCACTAATTATTCATTTACGGTAATACATTAATCAATGAGAATGAGAGATTTGATTCGCTCACTCAATCCACAAATTTTCTTTACGAGCCATGTGGTGGATACTTGTTTCTGGATTATTACGTGTCGGGGAATGATATTAATTTTTATTTAAACATATCTAATTAATTATAAAATAATTAGTATAATTTGAAAATATATTTAGAAAATTAATTTTAACGTAAATAATAATTAGGATGCTATTTTACAATACCCGTATTATCTATTCTTATACAATTTAAGATTATCACGTGTGCGGCTGCTTTTTTCGATACTGGACCCGTGGATCAGTCGAGTTGTGGTACGTGGGTTCTTTTTATGTCGATTTTCACTGGCGACTTGCTTCTTTATCTATTCTGTTCAGGGGCTTTGATTTATATTCAGCTTCGGAGACTTCTTCTTTTGCTTTTTTAGCCTCTATGACCCAATCTCTTCAAGACCACATTTTGTGGGACAGTGGAGTTGTTGATATGTGTTCGAGTTTTTTGGAGCGTTGGACAACCTTCAAGCTTTTATTCCTAGTTTTGATTTTTTTGGTTTTACCGTCAAAAATATCGTCCTCCCTAAAGCCCAACATGTTTTACCGGAGGCTTTTTATTTTGTAACTGTTTATCATATATTTGTGTAAAATTACACACCAAATTGTACACAAAATAACAAATGTCAAAAAAAAATATACATATCAGCGCGAGAAAGTTAAAATAAAATAAATACATTACACAAAACAACACAATACATTTTACACAATATAACACAATCCAAATAAATTACACAAATTAACACAAAATACTTACATAAAATAACACATTAGAAAAAACTATATCCTGATTTGCTAAATCAAACTTATAAATAACACGTTTCTTCCAATTATCTTTATTTAACAAGAATGATCATGAACATCTTTATTCTTTATAAGACTCACTCTCATTGTGCGCTTCACACACATTCTTCGCAAGGGACTGGCTTTCGGTGTGTTTTTGAATAAAGTGTTGACGATTGTGTGTTTTTGCATATATTTGGGCCTATTTTATCTTAGTTTTTGGGCTAATGGCCCAAAAAAGATTACGTCAACAAGAAAAATAGGCCAAAATGTGGGCCCGAAAAATAGGCCCATATTGTAAACTGTATTCTTGCTGGTTTTCGGTGTGTTTTTTGCGTATAAAATCCTCAAGACTACGTCACCAAGGAAAGCTATATTATTTATTTATGCCCCGTGATGCACGGAAACTTCTAGACAGTGTCGTTTTTCGTGTCGGAAACTTCTCGGACAGGGTCAAAATAGTGAGGACACGGTCAAAACACGTTTCCAACATCGGGAATGAGACGGACACACCCAAACATCATCATGAATAACGGCACAATGTGAAATCAAAGAGAGATACAAAAGAGATAAACAAGACATCAATGACCGTTACATTTGTTTTCTTTTTTGGAACTCAAGATGAATCCGACATTCTTGACTACTACCTCAATATTACTTAACGCAATCAATATTCTTATCTATCAATACTTATACAACTAATAACATATCCATGTGTGATTTGTTGTATCATATATACATCTCTTCTTATTATATATAAATTTCTCTTCGCAAGAGTTTTAAAATGATGTATTAATTTTTTTTTTTTGCCGTGTCCCCGTTTCCTACGATTTTTAGGATTGTCACTTTCCACTTTCTCGCCGTGACTATTTCCCGTATCCGTGTCCGTTTTCGTGTAACATAGTTTATGCCAAATCAGATTGGTATGTATCTTGCAATATTTTTGAGCCTATTTTTTTTAACAAGGAAAGCTACATTATTTATGCCAAATCAGCAAGAATACAGTTTACAATTGCCCAATAATTAAGATAAAGCTTATAAAATAAGCTTTAAGCAATATTATAGTACGGACTATTGTCCATGGAGTACCATTTCAAATTCATGTCTTCCCGCGAAAGGAAAACTGAGAATAAGGAGGAAGTGGAAACACCTCAAAATAAGCGAGGATTGGTGTACAACTACTTTATTTAATTGATAATATCAAAGGAATATAAGATTTAATTATTTATAAAAACTAATTTTGTAGAGATGTAATGAACGTATAAAGAAAATTAAGCTAAAATAACAATATTATACCATTGCAATTTATGACAATTTATTTAGGGATGTAGAAAATAAATTATTTTGAATTTTTTTTTTCGTAAAATGATAAAATAATATTTGAGAGTTTGAAATAAAGTAGGTTAGAGGAAATTAGTCAAACGTAAAGGTTGGTTGGTATTATGTAAAGTTTAGAGTGATTTTGGTGTAATGAATTGACTAAATGGGTTTGGTGGACCCAAGTCAACAACCGTCCACATGTTACGCCCGAATTTCCCATTTTTCCATGTTCCTGTCTTACTGGAATAGTGGAATTCATGCTATTTTCCCTTTTATTTGCAATTCATTTTTTAATACACATATTACTCCTTACATTAAAATTTTATTTCATGATTAAATTTTTATTTACCATCGATGATAATTTTAGGGTTATCTACTCTCCTTAAACTATTATCAATTTTATGTCTTAGTATATAGAAACCATTCAAGAACTTGACCTTATCGAAGGCGAAGATGGAGGTTATTGGTAGTAGAAATTTATAGCTTATTGAAGAGATTATCTTTTTATAAGTTTAGTGGGTGTTTGAACATAAAAAAAATTTGTTGTATCTTATATACATGTAAAATTACTTAAAAATTTTGTTTTTCATTTAATATTAATTTTATAAGGGTATATTTCATCCGATAAGTTACTATAAACTTACATTTGATGGTCACGGATCATATCCAGAAGTAACAAGCTTCTTTAGAGATGTCACATGAGAGGATTCCAAGGGAGGTGCGTAAATATAATTGTATGAAGAAAAAATAAATTAAGTTCTACTCATAAAATTATGTTTTACTAAAAAACTTGGTATGAAACCGTACATGTAAAAGTAGAGCACAACCTCCCATCGTCGTCATTTTCTTCCTAGTATCGTCCCCCAAAGATCTATATAAAAATTCGAGGGTCTTGGTGTCACATGCATATGCGTCTGTCCTCAAATGATCTCGTAATAGGTCGATAAGCCATGGTCGTATCATGTTGTTAGATTTGTCAACTACCAAGGCCAACGAGTTGAGTAACAGAAAATATGCAAATGCAATAACGTCATGGGGAGGCTTTGGAATAGCCAGTTGACCGTGGCCCTAGTCCTAATAGTCTCAAAAATAGCTATCTACAACTTCGTATGGCATCCGTTGGAGATAATCCAAAAGACTGAACACGCCAGTCATACCTAAAACTATCATCAATGGGAGTCAATAATGCATCTTTATCAACAAGTCCCATAATGACTCGGACATCGTGTAATGCTATACCTATCCCCCCCCCCACGACATATGAAATGTGTTCGCCTCGGGGTTCCCCCTCTCGACAAAGGCCGTAAATAATGAGTGATCGACCCCACTAAGCTGAAGGTCCTCCAACTTTGTAAGTCTACTAATCGTATCTAGTCTCCTAACGACCCTGATCACCTCGGGATCCTCATACGATAATTTATAAAAACTGACATTATCTTAGATAAACAAACAAAATGGTATTTAATATTTAACATTTGAAGAAAAATAAATTATACCATCTGAGCCCATGTTACCCTAGCTATGTGATCAACGTAATATGTCAATAACTCGTCGTCAACAAGTACATGTTCCTGTACCTTATTAAATATGTGCTTGCTCCTGCTCTACAAGTACCTGCTGCTCCATAGGTACATGCGCGCACCGGCTTAACAGGTACCTACTCCCGCTCAACAAGTGCCTGCTCCTACTCCTTCTCAATAGGTATCTACGTACTCTTGCTCACCATCTAGAATGTCATCTAGATGAGGATCACCCTCCGAGGAGTCCTCCGTATCATAATTCGGAACAAGTGATGATGGTGCCGCATTCTTTCTAAACTAATCAAATCTTCGTAAAGTACCTAAATGCAAGTCTAAAATCATAATAACGGCAAAATAACAAAAACGATAAAAACATTAAAAACTTACATTAAACCGGGATAAAAGTTGTCTTCTACTTTGAGATTGTTGTGAACCTCCGATATTTGAATCTCGAACCATTATTGTACCAATCTCGAACTTCTTTTTTGTTTTTTAATTGGAAAAAAACTGTGTTTTTCGGAGCTTTCGTGGCGCAACTACGAAAAGAGGACAACTATCGCGGTGCGGACTGCACTTATCCTTAAAATAGGATTTGGGGCGCATGTGCACAATCCACGGTTCAACGCGCATGCCGCGCTCCATCCGGACGCAGCGCAACCCGAATATACTGTCTCATAGATGTTTTTGGACCTTTTCGAATAACATTACTAGTAAAAAACTAATAAAAAATTTAATCTCACAAATATTATACACTACCAAACATTTACGGTTTAAATTTTTTAAAACGATGGAAGAATCTACGTCAAAACGGTAAACACCAATCAAATAAGCTTTCTCATTGAAATTCTCTTTTATCTTTCCCCCATATCAAACGCCATTCCGAGCTGCAATGGCGACTTGACGTAAAATGTATAATGGAAATGGACAAGGAAGCAACTTGACACCTCTACTTTCTCACTCTCAACGTCTCTTCCAAGTCAAGTGACCATTCCAATTTCTTACAAATTATAAATATAATTACTTTTATCTTTTTAACTGGCTCAAATTTTGACTTGAATAGACTTCCTAACAACAATAGAGTAGTAGGTCTATATAATTTTTTTAAATAAAGAAATCAATTCAATATACTATATAATACGTACTCTAATATATCAAAATTCCGAAATAATTCACAATCGTTATACAGAACCGTCGATCTATATAATAAAGTGTAAGTTCAAGAAAATCAAGTAAAATAACCGTCGATCTATATAATGAAGTGTAAATTTAGAAATGTTTTTGTTTAAATTTATTTTAATGTCAATTAATAAAATTAAAGTAAATTTATAGAACGCCAAAAGAACGAGATTTACAAAGTGGACTAAGATACTATCATTCCGATTCTTTCCTTTATAATATCATGCTTGATGCTTTGAGGAAAGGTAAGTAGTAACTTTTACAAGGTTAAATTGTTCAAAAAAATATAAAAAAAAGGATCATTGGTATCAATTAGTCAATAGATGGGGTAAAGTGAGTCCACTAAACAATTATAAATTAGAGTGCTTATTTTAGTAAAATTACTCGTAAATTATAAATTTTACGTCTGGTTCAATCCATCGACATTGCTCTAGGTTAGGATCGGTAAAAAAGGTAACCAACCTAACCGCTTTTCCAAAAAAAAACTGTATATTAGTTGAAAATTTATTTGTTTTTTTTCTTTCTTCCTTTCCAATTCGAAAACCCTAAAGGACAAACTTGTTCGACATATCCAAATAATCTAATAATGGTTCCGAAAAGCTAAAGACTAAAGTAATTAAGCTGATCAATGAAAGAATCCAATACTTGTCTATGATGATATCACACAACCAATACTAGTTTAGTTTTCTAAGAGTTTAAATTAACACTTTCCTCATTTTATTATGCATATGCACATGTTCTCCATTGTTTTGTTGTAAGATAAAATGCAGAAATATTGCCTTGTTTTCTGACACAAAACACATATTAAGCATAAATTAAATCACGACAAAGAAGCATAAACCTAATTTAAAAACATCTATATATAAATGGACAAACACTTAAGTATAGTTTAATAGTAAACACTATACATGACAAACAACCAAGATTTAACAAAGATAAATTACCCTACCTTACCATTATATGCATCTACCTTGTCATTTGTAAAATGTCATTAAAGTTTCACAATGTTTAAAAGAAATTGTATAACTAGTGTGACAATTATAACCATTATTAACATCAATTTATACATTATAAATAAAGTATTGTATAGAGTCCGTATAAGCTTATTGTGAAAAAACATAAGTTAGGCGGTAATATATTCAAAAATGTAGTTTATAAGAGCTTATGCAAACTAATTTATATTTTATTTCATGTAATTACATGAAGAAAGCTGGCAGAAATAGTTAATTGAGTGACATATAGTATATACAATTTTATATAAAAATTATATTCAAATAAAAAGGGAGATTATATTTAAATATTTTTTTACATTTATATCAGCTCATTAATCTTCGTTTTTCTAAGGTGTTTATTTATGTCACTTTATACATTATTAATGTTAATTTTCTCCTATTATCGAATACATTTTAGTTTAAAATCCAATTAAACTTGGTTGTGCAAAACATTGATATATCAAATAGAATTTCTTCCATAAAATGGAAATATAGATGAGTTTACAAAACAATATGATTCAAATAGATGCCATATTATGTTTGTCATGTAGTAAGCATTAAATTGTGAAGCTGTCATCCTCAATCTTGGGCACAATACACTTTGGGTCCCTCTAATTTTTATCATTCTTGCAACCACTTTAGTTTGAAATATTCACATTTATTTACTCCCTTTGTCTCTTCATTTTCCCTCTGGATTCAATCCTACTTCAAATTCACCAGGAACCCTAGAAATCTTTCATACCCAAAAATGTTCAACTTCAATTCTCATTTCATACTCATTTTTATACTTCTGTCAGTCTCTTCCCCAATACCCAGTTCAGCAAACACAGAGTTAAGAGCTCTAATGGATATGAAAGCAGCAATGGACCCAGCTAATCGGCTCCTGGAGACTTGGACTGTCGACGGAGACCCATGTTCCGTCGACAAGTTCGCCGGTGTTGCCTGCAACGAGCTGGGAAAAGTCGCCAACATTTCCTTACAAGGCAAAGGACTCGCCGGAGAAATTCCGCCGGCGATCGGTGATCTCACGAGTTTAACCGGATTGTATTTGCATTTCAATTCCCTAACTGGGCAGATTCCCAACGAGATTTCGAATCTCATGGAGCTCACTGATCTCTATCTTGATGTCAACAATCTCACCGGCGGGATTCCCTTGGATATCTCCCGAATGCAGAGCCTTCAAGGTAATAATATATATTTTAAAATAAATAAATTCAAAATAAACGTCTATTTCAGATGTAAATTCAGAAGTTTCACTTCCAGTCAAACGGGTTGCCTTCATTTTGGGGGAATTCAAGATGAAGACCCCCTTTACTGCTAGTTAGATGGATAAATTTATGTTGCAGAATTATTTATAGTACCTATCAATGATGTTTTGGTCTTTGTATCATTTAATCATTCAATAAAATAATGTGTAGGACCCAAATTTCATGTTTCAGAAGTCCATTTCAATTGGGTACTGAGTAGTATTCAAATAATGAGATTAAAGATGATCATTGAACTTGGATCTATTCTGATTTGTGGTCTTTGAATTGATTGCAGTTGTACAACTATCCTGTAACCAGTTAACAGGCACAATTCCTGCACAGATAGGATACCTAAAGAAGCTCAATGTTCTTGCAATTTCATATAATCACTTATCTGGCTTTTTTCCTCCAAATCTCGGTAACTTGATGATGCTAAGAGCTCTTTATCTAAGCAACAACAATCTCTCTGGTTCAATCCCTATCGGCATTTCCCACATTCCTCAGCTTCAAATGTTCGACATTCGAAACAATTCTCTTACTGGAATTGTTCCTCCTGGTGAGCTTCAAGATATGCTGTTTAGTCTTAAACACTAAGGTCCTGTTTGGTATCCACATCAGTATATGAACCAAACTTACATACAAGACTTAAATGACTCTCAGTTTTGCTTTGGTATTCATATTTCCATCTACAACTGCATTGCGTTACCATGTTTGTTTCCATCTACAACTGAAGCACTAAAGAAGCTACCCCTTTGAATCTGTCTTGAAGATATGCTGTCTAGTCTTAAAGTGTGTACATTTCTTTTCAAACACTAAGGTCCTGTTTGGTTTCCACATCAGTATATGAACTAAACTTACATACTAGACTTAAATGGCTCTCACTTGAGCATATATAGCAGTGCAGTGATTTTTGTATTTTTTCTTGTGTATATTTTCTTCATTTATGACAGTAAACTAACTACATTTGTGCTACCATGTTTGTTTCCATCTACAACTGAAGCACTGAAGAAGCTAACCGGAGGATTCCTGTACTCGAACAACTCAGGCCTATGCAGCCATCTATTTCCTTCATTAAGGCGTTGCACCGCCTTTGACGTCGGAGATATAGCTACTTCAACGCAGCAACCGTTGGTCGGACCAATAACACTAAAAAACCACACTCCTTCAATCAACACCGAAGAAGTAAAAAGCTCCAACCTGAACTGCAACGAAGCCACTTGCTCGAATTCATCTCGTTCGTCTCAAACCATTATTGTTGTTGGGTTGGCATTGGCCACTTTGATGCTTGCAGCTGCTGGTTTTTTCACTTACTTTCGCTACAGAAGACAGAAGCAGAAGATCGGAAATGCTGCTGATGTTTCCGACAGTCGGCTTAGTACTGATCTTGCAGCTGATCCTCACAGTAAAAGTGCATCACCATTGGTTAGCCTTGCGTACTCGAATGGGTGGGACCCACTTGCTGATGGACTTAACAGCGACGAGTTTCCTCAGGAGATTCTTCAAAATTTCAGGTTTAACATGGAGGATGTTCAATCAGCAACTCAGTATTTCTCTGGGGCGAATGTGCTTGGTAGAGGAAGCTTCTCGACGGTTTATAGAGGGATATTAAGAGATGGATCCATGGTGGCAATCAAAAGTATTAATGTGAGCAGCTGTAAAGCCGAGGAGGATGAGTTTGTGAAAGGGATGAAATTACTCATCTCTTTAAGACATGAAAATCTGGTTTTCCTTAAAGGCTTTTGCTGTTCAAGGGGGAGAGGTGAATGCTTTCTTATATATGAGTTTGCGTCAAATGGAACTCTGTCGAGATATCTTGATGCGAGTAGCTATGGAGGAAGCAAGCCAGCTGAGATTCTTGATTGGCCCACGAGAGTTTCCATCATACATGGCATTGCACAAGGTTCAAGTTTCTTTAAATACTATAAGAAGATAATAAGTTACTACATCTAAAGTGGGACATTCCAAGTAGGGAGGCACATGATTGGACCGAAAAACTGGACCGGACCGGATATTACGGGTCGTTCCTGGACTGTAATTGTAAAAATTCGGTCGGGTCCGGACCTGGACCGTGATTATACAAATTCGGTCCGGTTTGGTCCGAGATATTACAGCTCGGTACTAAACTGTAATTGTAAAAATTCGCTCCGGTCAGGTCCAAGATATTATGGTTCGGTCTTGGACTGTAATTGTAAATATTCAGTCCGGTCCGGTCCAAGATATTACGGTCCGATCCTGAACTATAATGTTCCGATCCGGATAGTTAATTTACACATTTAATTTTTTGCACAGAAATTGCATATGGTCCGGTCCAAACCCGGATCGGACCGGATTTTTAATCCCATACAAAAATATTTAAAAAAAGAATCTATATGATCCGGTCTGGACCATTTGGACAGTCTTAATTCCAAGTCTATTCTCTTATTGTCCGTGGATTTTAGGATGAAATTTCACCAGATTTATGTGTTATGATATAAATCTCAACACCGATGCTAAATTGGTCTTTTTTCTACTTGATTTCCATGCAGGTGTTCAATATTTGCACAATGAGAATGCTACCAAACCCGCACTTATCCACCGGAACCTCTCAGCCGAGAAGATCCTAATGGATAACAGGTTCAACCCATTGATCTTGGATTCCGGGTTGCAGAAGATACTAGCAGATGACCTAATGTTTTCAGCCCTCAAGGTGAGTGCAGCAATGGGATACCTTGCACCAGAATACATTAAAACAGGCCGGTTTACCGACAAAAGCGACGTGTATTCATTCGGTGTTATAGTCCTCCAAATACTTTCCGGGAAGCAAAAGATCCCGAGCAACACAATGGCAAGGATGGTAACTGAGCAGCCACTAGCTGCACGCTTAAACGAACTTATTGACCCGAATCTTAATGGGAAGTTCTCCATCTCGGAGGCTTCTAAGTTAGCAAACCTTGCTATGACTTGTACTAATGAGGATCCTAGCCAACGACCGACTATGGAGGAGGTGGTTCGAGAGCTTAACACGAGAGGCTGAGATTGTTTGTCGATGATCGGATTCTGATCAATGGATCTTGCTGTGTGCAGTTTAAGCTGCAGTTAATCTTTGTTAGTTATGTGTTTGCCATATAAAAAGAGGAAAGTATTTCCTAATGTAACATTAGCTTCAAGAGATGAAAAACAAGTAAATAATTATAACAAAATCAAGACATGAATGTCATACCATCCCTTTGTATTTCCCGGTTAGATCTGTACATAGATTTCTTCTAACCACGATTTTCGAAATATGCTACATCATTTAACCCAATGTTAATGTGGTTTGTCGAGTTTCGGTAAATTATCCATTAATCCCTAACCTTTTATACTTTTTCTAAATCTGTCCCGAATCTTTTGATTTTCAAATCCTTAACCTTTTGAAATAGGTGCACTGTTATTGTAGTTAACATTTCGTTATGTCTTATGTGGCATGTCCACGTGTAATGACAATTGATGACTAATGAACCTATAATATTAAGATTAATTTAAAAATAAAAAATAAATTATAATGAAATAAGCCTCCCTTACTTTATATTTAATTGTATATGAACACCCCTTATATGGGTTTTTACACAAAGTCACCCTTAATTAAGAACAGTCAACAAAACAACTCACCGGGTAGTGTTAGTTTGAGTCATTTTATGTTTGCAGCAGTTTTTTCTAATGTTTTGTTTTGTGGAGATTTGATATTCTATTGTATTGGGTCGCCGTCTACCATCTTCGTGCATCCTTGTACCAATTCAAGTGTTTTAGTATTACCACACCATTCCCTCATCGATAAGTTGTTATTAGGGCTTCTTAAAGATAATTGGTTATCAATAAATTCAAAACAAAACTTTTAGGAAAATATCCCTTCATCGTGTTTTTATTTTTTTCATTCTAGAGAAGAAGATGATAAATGATAATTAAGTTTATTAAGTTCTCCACCTCGAGATCTAAGGATTTTCTTATACCGAGAATTTTTTAGCTTATTTATGAAAACTTTAACTAACCACTCCTAAATTGAAAATTACTAATATTATTTTAAAATAAAAGGGATTTTCGATGAGTCTTTTTGTACGAATTCTTTGGAATGACAAAATTTTAGAAGCTTTATCACCCACTCAAGTGGTAAGGCAAAGCGATTCTTTCTCTCCGTATATTTTTCTTCTTCCTTGAGAGGTTGAGTCACTATATTAACAAATTGGTAGATAAAAACAAATGGAAACTGGTTCTAGTAAAGCGAGAGTGTCTTAAGATTTTGCATATTTTCTCCGTGGATTACATCGTTTTGTTCACCGAACTTCTAGTACTGCCCAAGTTGATGACAAGTTGAAAGAACGTTTACAACTTAAAGAAGGCATGCCGGTTTAAGAGGTTTCGGAAAATATTTAGGGATAAATATTTCTTAATGGAAGGATTGGTCGATCTGACGTGATTAGTGCCATCGAAAAAATAGACAAGAGACTTGCTGCATGGAAAGGGAGAGTTCTGAGTTTGGTCGGAAGGACCACATTAATAAGGTTTGTCTTAAGCTCTATTCCCTCTTATATTATGCTTACAATCAAGCTTCCAAATTTAGTCCGGAGGAAATTCGACATAAAAAGACACAAATTTTGATAGAACGGTTATGTAAATCACACCTCATGCTAAGCAACACACGAAATGAAAAAACATAAATGCATAGTTAAGAACTTAACTTGTATTTTTATTTAATTATATATATACACACACCATGCGCTAGTTTTTGGTGCATTGTTTGTAGTACACACGTTCCAATGGGAACACCCCTTAACACTTTTCATCGACAAAGCATTCTTTTTCTCGTACAACCTTACAACTCTTGCCGTTAAGGCATACTGACTTGTAATGACAGCTTATAGAAGCGCAATCTCGTACTTGTACTGAAAGGAAGAAAATTAAATATTATCCTACTTGAAACAATAAAGATAAAAATAGAAACAGAAAAATGTGCTTACCCAAGGGGATCGTTGAACCTAGCATAATTAGGAATATTACAAAAAGTTTATATTCAAGTACGTTAAGAACGGAGAAAATAAATATTTTCTTTTGTATCTGTACATGTAGGATAATTGTCCAATACAACAACTCAATCCAATTTATAGTATGCTTAAATTTAATTCATATTTTTATTTCATAATTTTTTAACTAACACTATTCCTTTAATTTAACAGCATGTGCATGCACACATTCCATGTTCCCACGCACTAAAAGTTATTAATACAACACCTAATTTATTCATAAAAATTATTTAATTAATTTTAAAAATTAGAGATAGGCTTCGTTTACTATATAAAGAGGCTTCGACCAATTTCAACAAACAAATTTTATTTCCATGAATTTAAAAAAAAAATCTATGAAAAGTAATACAACTTTTAGGGCATCATACTTTACTTTCTCAAATTTTAAAGATTTTGAAGCATCGGATTTGATATTCTCAATTTTTAAAGATTTTATCTGAATTTCATCTATAACTTTGAACAATTTCAAAAATTGATAAATTTTAAAAAAGACGAATGTTTGGACGTGGACATTCTCAATGCATCCTATAACCTATACAAATTTTTTCACAATTTTTAGAGCATGGGATTAGATTTTATAAATTTTAGAGATTGAGTTCAAATTTTATATAATATATATCCTTTGACCAATTTCATAAAATTCTTCTGGTGTTTTTTTTCACAATCTTATTAGTTCCTTTTGACTTGATTAATTCTTAATTGTTCTTTCACAAAACTTTCTCACAATCTTATTAGTCCCTTTAGACTTGATTAATTCTTAATTGTTGTTTCACAAACCTTTTAACCTGAGACACCTTTTATATGACACACTTATTGATCTGGTAATTTTCTCCTATAAATCTCCATCCTCTTCATATTTGACTCATCGTAAATTTGACTATAATGTATGCCAATCCTACCTACTTTTGTTGGCTTTGTAGGATCCAAGTTAAGCACAAGTCCGACCTCCTTAATCTAGTTCCGGCCCATCTAACTCAGTCTGATTCAACAAATGAGATTCTATATCCGCTGAAATTAATCTAATTTGCAAGGGCTGCTTAAGTATCCAAACAACTTGATCGATCGGGTATATGTCTCCGGCCTCATCCAAGAGTAATAGACAACGTCCGTGATCAGCTGATGGCTTCACCCGCTATATTATGATATTATTGATGTATTTCTTATACCCTCAAGATATCCGAACTGAGTATACAAATACCGGTGTTTGCTTTCATAAGTTTGTTCAGTTCCACGAGGCCATTCAAGGTAGAATTTAAATTATTCGACTTGCACACAAAGGACAAATCCCCTTGAGTCATGATTGCCCAATCAACAACAACAACACAATTCTTAGGGTCCTTGAGCAGATCATTATTTAGTTTTATCTAGCTACATATATTAGTGTACACATCTCGGCAATGGGTCCACATCTCAACGTATTATGGTGGGCCAACGCTCTTGCTATTGGCATCGGGCTTTATGATATCTTTTGTTATGTTGAATGAAGCATCATCGTACTTCTCAAACACACCAAAGAACATTATTGGTATTTTGTCTTGTGAAGATTTGATATTTGGTTTTCTTGGATCGTTGTCTACAATCTTCATGCATCCTTCTACCAATTCAAGGATTTTAGCCCTACCACATAATTCCCTAATAGCTCGGTTGTCTAGGGCTCCATGTATTACAAAGAGAATTGATTGTTAATTAGTTCAAAACAAGAATGTAGGAAAAAATATCCCTTCATCGTGTTTTTATTTTTTTCCGTATTTTGGAAAAGAAGATGATAGCTATTGAAGTTTATTGAGTTCCCCACATTGAGATCTAATGATTTTTTATACCGAGATTTTTTAAGCTTATTTTATGAAATTTAACTAACAACTACTAAATTTAAAAATTAATAATAGTATTTTAAAATAAAAGGGGTTAACAATGAGTCTTTTTGCCCGAATTCTCTGGAGTGGCGAAATTTTAAAACCTTTCTCATCCACTAAAGGGTAAAGGGATAAGGTAAGGAGAACGTAACCTTTCTCTCCATATATTTATGTTCTTTGCCTTGAGCCCTTGAGTCACTACATTCACAAATTGGTAGATGAAAAATAATGCAAACCAGTACCAGTAAAGAGAGGGTGTTCTAAGATTTTACATATTTTCTTCGGGGATGACATCGTTTTGTTCACATAAGCTTCTACATCCCAAGTAGATCGATGTTATTAAGGAGTGTTTGTAGAGAAGGAAGGTCATAAGATCAGTTTCAGAAAATCCAAAATTTTCGTGTCTCCGAATGTTGATGACAAGTTGAAAGAACGCTTACCATGTAAAATAGGCACGCCGGTTTCAATAGGTTTTTAGAAAATACATATGGATAAACATTCTTAATGGAAAGATTGGTCGATATGACATTATTTGTGTCATCAAAAAAATAAAAAAGAGACTTGTTGCATAAGAAAGGAGGTTTTTGAGTTTTGCCGGAAAAATCACATTAACAAGGTTTGTCTTAATCTATATTCCCTCTTATACTATGCATATATTCAAGCTTCCAACTTCCGGGAGGAACTTGATAAAAAAGGACGCAATTTTTTCATAGGATTACGTATGCACAGTCTATAGTCCTAGACGATTACGCCGGACAAAAATTAGAAAACAAAAACCGTTAACTAGTAAAAACCCGATCGGACCGTTTTTTACCGCGGTCCTAAAATTGTAAAATCCACACCCCACGTACACCATAAGAAAGCGATGTTACGTGTAAGGCGTGCGTGTAGATTTCTTCAAAATTGGTGATTTGTGTAACATGTCTGGGAACGATGTACGGCAAATTGTAATCTTATGCTTATCTTATACACATCACCAATATCTAGACAAGTTCAATTTGTATACACGAATGGAATATTTCTGTCATAAATTATATTTTTCTGTTCTTAACTAATTAATTATTAAATTCGATGTAAAATATGAGATTCGATTAATATATGGGTTTTATTCAATTCTAGTTGATCCATATGTATGTCGACCTTTCCGTGTTAATCTTCCTATCAATGGAACACTCACGGCTACGTGGCAACGGTCAACGTATATACACTTGCTATTTAATTGGTATATTCACTATTATATTTATTCGATCTAGTGATATAATATGTTGGATTTTTAAGGAATAGACAGAAGGTTGAAGTTCAAATATCTAAGTAATATACGTAAAGAAATTTATATTGAAAGAATATTATTTATTTTTTTAGAGTAACATCATAGAACATTATATTTGAACGTAAAACAATATTAACCGATAATATTGATTGAGTCAAATACAATACATCTATCTATTATCTATTATATATATATTAAAACTGCAGTATGTGTTGTATAGAAAAAAGTAATTTAATACATAAGCGTGTCAATAAGTTGTAATTTTGATCAAATTTATGTTTAATCCATTTTTATTCAAATTAACCATAAAATAATTTTTAAAATTATTAATTTCATAATATATCTTTTCATTGATTAGTTTGTTTTTTTAATTTTAAAAATAACTATAGAAAATTCGATTTTTATAAAATTCTATAACAAATACTTTTTTTTTATACAATTAGTTCTAATACATTCTTCTAGTCATTTGATGATGATTTACTACTCAAATATTTATAATATAGAAGGTGTTTAACAACGTATTTTTAATGTGATAATGCGAATCTCAGTAATAAATAGCAGGAAATAAAAAAAAATAAGTATATTTAATTAAAAAATATTTTAAATGACGTGACAAACTCACCCTTAACCGACAAAGATGATTTCATACTTAAATTCATGATTTTACATCCTTTGTAGCAGGTCACATATAGAAAATGAATTTCTCATGCCATTTAATGTACATTTATATAGAATTGATACAAAAAAAACAGTGTATGAATATAAATATATTTCTGTTGAACGATTATTTCCAAATGATGTATTTTTGTCTGCGATTGCTGTCAACATGAAATTGAATAAAAAGAAAAGAAATGCATTAGACTTTGCATATAAAAGGGTTCAAGAATAGTATCTTCTTCCTCGACAAGAAGAAATCATAAAGTATAGAAATGAAGTTAGTTTGGTCGCCTGAAACGGCTTCTAAAGCCTACATCGACACCGTTCGAGCTGTAAGTGATATTGTAATTTCAAAATCTACTGAAATTCCTCGATTTCGTGTTGGTACTGAAATGTTGTTGAATCATGCAGTGCGAAATCAATCATGAATCTGGAGTAGCTGAGCTAATTTCATCCATGGCGGGAGGTTGGAACTCGAAGATCATCGTGGAGACATGGAAACAAGGTGAATCGATCGCCACCAGCATTGGCCTTGCAATTGCCAGCCGCCATACCGGCGGCCGCCACGTCTGCATCGTACCGGATGAGGATTCCAGATTAGAATATCTCCGATTAGTTGGAGAAGCTACGGAGGGAGCTTCGCCGGAAATGATCGTCGGAGATGCGGAGGAGTCCATCGGAGATGCGTCGATGGATGGGGTGGATTTTCTGGTGGTTGATTGTCGTCATCGGGATTATTCTAGGGTTTTGATGGCTGCTAAGATTAGTCAGAGAGGGGCGGTTTTGATCTGCAAGAATGCTTTCACGTCGGGGTTCAGGTGGCGGGGTGTTATCGACGCCCGGCGTTACAGGGTGGTGAGGACGGCGTTTCTTCCGGTGGGGGATGGGCTTGATATGGCCCACGTTGGTGTTATTAGCGGCGGCGCTAATGGAACAGAAAATGTCAGGAGGCGGTGGATCAAGCACGTTGACCAGTGTTCCGGCGAGGAGCATGTCATTAGAACCTGTTGACTTGCTATTTTATTTATATATTTAATTTTAAAAGTGGAGTTGACTTCTGATATTTACTTGAAAAACTGATTTTCCATAATTAACTTATTTTCTGTGTCATTTACAATTTTGTACATAACAAAATTATTTAACATTGTTGTACAAATGTATGTATTATTCCATGCTATATTGGTGATATGTATTTTGGTTGTAAGAATAAAAGACGAGTGTAGCCTTAATTGTGCTATTTATTTGTGGTTCACATATTCGTGAAGATTTCATATTATTTGTCTATTTATAATTTTTTTTAATATATTATGAAATATTAAAGTAAAAACTAAAAATAAAAAGAGGAAGACAATATTTGTTCCCGCACGAACTATATAAGAGAACAATAAATATATATTTTATTTTTCAAGAATAGTAAATTAGCGCAAGGCAAGGGTGGTCGTAGATCACGATATCGATTACGTGGCAAAGCTTCCAACTATAAGGTCTATTCCGCTTCTGGCTTCCAAGGTCTAGCCTCACTTCTGCCTCGATATTTTCAATAAAAAAGCATATACTTTTGAATTTCTGAACTAACTTTCTTTTCTAAAGTATGTCACATGTTTGTGCGTGTCTAAAGCCCATGTTCTTTCTTTTAACCGATCCCATTGAAAGGGACTTTTTATTGATAGATCGGATAAACCCACTAAACTGACTTTCGTTTCCAAGGTCCGACCGTAGTCATCATTGACCCTTCTAGTTTGTTCGGATATGTGGACAAATGCCTTCGGTTCAAATCCCTTAGGGGTCCTTTCATACCCTTAAGCATCTTGCACAACCTGTATTGGTAAGTGCCATGTTCCCAACACACCCAATTGTTTCTTACCACATCACCAAAGCTTTCATGGTCAGCCCACGTATCAAAAAACTTGAAGCTACGTCTACCTTTACTAGTTTGGTGCCTAAATTGGAAGATGCCGGCCTTGTTATAAGAGAGATGCCATTTCTCCACGAAGGTAGCATTGCAAACACCCCATGGTCAAGCCACCCTTTGTTCATCATGATTCGATCAATACGGCTCCATATAGTGCCATTAGTCCAGGTAAACTTTTTGCTACTTGAAAAAGGAACGTCCACAAGGCCAAGATCTTGGCATGCCTCATACATTACACGACATTCATACATTCTAACCGGTTCTCCATTGATTCTCTCATCCGGATACATAACGTTGTTGAAGTCTCCAAGCACACGCCAAGGGAAATCATAATTATCAAAGTAGCCATATATGACATTCCAAGCTTCCCTTCTACTAGTGACTCTGTGCTCCCTAAGGACAAAGCATACACCAAATAAAAACTTGGTCTCCTTGCAATAGACCTTACAAGCAATGGTTTGTATGGTTATGTCAACCAAAACAACATCCATCACTCTATCATCCCACATCATCAACAATCTACATCTACTATCAAGGTGGAAATTATGAGTGAACTTCCACTCACCTAACTTCCTTCTCATAATATCATTCACGTCAGTGATAGTTGCATCAATCCTCGTCTCAATCACACAACAAAGAGAAACTTTGAATTCTTTCATCAAAGCAAGCAACCCATTTTGTATTCGGGGATGGTTAAACCCCTGAATATTTCAGACTAGTACCGTCATTGGGAACCGTTGTGGTTGCCCTCCCATTTTCTCTCATCGTCGGGTTCCTATTTCCATCAGCTTCCCTTGTCATGATCCTCTTACTTAGCCTCTTAGTGTTTACCATGTCATGTGTTGCGTTGGCAGGTGGCGTAGGAGATTTAGTCTTGGTTCTTTCAATCTCCCTGTTGAGTTGTCTCACAAATCTTCGTTGGTTCTTGGACAAGACGGTGTGAACTCACCTTCCTCCTCAGCCTCCCCATTGTTAGTTCCCATCTTATTTGCTTGTGCTTCATTCTCAGTATCCATCTTATTTGCCGGGCACAAGCTTGACGATCATGGGGCGGTTATGGATGATGTATGGTCCCCCTCTTAGTACCTTGTCCCGGTCATCATCATTGTGAAAGCTGAAGATCATCCAACCTGCTTCTATTCGGTACTTAGCCTTGACTTGTAACACCCCAAATCCGTAGGACTCGGGGTGCTACTGGGCAAGGATCTCACAATGGATCCTGACCCTAGACTAACTACAAGTTCACTGGATCTTACAACAAGGTACAAATAGATTAAAACCAAAACATCAAACTGTAGATATATAAATCAAAAGGTTTACAGAAGAACCGCTGAGTACAAAGTAAACATGTATCTGTACATACAAAAAGTCCCCATAACCCTCGCATAACCCTAATGTACGAAGCCCTCAGCGGATCACCCCATCTGGATCACTCTGCAGCTCTCCTAACCTGCAAAGGATCTACAACACAGTATAAAACCGTTAGCTAACCATACACATATATATAGAAGATGCATAAGCACAAACACACTTCAAGAACTATAAACATAGAATCATGCTGTCACACATTTACCCGGTTAATTATCTTTAAATAGTCCAACACTCAAATCATATAAATAAATGTATATAAACATATGTGACACGAGGAATATATAATCCTCGCCTCTGAGTGCTATAGCCAGCTGGAGTGGTATAAGCGCACCTTTCCGTATACCATAAGGAGTGGTAAGTGCCCTTTCCGTACACCAGAACTGGCCTGACTACAAAGAACCTCCCAGACTCCACTACGGGATGAAAGGCAAGTTGTCACAACCACTAAAATGGGCGGTCACTAAACCATAGGTCGGTAATAATCAATATCGCATGCTATAAAGCATATAACAAACACCACTCATGCATACATCCAATATAAGGATGATAGCTAAGTAAGTCCTATGGACTTACCTCAACCTCGGAATATAATTAACCTCGATTAGCTCCTAACCGGAGAACAACACTGCCTAAACAAGGCATAAAGATATATCATACTCATCATCATCCTAACCTCATACACATACCTAGCATGCTACTAATCCGCTCATACTAGGAAAGGAAATGATCTACACTACTCTAGGTAGATCCGGGACAAGACGCACCAGCGTGACAAGCGGGACGCAGGGGCGAAGAAAAGGCAACCGCAGGCGCGTCGACACACTGGCGCAGGCGTGGTGACCGTGGCCGGAGGGGCGGCGGCGCTTTGGCGCGGGTGCGGTGACATTCCGCAAGGGCGGCAACTCACATGTGCGGGGGCGGCGACAGTGCAGAACGTAATCTCCCGCCTTCTCTTTTACTCTTCACGTGATCAATTCACGTCTTCATCAACCATTAGCCATACATATACATATATATACACATTCCAACATCAATATACATCCAAGCACAACTAATCCTAAGCTAAGGAAGAGGAATCAAAGGAAGAAAGAAGAGAAGAAACACTTACCACTGCTGTGGTCCTAGGCAGCAAAGAAAGGTCAGAACAACACTCTCAGCTGGCTCTCAAGCTCAACAACAACACACCACATCAACCTCAGCAAGGCCACACCATAACTCTCTTAAAAACTTAAGGAAAAACTCAAGAACAAGCTCAAGGAGAAGGAGAAGAGAAGAAGAAGGACGTGAGGGTAGCTGGAATGGGAATGAAACCCTTGATCACGAGCCCAAGAAGACTTAAGGAGGAAGAGAAGAAAGGGTAAAGCATGGTCCAACCGGTCAACAAAGCCGGCTACAGCCGCAAGAAATAGCAGGGGCGAAAACCCTCTAGGGCGGCGTAATGCACCCGCAGGGGCGGCTCAACTCCTAAAGGTCAAGGCTCTTACATGACTCCCCAAGCCTTCATCATTCCATCAATCGTAAAGTGGCTTGGGTAGTAGCACATATTGGCCGACAAGTGTGCTTCATCACACTTAGTGTTTTGGGAGGGCCTTCGAGCATTTGATCGAGACTCTATTGGAAGTGGGAGGGGAGTATTCCAGTGTAAGAGCCTTAGTCTTTTGGAGCTGAGATAGCTTAGCCGCCCTTGCGGGTTCATGGAGCCGCCCCTGCGGGTTCGTGGAGCCGCCCCTACGGCTTGTGCAGTGTTCCGCCCCTGCGATTTCCTGCGGCTGCAACCAGTTTTGTTGACCTTTTGACTATGCTTTACTCTCTTCCCTTCCTTCCTTCTTAGCCTTTTCCTAGGCTTGTTGAGAAAGGGTTTCATCTTCTTCTCCAGCCTTCTCACGTACTCCTTTCCTTACTTTCCTCTCCTTGATTTTGATCTTGAATCCTTCTTGTTTTGGAAGAGTTTGTGTGTGGCTTTTGGTGGTTGATGATGTGTAATGTGTTGCTGAGGTTGGGAGTTAGTTGTTGAGGTTGTGTGTCATTTCCTTGCCTAGGACCACAACTGTGGTAAGTCTTCTTCTTCTTCTTCTTCTTCTCTTCTTCCTTTCTTGAATTCCTCTTCCTTAGCTTAGGATTAGTTGTGTTTGGATGTGTTTTGATAGTGGAATGTGTATGTTTATGTGTGTGTGTGGTTATGGAATGAAGAAGACGTGATTTGATCACGTGAAGAGTGGAAGAGAAGTCGGGAGGCTACGTTCTGCACTGTCGCCGCCCCCGCGCCTGGAAGCCTGCGCCCCTGCGGGAACTTGTCACCGCGCCCGTGCCTCAGTGCCTCCGCCCCTGCGGCCACCGTCACAGCGCCCGCGCCAGCGTGCCTTTGCGCCTGCGCTTGCTGCCTTTCCACCCCTACATCTTTTCGTTCCGCAGGTGCGTCTTGTACAAGATCTACTTAGAGTAGTAGTGATCCTTTCCTTTCCTAGTATGAGCGGGTTAGTAGCATGCTAGGTATGTGTATGAGGATAGAATGATGATGAGTATGATATAGATATAAGCCGGTTATGGCTTGAGGTTTATAAGTTGGATACGATCCTTATGGATCCCTTGGGTCTAGGTGTGACCCTTTTGATGGACAGTAGATTGATATCTTTGTATGCCTTGTATAGGTAGTGTTGTTCTCCGGTTTGGAGCTGATCGAGTTTGAGACTACTTCTGAGGTTGAGGTAAGTCCATAGGACTTACTTAGCTACCATCCTTATATTGGATGTATGCATGAGTGGTGTTTGTTATATGCTTTATAGCATGCGAGGTTGATTATTACCGACCTATGATTTAGTGACCGCCTATTGTAGTGGTTGTGACAACTTGCCTTTCATCCCGTAGTGGAGTCTGGGAGGTTCTCTGTAGTCAGGCCAGTTTTGGTATACGGGAAGGGAATCTACCACTCCTTATGGTATACGGGATGGTGCGCTTATACCACTCCAGCTGGCTATAGAAGTCAGAGACGAGGATTATATATTCCTCATGTCACATATGTTTATATACATTTATTTATACGATTTGAGTGTTGGACGTTATAAAGATAATTAACCGGGTAAATGTGTGACAACATGATTCTATGTTATGATTCCTTGGAGTGTGTTTGTGCTTCTGCATCTCTTATATATGTGTATGGTTAGCTAACGGTTTTATACCGTGTTGTAGATCCTTTGCAGGTTAGGAGAGCTGTAGAGTGATCCAGATGGGGTGATCCGCTGAGGACTCCGTACACTGGGTTTTATGCGAGGGTTATGGGACATTTCATGTGTACAGTTATATGTTTAAGTTGTACTCAGCGGTACTCCTGTATTACCTTTTGATATATATATATATATATATATATATATATATATATATATATATATATATATATGTTTTATGTTTTGGATTTAATCTATCTGAGCCTTGTTGTAAGATCTAGTGAACTTGTTGTCGGGCTAGGGTCAGGATCCACTGTGAGATCCTAGCCTAGTAGCGCCTCGAGTCCCACGGATTCGGGGTGTTACAAAGTTGGTATCAGAGCCTTAGGTTGACAACAATGGCACTTGCAATCTGCGATAAAGGTCGAATAGATAAATAAACAGAACCCGAAAGGGGTCTGACTTTTCAAAAGGTTTTGGTTTTGAAATGAGTACAAAGTGTTTTGGGTTAGCGTGTACGAGAAGCCATCACCTCTCTGAAGATCTCGACAGTATAGATATATATAGATATTATGTTGTGATTGACTGTATATATCTATACATATGGCATATATATAGCCTTCTAAGTTAGGTTTGTGTCCTCTGCAGATGGTTCGGACTAGAGCCTTACCTACAGTTGGACGAGGTAGAGGTAGACCCCCTCTAGGTAGAGGACGAGGTAGGATTCCCGCTGTTGATCCACGTGCAGCGGAGGAGATTCACGAAGATGTTGCTGAGAGTGTCGTTCTTGAGACTGGGAACGGGGCAGTTGGGAGACAAGGATCACAAAGAGTCCAATAAGATCACTTGGATCGTGTCTCCATGGGTGGATCAGAGTTCTGTGCGTATATTAGACGTGTGGAAGAGGCTGCCAGAGCAGGTAGACGTGCCCCAGATCTACGGGCACAAGAGGGATTATCTGGGAGATCCCATGGAGTTACTCAGGTGCCAGCTGTACCGGCACGTGCTGCTGAGACTCCTCAGGTTCTAGAGGAGCATAGAGGGCCTCAACTAGATACTTGGTTGAAGGCATTCCATCAGCTGGGAGTACCCCCTTTCTCTAGGAAGGTGGGGTTAGAGGTGGAGTTATGGATCGGACATGTAAACTCAGCTCTTGAGTCTATTAGATGTCCAACTGACAGACATATAGAGTTGGTGCAGACTCTATTCAGAGATTTGACACAACATTGGTGGAGATCTGTACGGGGTCAAGTCACTAGTTATGATCAGATGAGGACTATGATCCGAGAGCGTTTATGCCCTGCCTCATTGAGGAGAGAGAAACTGCGGGATTTTGTTGAGGCTGGGTTTGAGGATGTACCAGTCTCAGAGGCCATTAGGAGATTTCAGGAGGAGCTGACATTGCTGGGTCCAGCTGCACCTTCTGCAGATCAGCATGTGTATCTTTTCTCCCGACGACTGAGGGATGCTACCCGGACCTATATGGCGGGATTTCACTGTGAGACTCTGATGGATTATTAGGACAGAGCTTCCGATTATGAGAGAGAGCAGGCTGGACAGAGGAGAGATTCTCAGACCGGAGGGTTTGAGAAGAGACAACGTACTGGGCAGACTAGTGGTACCGGTGGAGCAGCTAGTTCAGGTCGAGGCTAGAGACGCCAAAGTCACCCCTCATCTGCACCGGTTGCTGATAAGGGACGACAGTGTTATAACTGTGGTGATCCTAGACATATACGACTAGAGTGCACGAGGCCACTAGTGACTTGCTACACCTGTAGTAGACCGGGTCACAGAGTTGTCTTCTGCCGACAGGGCGGAGCTGCATCTCAGCAGGGTTCTTCTCCTCCTAGTGTAGCGGGAGATGGGCAGAGGCCACCTCAGCAGCAGCAGACACAGGGACAGCAGAGGGTCTCAGATCGCCCTACTACTCATGGATCTGCTCTTGGGCCGAGTAGAGGCAGATGTCGTGATGGGAGTACCACTGACACTAGAGGAGCTCAAGGTAGAGTTTTTGAGCTGAGGAGTGCAGAGAAGCCAGCTGCACCGACTGCTACAGGTACCATTCTGATCCATCGTTTACGAGTTAGAGTTTTGTTTGATACGGGTGCAACGCATTCATTTATATCTGATGCATGTGTTGAGCGTTTGAGTCTAGATACGACTGAGGGGATACCCTTTAGTATAGGGTTACTCGATGGTAGTAGGGTCAGAGGTACCCGTGAGATTTATGGTTGTCCCATTTCTGTAGGGACTCCTGTGTTACTTGTTGACTTCTTTGTCATGCCATTAGAGCATGAATAAGTCATTTTAGGTATGGATTGGATGGATAGACATTCTACAGTATTAGATGTAGGTAGGAGGACTGTCACCATCTCTACCGAGTTAGGTCAGATAGAGGTTTTCCGAGGTTGGGACCTTGGAAAGTCAGGCATGGTTATCAGTGCGATACGGGCAACGAGATTGATTGCACAGGGATGTGAGGCCTTCTGGTGTTATGCCATGAAGGAGGGGGAGAGTCCAGCGTTAGAGGATATCCCAGTGGTCTGTGAGTTTACAGATGTATTTGCTGAGCCATCCAGTTTACCGTCTCAGAGGAGTGTGGACTTTGGTATAGAGTTGGAGCCTGGTACGAGACCGATCTCGAAGGCCCCATACCGGATGACACCTTTCGAGATGTTAGAGCTGAAGAAGAAACTCGAGGAGTTGGCTGAGAAGGGCTTCATTCGCCCTAGCGTATCCCCATGGGGAGCACCTGTCCTCTTCGTACGGAAGAAGGACGGATCGTTGAGATTGTGTATTGATTACAGAGAGCTGAACAAGGTGACCATCAAGAACAAGTATCCATTGCCTCGTATCGATGACTTGTTAGATCAGCTCCAAGGAGCGACAATATTCTCCAGGATTGACCCGCGCTCAGGGTATCACCAGCTGAGGGTGAGAGAGTAGGATGTGCATATGATAGCTTTTCGGACCAGATATGGACACTACGAGTTTGTAGTGACGCCATTTGGGCTTACGAATTCCCTAACAGTCTTAATGGAATTGAGGAACAGTATATTCATCGACTTTCTGGATCAGTTTGTGGTAGTCTTCATAGATGATATTTTGGTGTACTCTCGCAACAAAGAGGAGCATGCAGGACAGTTGAGGACTGTATTACAGGTTTTACGGGATAGAGAACTTTATGCTAAGTTCTCTAAGTGCGAGTTCTGGATGCCAGAGGTAGCATTCCTGGGTCACATTGTTTCCGCCGAGGGGATCAAGGTTGATCCGGCGAAGATAGAGGCAGTAGCAGCATGGACGACACCGACGAATGTCAAGGAAGTACGTAGCTTTCTTGGCTTAGCCGGTTATTACCGACGCTTTGTGGAGGGATTTTCTGTGATTGCCCGTCCACTGACGAGTCTGCTGAGGAAGACTACCAGATTTGTATGGTCTGAGCAGTGTATGCAGAGTTTTGATGAGCTAAAGAGACGTCTGACTTCCGCTCCTATTTTGGCACAGCCAGAGGGTATAGAGGATTCTGTGGTTTACAGTGATGCATCCAAGCTAGGCTTGGGATGTGTATTGATGCAGCAAGGCAGAGTGATTGCATATGCGTCTAGACAAATGAAGACGTATGAGAAGAACTACTCGACTCATGATTTGGAGTTGGCAGCAGTAGTTCATGCCTTGAAGATTTGGAGACATTACCTGTATGGTGCCACATGTCAGATCTTCACAGACCATAAGAGTCTAAAGTATATTTTCACGCAGCGGGAATTGAATAACCGCCAACGTAGGTGGCTTGAGTTGATCAAGGACTTTGATCTGGAGATTCTGTATCATCCGGGATGGTGAACGTTGTCGCCGACGCCCTGAGCAGGAAGACGCCTCGAGAGCCGGCGATTGCGAGGCTGACAGTTCAACATCAGTTACAGAGAGACCTGATCTGGTTAGAGTTGGACATCCAGGTTCCTAATGAGGATGCCCGGTTGAGTACTTTAGAGGTTCTTCCTGATCTGTTGAGTGAGATCCAACATAAGTAGGAGACCTACCCGACACTGATGAGGATCATAGAGAGGATGTCCCGGGATGAGGCACCACAATTCCTTATAGGAGCAGATGGAGTGATGAGACACCGTGGTCGCGTCTATGTACCAACTGATGCTGATTTGCGACAGAGGATATTACAGGAGGCTCATTGTACGCCTTATTCAGTGCACCCTGGTACGAGTAAGATGTACCAGGATGTGAGACGTTCATATTGGTGGGAGGGCTGAAGCCCGCACAGCCAGATTTGTGGCACAGTGTGCGACCTGTCAGCAGGTCAAGATCGAGCATTTCAGACCTGGAGGTGAACTCCATCCACTGCCTATTTCACAGAGGAAGTGGGAGGATGTCACCATGGACTTTGTGACTGGATTGAGACCGAGCAGGAGCTTTGAAGTCATTTGGGTTATAGTGGACAAATTGAGGAAGACGACACATTTTATCCCTATTCGGGAAATATGGCCAGTGAGCAGATTGGCTGGGGAGTACACTAGGCAGATAGTGAGACTCCATGGTGTACCGAGGACGATCGTCTCAGACAGAGATGAGCGATTTACCTCAAGGTTTTGGCAGCAGATTCAGACTGCCCTGGGGACGAGTTTGCACTTTACTACTGCGTTTCATCCTCAGACAGATGGTCAGTCAGAAAGGACCATTCAGACACTAAAGAATGCTGCGAGCTTGTGTGTTGGACTGGGGACAAGTGTGGACGGATCATCTCCCACTAGTTGAGTTCTCGTACAACAACAGCTGGCATGCATCGATTGGGATGGCCCCATAAGAGGCGCTGTATGGATAGAGATGTCGTACACCGTTATGCTGGAATGAGTCTAGCAGTGTTAGTGGTTTGATACCTGATCAGATTCAAGATGATGTTGCTGGTGTAGCACTGATTAGAGAGAGGATGCTGACTGCTCAGAGCCGTCAGAAGTCTTATGCAGATAAGAGGCGTAGACCCCTAGAGTTCAGAGTAGGAGCCCATGTGTTGTTGAGAGTGCCTCCGACACGAGGTGTTAGACGATTTGGCATTAAGGGGAAGTTGAGCCCCCGATATGTCGGACCGTTCGAGATTCTGGACCGAGTTGGGAGTGCAACATACAGATTAGCTTTGCCTCCGAGATTAGAGGGTGTTCACCCTGTGTTTCACGTGTCTCAGCTGAGGGAGTACATACCAGATCCGAGACATATTGTGAGCTATGATGATTTGGTGGTTGAGCCGGACCACACCTTTGTTGAGCATCCGATTGCAGTCCTAGAACGAGGTATGAGACGCTTGCGTTCGAAGGACATTCCTATGTTGAGGATACAGTGGTCGAGACGAGGACCTGATGAGGCTACATGAGAGACTGAGGATAGTATTCAGAGGAACTATCCAGAGTTGTACGCCGAGATAGATGTACCAGTAGGATCGACGAGTAGATCTTAGGAAAATTGTAAATTCCATATTCTGTTTTAGCTAGGTTTATCAAAGATGGATCTAAGGAAAATTGTAAAATCTAAAGTATCCTATAGTCAACTACTGATTTGTTAGGTCTTTTGATTGACAAATTCATTGAATATCAATTAGGAAGGTAATTTTCATAGTTTGTGGAAGATCTTACCAAGTTATTGAAAGGAAAATCCGAGCTACAACAAGGGTCATTGAGCAAAAGGTGAATGATAGAATGAATGAGGAGCTTCTAAAAGAACCAACAACCGATTTAATATGGCAGATTGTCATGTTAATGCACCCGCAAAAAGGCCCTAGAATTGATGGTTTACATGCCATATTTTATCAGAAGTTTTGCTGAAATGTTGGAGAGGAAGTTATCAATTTCGTGTCAAAATGGTGGAATGGAGAACAAGGACTTGAAAAGGCAAACAAGACTGTGATTGCACAATCCTCTATAAAACCATATCCAAGCTCTTGGAAAACCGACTCAAACCTATTATTCCAAGCATCATTGTACATGAAAAAAGTGCTTTCATTGCACGAAGATCACGGACAACTTGTTGATCGCTTTGGTGATTTTCATCCATATGATGTCAAAGTCCGATAAAGACGGACCGGGTAAAGCGGGGTCGTGTGCATCCGAGCTCACATGCACGTTAAGCTCAAGCCCAGCACATAAACCCGATGAGGTTCCATCCTAAAACCAATTGGCAATAGGAGGAGTAGCCCACCGA
This sequence comes from Fagopyrum tataricum, assembly GCA_002319775.1. Taxonomy (NCBI): domain Eukaryota; kingdom Viridiplantae; phylum Streptophyta; class Magnoliopsida; order Caryophyllales; family Polygonaceae; genus Fagopyrum; species Fagopyrum tataricum. The sequence continues at coordinate 52,470,407 of CM008279.1, forward strand.
CCTTATATACTAGGTTGGGTAGTCCCAATCTTTCAATGAGGGAACTAATTATCTCCAACATATGAAAAACAAAAGAACGGGAAGAGTAGGTGAAATGGATCGACATAAGCAAAGCGTACGGTAGAATAGAATGACCGTTCTTGCAAACAAGCCAAAAAGTGATGGAAAGATTCGGGTTTATACTACTTGGGTGGGATCATGGATTGTGTAACATCTATCTCTTTCACCTTTTACCTTAACGGTGAGAAAGGTGGAAGCATTTTATCATCTAGAGGATTCCGCAAGGTGACCCAATCTCTCCAATTCTTTTTATCCTTTGTGCTGAAGTTCGATGTGAGGTGTCTACTATCCCGCAATTAATTTTTTGTTGACGATAATCTACTTTTTGCTAGAGCTAACCTTCGGAAAAGCTCGATGATTGTTGATGTTATCAGGCAATAAGAGAGAGTTTTTGGGCATAAAATTGACTACGACTCTGAAGTTCTTTCAGCACAAAGGTACCTGAGATACAAGGCACTCACATTGATAGACTGTTGGAGGTTAAAAGGGATGACATACATGGTAAATATTTAGAATCACTAACAATTACAAGAATATCAAAGACAACAATCTTCGAAGCACTCAAAGAAAGAATTGCTAGGAAACTCACTAGATGATAATAGGAGATGTTGTCTCGAGTAAGGAGGGATATTTTATGGAAAGCAACCACCTAGAGCATTCCTAGATATCTAATGTTTGTATTTAGATTACCGGATACCATGGTCGATGAGACACACTCACTAATTGCTCGATTCGGGTGGGCTCAACGGAACAACGAAGACGTATCCATTGGAATATTTGGGAGGAATTATGCTTACCGAAAAACATGAGTAAAATGAGCTTTATAAATATGAAGGTTTTTAATCGATCCCTCTTCATAAAACAAGGATGGAGATTGATAAATAACCAAAATTCACCGGTGTTTGTTAGAGGATTGAGCCATATATTGGCCTCCATATTTGGGCTTATTCATGTATACTTGTCTATAAAATTTTTTTTTGATCAATGAAATAAACAAGCCTTCAGTTCACAACCTCCATCACCGGCGCCGGTGATGAAGACGGAGGCTATCCGGCCAAGCTACCAGTGGCCTACAACCGACTTCTACCATCAAAGAAGGAATGGAGATACATCAAAGTCCTCATAGTATCTCTTCATTCAAACTCCTATCGGCGTGTTATTATCACCAACAAAACAAGGTATAAAAGAAGGGAGGGAGGTCCCTCAAGTCTATCCTCATACCATCATTTCGCTCATACCTACACCATGACGTTACTCAACCTGCGTCTTAGGGTCCAAAACTTACCCTAAGACACTAATCAACCTGCCTTCTAGGGCCCAAAGCATCAACATGCGTCCTAGGGCCCAAAATTTACCCTAGGACACTAATCAACCTACATCCCAAGGCTCAAAACATACCCTAAGACGCTAATCAACATGCGTCATAGGGTACAAAACCTATCATAGGACGCTAACCTACCTGCACCCTCAGGCCCAACCTACTGGCGCGTTGAGGTCAATCAAGTCCTTCTATCTCTTCGTCCCAACAACAATTTTTGCGTTTAAGACAAGTACAGACTCAAGTGCACCTCAAAGTCAAACCTTCAAATTTCTATTGTTCAAGCTTGAAGTTGTTGGACCACACCTCCAATATATTTGAGCTTATCCCTTATTTGAACTTATCCTTTAATTTATTAGTTTACCATTTTATCCCTTTATATTTGTCTATATACACAATAGTTGATCAATGGAATATACAAGTCTTCAATTTACAAATCTCTACGGTGTTCAAGTTTCTATAGGCATGTTACTTCACGAATAACACTTTTTATCAATACTTCCCTAGTAAACAACTCAAGCTATAAGTATATCAGGGTCAAAGAGTCTGCTTTCCGAAGGACTAGCATGGAGAGTGGGCAATGGACAAGAAACTTAGGTATGCAACAAATCTTGGATACTTGAAGGAGGAAGGTATATTAGGAAACCACATGCAAGGGACCAAATGGATAACACTTTAAAGGTGTCAAATCTAACGCATGACATCAATGTGGCCTAGAATTACTCTATACTAGACCAACTATTGCTGCTTTAATAAAAAAAAAAAAAACATGTCACTTGGAAACAACAACATGAGGAACACAAGGTTGTGGGTGGGCTCCAAGAGGTATGATGATATGTTCCATGTACAAACATCATATTGGCTTGGAAGCTGAGGAATATATATCCACGTAAAAACAATGGGTAGAAATCTTGAGGCCTTCCTCCTAAGGTTTGCGCGTTTGCATGGAGATTATGCAATGGTGCTTTGGCGGTCAAGACAGTCCTCCGGTCGAACAGAGTGACTGAGGATGTTGTATGTACTCGTTATGGCCATTTCTCGGAATCTATTATCCATGCATTATTTCCTTAATTCTTTCTCAGATAATTTCATCACACACAAGTTGAACGAAGTTGTCAACCATCTAGTTCGGGTATCCCCTTTTATGGAGACGAAGAAAGATTTGAAGGATTTTCCCCTTCTTCTATAATTGAATTTGCCTTGGAATATTTAAGTTAATCTATATGTATCATTTCAATAAAAAATGGTACATATGTGACATTTTGTATTTTTTTGTGTCAACAATATATACTTTATGCTAGATTTTGAGATGACCAAACAAACCCTTATGTCATAAACTCGGTTGATGTGTCAATGCTATTAGAATCCTCTCCAACATTCATAATATATAAACTACAAAACTTAACAAACAAAAATTCAAGAAATGCATTAATTAGTACTATATAATTTATTCTTAATGCATCGTATACTATTTGAGCATACAACGGACTTCTAACCAAATTGTGTGCTAATTTCTGATATTTTTATGTGTATGGAGATTTTTTATTGGGTTGTTCGGAAATTTTGATTGAGAATTATTGTCATCGCCGGAACCACCACACGCCTCAGGAGGTGTGCATGTTCTACCCATGTTGGGAGAATGTGCAAAAACTAGGTTTTCGCCACGACTTTTTGTTGTGCTAATCGGTACCTTTGATTGGACATTGTTGTCATCGCCGTAACCACCACACACCTCAGACGGTGTGCATATTCTAATTATGGAAGGAGTAGGTGGCACATCATGACTTTTCGTTGGGCTGATTGGAACTTTTGGTTGGACATCGTTGTCGTCGCCGTAACCACCACACACCTCAGGCGGTGTGCATATTCTAATTATGGAAGGAGTAGGTGGCACATCATGACTTTTCGTTGGGCTGATTGGAACTTTTGGTTGGACATCGTTGTCGTCGCCGTAACCACCACACACCTCAGGCGGTGTGCATTTTCTAATTATGAAAGGAGTAGGTGGCACATCATGACTTTTCGTTGGACTGATTGGAACTTTTGGTTGGACATCGTTGTCGTCGCCGTAACCACCACACACCTCAGGCGGTGTGCATATTCTAATTATGGAAGGAGCAGGTGGCACATCATGACTTTTCGTTGGGCTGATTGGAACTTTTGGTTGTACATCGTTGTCATCGCCATAACCACCACACACCTCAGGTGGTGTGCATATTCTAATTATGGAAGGAGCAGGTGGCACATTATGACTTTTCGTTGGGCTGATTGGAACTTTTGGTTGGACATCGTTGCCATCGCCGTAACCACCGCACACCTCAGGCGGTGTGCATATTCTAATTACGTTCGGAGGAGGTGGCACATCGTGATCACGCAACTCGGATGGTACTCTAGTTTGTTTTACTCCATAATCGTTGTTTCTTGCTTCTACGGGTTCATGTATATTAAAAAGGAAACCTGCAAGAACAATGATGGAAAAAACCATACTCTTAGAAGTTGGCATTATTATTTGATAAAGAGCAATGTTTATGTTTTTGGTCTTTGTTTGAATTTTGTGTAATTTTTTAGAAATTTTATAGGTTGGAACTTGAAGACATATAAGGAGTTAAATGTTGTGTACGGTTGTTTCTAGCTTTATTACTTTTTTTTCCCTTTAATTTGGTTTGTACATTAATCATTATAAGTTATGTTTTTATTGGATTGTTGGTGTTACATATGAAACTTGCAAACAATTTATTAGCTTTTGAAGAAATAGCGCATTCAACTCAAAGAGTCATATTTAAATTAAAGCTTTATTTTACGTTGACCTAAGGTTCTTTGAATGTCTTTAATGAATTTTTAGAATTTAATCTAATTAATAAATGTGTTTAGTTAATATTATCATCATAGTTTTACAACTAAGTTTTGTGGTAAAGGTTTACGAAGTTGTTCATCCGATAAGAAATTATGTCGAAGTGGCACGTGTTAAATTTCTTATTTTTTAAACACCCTTTTCAGTTCAAAGTTTTTGTTAATTTTATTTAACTTTTTTTGTACTATTAGTTGAAATTATTTATTATAATAATTCATGCATTTTTTAAAAAAAAATTTGCAACTATAACTTTGTCAGTTTAAACTTTTGTTTGATTCGTTCAAAAATATATACTATATGCTCTTTTATTTTCTAATATTAATTCATGTTTATTTGTTCTTTTTTTAATTTATGTTTTTATGCATTTTTTTTGATATTACAATAAAAATGTACTAATAAATTTTGTGTTTCATAAACATTACTTGAGAGCCTACCAGAAAATAACTAAACATTACTTGAGAATAGGGTAAAAAAAAAATATATAATACGATAGTGTAAAATATGTCGATTAAATTAACAAAAAACATTGAATTATTGGTATAAAAAATTTGAACTAAGACAATAGCAAATATTTTTTTTTCCAAGAAATTTTTTGTCAAGTATTCTTTTAAAAAAGTATAATTTTTTACTTATTTGTTGTAATATCATCTTAGTTTATTTTTGTGCACTAATAGTTCATTTATAAGAGAAGTGAACATTTAATTCACATTCTATTAACTAATAATTCATATTTTTACCAACATATTTTCAGCCAGTACCGGAAGAAACTGTTATAGAAATATTTCTAATTATATATTCTATGTTTTGTTATAGAAAATAATAAAATACATTAAATTTTATGGTTTGATTTTCTAAAATCAATCATTTTGCATGTCAAAATAATTATTTCGTCAAAATTTAGATTAGTTTACAATTTAATATGTATAATATAATTATATATAAAAAAAATAATAAAATAAAAGTTATAGCTTGTCATATTATGTTTTTTAAACTATTTAAAAGAAAAAAGAATGGTAAACCAAAGTATTTTAAATCCTAATTCATAAATCATCACGTTTTAATCGTTCAATCAACCAGTTTTTCTGTAACTACGTGCTCAACGTGATACTCTCTTCTCTCTTATCTCTTATCTCTCCTTGCGATAAAAAAAAAAAAAAAAAAAAAAACTGTTTTCTTCACTTTCACGTTTCTGGTTGACGACCCTTAACGGCCAGAAAGTTAGGATTTTCAAGGTCTCCAGTGGGTGTAAGTGTTTATCGTCAATGGAGGTTGATCCTCCGCTACCGGTGGTTGTTCATACATCGGAAGGTACTGGGAATCTACAAGAGGGAACTGATACTACTATGGTCGATCCAGTTGATTCATTGGCGTCTCGCGGTTCTGACGTTCCAGAGATGTTTGTTGCTCTCCCGACAGTTAATCGCCGACCCTGTTGTTACTTCCTCTCCGGGGGTACTGATTAACAAACCCACAACGTCGGTAATCCCAACAACAGGAGATTCTGATCCTAAAACTTCAACTCAGAGCCCGGAGCACTCATGGATCGAAGTTCTTGATGGGGAGAGGAAATTTACTGATCATGATGTTGCAATTATAGTGGACTGGAGCTCTCTTCAAGATCACGCCACTATGACATATCCTTATGGAAAGGACGGTAATCCAACCATAGTGATTAATAAGGAAATAACAGAGGCTTTAGAGTTTAATTGGATGAATTCTATTGTGTTTAAGGTTATTGATTATCCCATAGCGTTTCCCAGCATGGAACGTAAGATTCGGGCTTTGTGGAATATGGGATCTAATATTCGAATGGTAGATATGGTTAATGGGTATTTTATGGTGAGGTTTGAGAGTAAGGTTGAGATGCTCTACATATTCTGTCCGGAGGTCATTGGTCTGTCTTCGACAGATGCATTATCATGAAGAAGTGGACGCCGGATTTTGTCGCATCGGAACCTATTACTACTACTCCGACTCGGGTAGGTATTTCTTATGTGCCAATGCAAAGGTATGATGATAGAATCCCATGGATCATGGCTTCGGGTGTTGGTAATCCTATTACCATCTACTCCCGATCTTTGGATTTGAATAGGGGCCGTTTTGTCCGTACTTGTGTGTTGAGATCGCATTGGATAAACCTTTGAAATCGGACAGCTATTTCAATGGGAAGCGATGTCCGGTGAAATACGAGGGTACGAAGACTCTTTGTTTTTCTTGTAGACGTTATGGTCATCTAGCATCGACATGCCATTATTCTAAGCCGGATGTAACTCCTCCTTCTTCTCCTCCAATTATCAATACGGATGTTACTTCTATACCGCTATCTAAGCCGGTTGCGGAGTTTTCGGTCAAGTACTGACCGTTTGAACAAAACTACCTAACTATTCCTTTGTTCCCCTGTCGATTCCAATAATCTCATAGGCCCGGGCGATTCATCAAAGAAAAAATGACCTACAAACTTAAAGTAATGATTCACCTATAGTCTATCATCACTCTATATTATTATTTACCTACAATAGCTTTCTTAAACTTGGCTCTTACTGTTAATTACCGATAAATGATACAAATATAAATTTCCTCTTGTTTTTGGAACGATCCTGTCTTTCCCGATTTCAAATGCATTACTTGATTTACCACTTTCTTTTCCAATTTCAAATGCATTACTTGATTTACCGACACGGTAGCATATTATTAGCTTCAATCCATATTTGACAATAATTTTTTCTTAACCCATGATTAAGAAGTGTCCAACAAGTATCTTATTTCTAACCATAAAATGACTTTAACTTTACCAAGTTTTGTTTGGAAAAGTTCTGCTTGATATTTGAAAACTCAATTATGTTCTTTATTTTAAAAACTATCCTCGACGAGCCATTTGATATTTTTCATGAAAAATATGATGAAACTCATTCCTATTACGACATTAAACAATATAATTAAACAATATATGAATTGATGTTTTGCATTACACCTAACGAATCTTAAATTAAATTGTCCATGTTTGTATACATTGACTAATAATATTGGAACGTTTATTCATATTAGTATGCATCATATACAATTATAGTAAGAGTTAACCCCTTGGGGTTCCCCACATTACAACAATGGGAGATTTCACTTTGTATGTCGTCGGACCAACCGAATCTTCCGACTTCAAACTGGAACGAGGAGGTAATGTTCTTGGTATCAATATGGACTTCAAATATACGGGTATGACCCGTATATTTGACTTCAAACTCCAAGATCGGAGTATGAACCCTTGCATTATCTCCTTTAGGGCTTCGGATACCGGAGGTCAAATTAGTTTTTGGTACCGAAAACCAAAGTAGTTTCTTATACATACAGTATCAAAAACTACTTTAGTGGTGGCAAAAGATTATTTTAGGGTTAAGGTTTTATTTTGTTGTAGAAGTGTAGGTTTATGGAAAGTGTTTTCATGTATCAAGTAAAATATTTATAACAAGAGTAGAAATTAAGATAATAATAAAATAAAATAAATATAAACTAATAAATAAATGGTCCAATAGAATGTTCCTATATTCTAACATTAGAGAAGATTGTTTTCGGGGAGAGCAAGATTGTCTAATCTAAAAGTTTGATTTCTCTATAATTGTAAGATAAATGTATACTCTCCATTAAAAAGTAAAAAAAAGAAGATTAGAATGCAATATACTCTTAAGGAATTCACCATTTAGACCGGAACATTTCATACAAAAATAAAAACGATCCGGTCCAATCCGTGAAATTTCGGTCAGATCCTAGGTGTTTGAACAAAACTACCCTAACTATTCCTTTGTTCCTTTGTCGATTCCAATAATCTCATAGACCAATTTACGGACTCTTCCACAAAGTAACGATTCACCTACGGTCTATCAACAATCTGTATTACTACTTTCCTACAATATATTTCTTAAAATTGGCTCTTAATATTAATTACCAATAAATAATACAAATATAATTTTTCTCTTGCTTTTGGAAGGATCCTTTCTTTTTTAATTTCAAATGCATTACTTTATTTACCGATGGATGGTAGCACATTATTAACTCCAATACATATTTGACAATATTTTTTTTTCTTAGCCCATAAGTAAAAAGGGTCCAACAAGTCTCTGCTTTCTAATAATGTGCTAGTAAGTTTTGTTTGGTACCACATTTTGTTTGATATTTTAACTGCAAAAGGACATTACCAAATTTTGTTTGGAAAAATTATGTTTGATATTTTAAAACTCAACTATTTTCTTTATTTGAAAAACTCTTCTCGACGAGCAATTTGATATTTTTCCCGAAAAATATGAAGAAATTCATTCATATTATGATAGTAAACAACCATTGAACTGTTTGAACTGATGTTTTGCATTACCTTGATGAATCTTAAATCAAACTGTCACCTGTTTGTATACATTGGCTAATAATATTAGAACTCTTATTCGTATCAGTATGCATCATATACAATAATAGTAATAACAGTAAGAGTTGACCCCTTGAGTTCACCACATCACAACAATGAGAGATTTCACTTTGTTTGTGTGTCGTCGGACCAAACCATCCTTTCGACTTCAAAGTGGGGCGAGGAGGTGACGTTCTTGACATCAATATGGACCTCAAATATACAGGTATGACCCTCTCCCATAAACTCCAAAATCGGAGGATGCACCCTTGCATTAAACCCTTTAGGGTTTCGGATACTGACGGTCAAAGTATTTTTTGGTACCGAGAACCAAAGTAGTTTCTGATACAGACAGTAGCAGAAATTTATGTAGGATTTGTAATTTACGAAAACAAAGTCATCGAAACAGGGGAGGTTCTTCAAGGAGTGTCTCTCTACACCGGAGAATCGCCGCATAACAAATTCCGGTCTCAGTTTTACGGGGAGTTTTGCAATGAGGAGGATTTGGAGAACTCGGAAGCTGTGATATGAAGTATTATAACCTGCGTTGTTGGCGGAGCTACTCCGGCCATAAAGATAGGGCTTTTGGTTCGGAAACTCCATAGCCCCGCAGGGATCGAGCCATGTAGATCCTAACAATGCGAATGATACCGGACTTGTGTACGACATAGTCCCGCAAGATTACACGGACTATCTTTGTGCCTCTGGGTATACTGCAACCGATATAACAAAAATTGACCGGAGGCATGCCAATTGTAGTGTTGTGAATGGAACCAAACATCCAACGAATATAGAAAATTGTTTTCAAAAGAGATCAATACTTTCTATTACAAAAGATTGATTTTGTGTAATTGTACGATAAAATTATTGTCTCCATTGAAAAGGAAAAAGATAGTATACTGCCAAATAATCCGGACTCTGCATATATACAGTCTAGATCCCTAGTCCCTTTCTACATTCCATCCTAATTTTTTATACCTAATTTTTGATGTTATTAGTTGAATCGACTGAATTAGGGTTAAATTTAAAGTTGTGAGTGTCAATTTTGAAAGAGAAAGCATAGGGTTAAGTTGTTTTTAATGAGGAGTTTTACTAATTTTGACACGGAATGAAGAGCTTCATAGTCCACGAGAACAATGGATTTCTATTTATTTATGAACAGTAAGGTGTTGTTTGAGAATGTGATAATAGATGGTGCACTTGAGATGATGAAGTCAGTGGTCAACTATTCTCTTGAGAAGTTTGAAAGGATGAAGTCAGTGTTCTAGGCAAGGTGTTCGGTTGAAAAGCTACTCGTAACGTTTCTGTTGAAGAAGTCATAAACCTGCAGCTTGTATGATACTTCAATTTGATATTTTTGGATTAACTAGAGAATAAAAGGAAAGTTGGTCTGAATTATAATTTGGATTAATTTTAATTTTAATAATTAAATTAATGATGGTGTCACATTAACCAATAAGATAGATGTAATAGGATGGCTGATGCAATATAAAGAGGAAATAGGTGATTTGGACTATTTTACATACATATTTTGATACAGATAGTATCATAAATTTATGTAGGATTTGTAATTTACGCAAACATAGTCCTCGAAACAGGGGAGGTTCTTCAAGGGGTGTCTCTACACCGGAGAATCGTCGCATAATAAATTCCGGTCTCTGTTTTACGGGAAGTTTTGCAATGAGGAGGATTTGGAGAACTCAGAAGCTGTAATCGGAAGTATTATAATCTGCGTTGTTGGCGGAACTAGTCCGGCCATAAAGATAGGGCTTCTGGTTCAGAAACTCCAGAGACCCGCAGGGTCGGGTCATGTAGATCCTAACAAAGCGAATGATCCGGGACTTGTGTACGACATAGCCCCGCAAGATCAGACGGACTATCTCTAAGCCTCTAGGTATACTGCAACTGAAATAACCAAAATTGACCGCAGGAACGCCAGTTGTAGTGTTGTGAATGGAACCAAACATCCAATGAATATTGAAAATTGTTTTAAGAGATAGCAATACTTTCTATTACAAAAGATTGATTTTATGTAATTGTACAATAAAATTGTTGTCTCCATTGGAAAGTAAAAAGATAGTATACTGCTAAACAATCCGGACTCTATATATATATATATATATAGTCTTCATCTGTATTCCCTTTCTACATTGCATCCCAAATTTTTTATACCTAATGTTTGATACTATTAGTTGAATCGACTTAATTAAGGTCAAATTTAAAGTTATGAGTGTCAATTTTGAAAGAGAGCATAGGGTTAGATTGTTTTTAATGAGGAGTTTTACTCATTTTGACATCCAAGGAATGAAGAGTTTCATGGTGCCACGAGAAATTGGAGATTTTTATTGTCAACTATCCCTTGAGAAGTTTGAAAGGATGAAGTCAGTGTTCTAGGCAAGGTGGTCAGTTGAGAAGGGACTCGTAACGTCCTCGAAGAAGTCATAGACATGCAGCTTTTAGGATGTTTCAATTTGATATTTTTGGATTAGATAGAGAACAAAAGAAAAGCTGATCTAAATTATAATTTGGATTAATTTTAATTTTAATAATTTAATTAATGACGGTGTCACATTAACCAATAAGATAGGTGTAATAGGATAGGTGATGCAATAAGAGATGAAATATAAAAAGGAAATAGATGATTCGGACTGTTTTTTCTAATATCCATTGAATGATACTTAGATATTATTTTTAATAATTGCTAATACAATGCTATTTAAATTACCTTTTTGATCAATATAATTCCAAAAATAATATGAGTATAATAATCTCATAATTTGGACTTACCTAACAAACCTTTTGTTATTTGGGTACTGCAACCATATTCAAAACAAACGGTTATGCATTATCGGAATTGTGTTAGATTATTACAGTGAAGTTATGCTAAATGTTTCATCATAAACAAAAACAAAGTAGGCTAAATGTTTTTTTTTTTTAAAAAAGAAGCTAAATACACTATATGACGGGTGACTTCCATGGTAATTACCGGAAAAAAAATAACAGTGATGCGATTTGCAACCGTAGACTTTGGTGGTAATATCATACAAGTGATGCGATTTTCAAATTTAGGTTATAATCCATGTAAAGAGAAATCAAGTTAATTATTACTTATAAGGTTATATTTTTTTATAATGAAAATAATTTATGAGGTTCAAAAGATCTCAATTTTTTATAAATATACTCTGTATAGTTTAAAAAAATTGGTATTCAGAATACTTTATTTTACATACATATTTTCAAAATATATACATTGAATATATGCCATTTGTTAAAAAAAAAAGGAAAAGTGTATGATAATTAAACCTAATTAGGATACAATAAATGATAAGAGAATTTCGACAACTTAACCAAACAAATTGATTAGATTTTAGTGTATGATAAATAAACCTAATTAGGGTACAATAAATGATAAGAGAATAAATGATAAGAGATACCCAAAAAAAATTTATTAGATTTTAATGATTGCCCGCGTAAACAGCAATCATATTAATTATAAGTTTATATATTTTATAATGAAAACAATTTACATGTTTAAAAGATCCCATTTTTCGAATAAACAATTAATAAATACACCCTAATAAATACGTTTATTAAAGAAACCAACTCTGAATTGAAAAAGTATATTTTAAAAACAATGATACTCATATATATATATATATATATATAGATTATCAATATATTATATAATGTATGTCAAATAAATTGAGTCGTAAACATCCAACTTCAATCAATGAGTTGTCAACATCCAGCTTCAATGCCAACTGATAGCGGTTAAATATATTTTAAAAACGGCATTTATTTTAAATATTTGACCTTCATCGTATCGGCGATAGCGTTGGATCTTGTTGTTTGACATATATTGGATGATTTTGTATTATTTTTTATTTGATTATTTGTGGATGTTATTTGTCTTTGAATAACAAAAATAAGAAGGTCATCGAGTCCAAACACAAACTTCATTAAATCAATCACATGTATACGTTTTCAATGTGACACAAAATTACAAAAGTCTAAATCAAAATTATAAGTACTCAACCATGCATCTATTATACAAATAAATTAGAAATTCACTAAATTGATATGTATTGCCAGGTTTTGGACGGGAGGACATTCAATTCATCCTCCTACGGAAAGGCTCTTTCCATCCAGCGACATTCGGATTGCGACAATACTTCCGTATAGATGTTAATGGCGGTAAGGATGCGTCATATTTGAGTTAGACCTACACATTAACACGATTAATTTTGAGGTCATTTTAAAATTTTAATTTACAGCCAAGTACTCAAAACTAAAACTTCATCGCCCCTATGTAATGTGGCCCGTCTCCAACCCACGCAATCGTAAGTATCTTTGTTAGTGGGTTTTGGTCGGGTTTAATTTGTATCATAGGTAAGCATGTTTGGGGGTTAGTTTCAAGCTGGACAAATACAAAATGATAATATGTCGTAGCTGTCAAACAAAGAACAGGTGTCGACATCCAACATCTTTGAGGGCAAGGTAAAGTCTCATTTTGGTGAACCGGCCGTAGAACTAGTAAATGTTCTTGATGTATCTTTCAATGGAGTATAGACAATAGTCTACATATACAAAATTACAAATTAATTAGTGTAGATTACGAAAAAAATCATAACGTATCGAGATATATGTCAATAAAATCTTGTCTTTTTGTTTAGTGAATCCCTTTCTTTCAACTCCACAAATAAATCACTATGGATAGTCAAGTAGTAATCGTCCTACGAATAACAAATACCAGCCTGATTGCTCGGTATCCACAATTACCTTCGAAGATATCATTTGCCGTAAAGACATAATGTAGCACAAACTTATAAATAGTATGTCCCCATGAATACTCCATGCCACTACTTTTTGCATGCACCGAATTTTGAGGTTGTTCTAGTAGGAATCAAGTCCACTGGTGCACCCTTCTTTAGCTTAGGTGTAATAATTTTTATTTTTTTTCGGAAGTCGATTCGAGTTACCAGATTGCTTAAAATAATTCCACGTAAGCTGGCCTTTACTTATCTTTCTGGCCCTATTCATTATTTCTATCTATGGTGTGGGACAAGAACCAACGTATGACAGCCGGTCCATTTCTTCATTCCCTTTCCTTCGGCCCACTTTCCATCTCTTCTAGGCCAGCACAATAGGCCCAACGACGCAATTTTTCTTTCTTCCATATTTTGCCTCTCCTAGCTATTTCTATCGGTTACGATCTCCATCCAACACAGAGAATCGTGATCTATCCTCTCGTTTTATTTGTAATACCCCAAATTCCGAGAATTCGGGGCGTCACGGGTTAGGACCTCACAGTGGATCCTGATCCTAGATTGGTGCCAATATCACTACAATAGTACAGTATTAGTCTTTTATGGCGTTTGAAAAACGCCATCGAAGACCTATAATGGCGTTTTTAAATTCCATTAAAAAAACGCCGTCTAAAGGGATGACGTGGATTATTAGGACTTGTCATGGCGTTTATTAAACGCCATGAAAATTCCCTACCACGACGTTTAAAAAACGCCATGAAAAGTCCCTACCACGACGTTTAAAAACGTCATGGAAAGTACCTACCATGGCGTTTGAAAAACGTCATGGAAAGTACCTACCATGGCGTTTGAAAAACGCCATGGAAGGTGAGATATTTGAAATGGAGATTCGCCAACATAATATGAATGGTAGCTTATGGTAAAAATCAGACAATTTTTCTTGAGGGAAAGGAGTGAACCTAACCGGGAATAAGGTTGGAGCGAAGCGCGATGTGATAGCACCATGTGGTCCATGTTGGCTGATTGGACACTCACAACCGCCATGATTGGCCACTAATGGGACCACATGCGCCATATGTACGCTGACTGGACATGCATGACCTCCACATGTACTCTCTCTCGTTTTTGTATGCATCTCTGCAGAGATAAACGATAATTGACCTTTGCTTTCTCTGCTTATAATTTACAAGTGTTTGATTACATACATAAGCTGCTTTTGTTTCCCCTTCATTCATAGATGCATCGTATTTGAGTTAGACCTACACATTAACACGATTAATTTTGAGGTCATTTTAAAATTTTAATTTACAGCCAAGAATTCAAAACTAAAACTTCATCACCCCGGCCTATGTAATGTGGTCCGCCTCCAAACCATGCAATCGTAAGTATCTTTGTTAGTGGGTTTGGGTCGGGTTTAGTTTGTATTATAGGTAAGCATGTTTGGGGGGTTAGTTTCAAGATGGACAAATACAAAATGATAATATGTCGTAGCTGTCAAACAAACAACAGATGTCGACACCCAACATCTTTGAGGGCGAGGTACATGTAAAGTCTCATTTTGGGCAACCGGCCGTAGAAGCTAGTAAATTTTCTTAATGTATCTCTCGATGGAGTATAGACAATAGTCTACATATACAAAATTACAAACTAATTAGTGTAGATTACGAAAAAAATTATAACATATCGAGATATGTGTCAATAAAATTAATCTTGTCTTTTGGTTTAGTGAATCCCTTTCTTTCAACTCCACAAACAAATCACTATGGATAGTCAAGTAGTAATCGTCCTACCAATAACGAAAACCAGCCTGATTGCTCGATATCCACAATTACCTTCGAAGATATCCTTTCCCGTAAAGACATAATGTAGCACAAGCTTATGAATATCGTATGTCCCCATGAATACTCCATGCCACTACCTTTTGCATGCACCAAAATTTGAGGTTGTCCTAGTAGGAGTCAAGTCCATTGGTGCACCCTCCTTTAAGTTAGGTGTAATAACCGGAATTTTTTTAAATTTTTTTTTCCGGAAGTTGATTTGAGTTACCGGATTGCTTGAATTAAATCAAATCCGTTTAACATAATTTCACTTAAGCTGGCCTTTACCTGTCTTTCTGGCCCTATTCATCATTTCTATCCATGGTGTGGGACAAGAGCCACCATAGGTCAGGCGGCCCATTTCTTCATTCCCTTTATTTGGCCCACTTGCCATCTCTCTCATGCTAGTACAATAGGCCCAACGATGCAATCTTTCTTTCTTCCCTCTTTTACCTCTCCTACCTATTCATATTGGTTACGATCTCCATCCAACACAAAGAATCGTGATCTATCCTCTCGTTTTATTTGTAACACCCCAAATTCTGAGAATTCGGAGTGTCACGGGTTAGGACCTCACAGTGGGTCCCGACCCTAGATTGGCGCCAATATCACTACACTAGTACATTATTGGTCTTTTATGGCGTTCGAAAAAAGCCATCGAAGACCTATAATGGCGCTTTTAAACGCCATTAAAAAACGCAGTCTAAAGGGATGTTGTGGATTATTAGGACTATTCATGGCGTTTATTAAACGCCATGGAAAATCCCTACCATGGCGTTTAAAAACGCCATGGAATGTACCCACCACGTCATTTTAAAAACGCCATGGAAGGTGAGATATTTGAAACGGAGATTCGCTAATATAATATGAACGGTAGCTTATGGTTAAAATCTGACAACTTTTCTTTAGGGAAATGAGTGAACCTAACCGGGAATAAGGTTGGAATAAAGCGCGATGTGACAGCACCATGTGGTCCATGTTGGTTAATTGGACACTCACAACCGCCCTGAATGGCCCCTGACGGGACCACATGCGCCATTTGTACGTTGACTAGACATGCATGACCTCCACGTGTACTCTCTCTCGTTTCTGAATGCATGTATGCAGAGATAAACGATAATTGACCTTTGCTTTCTCTGCTTACAATTTACAAGTGTTTGATTAAATGCATAAGTTGCTTCTCTTTCCCCTTCATTTATAGATGCATCGTATTTACGTTAGACCCCCATATTAACACGATTAGTTTTGATCATTTTAAAATTTTAATTTACAACCAAGTACTCAAAATTAACACTTCATCACCCCTATGTAATGTGACACGCTTCCAACCCATGCAATCGTAAGTATCTTTGTTAGTGGGTTTTGGTCGGGTTTAGTTTGTATTATAGGGAAGCATGTTTTGGGGGTTAGTTTCAAGCTGGACAAATACAAAATGATTGTATGTCGTAGTTGTCTAACAAAGAACAGGTGTCAACATAAAAAAATCTTTGAGGGCATGGTACAGGTAAAGTATCATTTTGGTCAACCGGCCGTAGAAGCTAGTAAATGGTCTTGTTGTATCTTTCAATGGAGTATAGACAATATTCTACATATACAAAATTACAAATTAATTAGTGTATATTACGTAAAAAATATAACACATCGAGATATATGTCAATAAAATCTTGTCTTTTTGTTTAGTGAATCTCTTTTTGTCACCTCCACAAACAAATCACTATGGATAGTCAAGTAGTAATCGTCCAACGAATAACAAAAACCAGCCTGATTTCTCGGTATCCACAATTACCTTCGAAGATATCCTTTGCTGTAAAGACATAATGTAGCACAAACTTATGAATATTGTATGTCCCCCTTAATTCTCCATGCCACTACCTTTTGCATGCATCGAATTTTGAGGTTTCCTAGTAGGAGTCAAGTCCATTGGTGCACCTCCTTTAGCTTAGGTGTGATAACGGGAATTGTTTTTAATTTTTTTTTCCAGAAAATCGATTCGTGTTACCGGATTGCTTGAATCGAATCGAAACCGATTAAAATAACTCCACTTAAGCTGGCCTTTTTCTTGTCTTTCTGGCCAAATTCTTTAATTTTATCCATGGTGTGGGACAAGAGCCAACGTAGGCCATCTGGCCCATTTCATCATTTTCTTTCGTTCGGCCCACTTGCCATCTCTCCCAGGCCAACACAATAAGCCCAATGACGCGATCTTTCTTTCTTCCCTCTTCTGCATCTCCTAGCTATTCCTATCAGTTACGATATCCATCCAACACAAAGAATCGTGATCTACCCTCTCGTTTTATTTGTAACACCCCAAATTTTGAAAATTCGGGGCGTCACGGGGTAGGACCTCACAGTGGGTCCCGAACCTAGATTAGCGACAATATCACTATACACTACTACATTATTGGTCTTCTATGGCGTTTGAACAACGTCATTAAAAACACGCTGTCTAAAGGGATGCCATGGATCATTAGGACTTTTCATGGCTTTTATTAAACGCCATGGAAAGTCCCTACCACGGCGTTTAAAAAACGCCATGGAGAGTACCTACTGTAACACCCTTAATCCGTATGACTCGAGAAGCTACTAGGCTAGGATCTCACAATGGATCCTGACCCTAGCCTGACAACAAGTTCATTGGATCTTACAACAAGGCACTGATAGATTAAAGCAAAACATCAAACTGTATAAATATATACAAATCAAAAGGTAATACAGAAGAACCGCTGGGTACAAACCAAAACATATATCTGTACATCATAAATATCCCATAGCCCACGTATAAACCCAGTGTATGGAGCCCTCAGCGGATCACCCCTCTGGATCACTCTGCAACTCTCCTAACCTGCAAAGGATCTACAACACGGTATAAAACCGTTAGCTAACCATACACGTATATATATAGAAGATGCATAAGCACAATCACACATTAGGGAATAATAAACACCTCATCATGCTATCACACCATTTACCCGGTTTATTATCTTTATAACGTCCAACACTCAAATCGTATATATATATATATCAGAATATAAATATATGTGACACGAGGAATATAATCCTCGCCTCTGAGTGCTATAGCCAGCTGGAGTGGTATAAGCGCACCATCCCGTATACCATAAGAAGTGGTAGATGCCCTTCCCGTATACAAATCTGGCCTGACTACAGAGAACCTCCCGGACTCCACTACGGGATGAAAGACAAGTTGTCACAGCCACTACAATGGGCGGTCACTAAACAATAGGTCGGTAATAATCAATATCGCATGCTATAAAGCATATAACAATCACCACTCATGCATACATCCAATATAAGGATGGTAGCTAAGTAAGTCCTATGGACTTACCTCAACCTCAGAAGTAGTCTCAAACCCGATCAGCTCCAACTCTGGAGAACAACACTGCCTATACAAGGCATACAGAGATATCAATCTCCTAGCCATCTAAGGGGTCACACCTAGACCCAAGGGATCCATAAGGATCATATCCAACTCATACCTCAAAGCCCTAACCGGCATATAACGATATCATGATCATCCTCATAACCATACCTAGCATGCTACTAACCCGCTCATACTAGGAAAGGAAAGGATCAATACTACTCTAAGTAGATCCTGTACAAGACGCACATGCGGAACAAAAAGACACAGGGGCGGAAAGGCAGCAAGCGCAGGCGCGGGCGCTATGACCGTGGCCGCAGGGGCGGCAGCTTCCGGGCGCGGGTGCAGTGACAAGGTTCCCGTAGGGGCAGAAATGCCGAGGCGCAGGGGCGGCTACGCAACATAACGTGATCTCCCGGTTCCTCTTTCACTTTTCACGTGATCAAATCACGTCTTCTCCATTCCATAATCAAACACATACATATACATACACATTCTAACATCAATATACATCTAATCCTAAGCTAAGGAAAATGGAATCAAAGAAAGAAAGAAGAGAAGCTAGAAGAAGAAGAATGGAGATTACCTACCGCTGGGATTCTACACAGGAGGGAAAAGTTCAACACAACCACTTCAGCTAACTCCCAAGCTCAGCAACAACAACATACAACATCAACCTCAACAAGGCCACACAAAACTCTTCCAACCAAGGAGAAGCAAGAACAAGATCAAGGAAGGAAAGGAAGAAAAGAAGAACGTGAGAAGTTGGAGAAAGTGAAGGAAACCCTTGCTCATCAGCCAAGGAAGAGACTTAAGGAGAAAGAAAATACAAAATGATAAATGTCGTAGCTTTCAAACAAAGACAGGTGTCGACATCCAACATCTTTGAGGGCAAGGTACAAGTAAAGTCTCATTTTGGTCATCCGGCCGTAAAAGCTAATAAATGTTCTTAATGTATCTAATGGAGTATAGACAATAGTCTACATATACAAAATTACAAATTAATTAGTGTAGATTACGAAAAAAATCATAATGTATCAAGATATATGTCAATAAAATCTTGTCTTTTTATTTAGTGAATCCCTTTCTTTCAACTCCACAAACAAATCACTATGGATAGTCAAGTTGTAATCGTCCTATGAATAATAAAAACCAGCCTGATTGCTCGGTATCCACAATTACCTTCGAAGATATCCTTTGCCGTAAAGACATAATGTAGCACAAACTTATGAATATCGTATGTCCCCATGAATACTCCATGCCACTACCTTTTGCATGCACCGAATTTTTAGATTGTCGTATTAGGAGTCAAGTCCATTGGTGCACCCTCCTTTAGCTTAGGTGTAACAACCGGGATTTTTTTTTTTAAAAATTTTTCGGAAGTCGATTCGAGTTACCAGATTGCTTTAATCGAATCAAAACCGATTAAAATAATTCCACTTAAGTTGACCTTTACTTGTCTTTCTGGCCCTATTCATTATTTCTATCCATGGTGTGGGATAAGAGACAGCGTAGGCCAGCCGGCCCATTTCTTCATTCCTTTCCTTTGGCCCACTTTCCATCTCTTTCAAGCTAGTACAATAGGCTCAACAACACAATCTTTCTTTCTCCCCTCTTTTGCCTTTCCTAGCTATATATTCCTATTGGTTACGATCTCCATCGAACACAGAGAATCGTGATATATCCTCTCGTTTTATTTGTAACACCCTAAATTCTGAGAATTTCCGGACGTCACAGGTTAGGACCTCACAGTGGGTCCAGACACTAGATTGGGGACAATATCACTACACTAGTACATTATTGGTCTTTTATGGCATTTGAAAAACGTCATCGAAGACCTAAAATGACATTTTTAAACACCATTAAAAAAACGCAGTCTAAAGGGATGCCGTGGATTATTAGGACTTTTCATGGTGTTTATTAAACTCCATGGAAAGTCTCTACCACGACGTTTAAAAAACAACATGGAAAGTACCTACCACAACCTTTGAAAAACATCATGGAAGGTGAGATATTTGAAACGGAGATTCGCTAATATAGTATGAACGGTAGCTTATGGTTAAAATATGACAATTTTTCTTGAGGGAAATGAGTGAACCTAACCGGGAATAAGGTTGGAATGAAGCACGATGTGACAACACCATGTGGTCCATGGTTGCTGATTGGACACTCATAGCCGCCTTGATTGGCCGCTGACGGGACCACATGTGCCATCTGTACGCGGTCTGGACATGCATGACCTCCACGTGTACTCTCTCTCGCTTCTGTATGCATGTCTGCAGAGATAAACGATAATTGACCACTTCTTTCTCTGCTTACAATTTACAAGTGTTTGATTACATGCATAAGTTGCTTCTCTTTCCCCTTAATTTATAGATGCATCGTATTTGAGTTAGACCTACACAATAACACTATTAGTTTTGAGGTCATTTTAAAATTTTAATTTACAGCCAAGTACTCAAAACTAAAACCTCATCACCCCTATGTAATATGGCCCACCTCCAACCCATGCAATCATAAGTATCTTTGTTAGTGGGTTTTGGTCGGGTTTAGTTTGTATTATTGGTAAAAATGTTTGGTGGGGGGGGGGGGGGGGGGGGGGGGGGGGGGTGTAGTTCCATGCTAGACAAATAGAAAATGATAACATGTCGTAGCTGTCAAACAAAGAACAGGTATCGACATCCAACATCTTTTAGGGCAAGGTACAGGTAAAGTCTCATTTTGGTCAAACGGCCGTAGAAGCTAGTAAATGCTCTTGATGTATCTTTCAATGGAGTATAGACAATAGTTTACATATACAAAATTACAAATTAATTAGTGTAGATTACGAAAAAATCATAACGTATCGAGATATATGTCAATAAAATCTTGTCTTTTTGTTTAGTGAATCCCTTCCTTTCAACTCCACAAACAAATCACTTGGATAGTCAAGTTGTAATCGTCCTATGAATAATAAAAACCAGCCTGATTGCTCGGTATCCACAATTACATTCGAAGATATCCTTTGCCGTAAAGACATAATGTAGCACAAACTTATGAATATCGTATGTCCCCATGAATACTCCATGCCACTACCATTGGCATGCACCAAATTTTGAGGTTGTCCTAGTAGGAGTCAAGTCCATTGGTGCACCCTCCTTTAGCTTATGTGTAATAACCGGAATTTTTTTTAAAAATTTTCTTTTTCGGAAATCGATTTGAATTACCGGATTGCTTGAACCGAATCAAAACCGATTAAAATAATTCCACTTAAGTTGGCCTTTACTTGTCTTTCTGGCCCTATTCATTATTTCTATCAATGGTGTGGGACAAGAGCCAATGTAGGCCAACCAACCCATTTCTTCATTCCCTTTCCTTTGGCCCATTGTCCATCTCTTCCAGGACAACACAATAGCCCCAAAGACGCAATCTTTTTTATATTCCTCTTTTGCCTCTCCTAGCTATTCCTATCGGTTACGATCTCCATCCAACATAGAGCATCATCATCTATCCTCTTGTTTTATTTGTAACACCCTAAATTTTGAGAATTCGGGGCGTCCCAGGTTAGGACCTCACAGTGGGTCCCAACCCTAGATTGGCGACAATATCACTACACTAGTACATTATTTGTCTTCTATGGCGTTTGAAAAATGTCATCGAAGACCTATAATGGCGTTTTTAAACGCCATTAAAAACGCCGTCTAAAGGGTTGTCGTGGATTATTAGGACTTTTCATGGAGTTTATTAAACGCCATGGAAAGTGTTCGCTGGTTTTACCACCCTATAAACCCCTTTCAATAATGATAGAAACTCACAGGTTAATAAAACAAGGAAGGGATAATTTTATATTTATAACCTGTAATAATTCTCCTAAATAGCAACGAACCCACAATGTATGGATCATACGAAGTAGGACAAGTGTTCCTGGGTCGAACACAAGGATTTGTAGGATTAATTTGCAGCATTGATTATAGATAGAGTAGATATCAAATAAAGAAAGGGGGTTGGAAAAGATAAGAAAGAGAAATCAAAAAGGTTTTTGAGAAGGTGTGGTGGATTCACAATCAATTGTCACTATTGATTGAAAATCAAATAAAACAAAGGTAATCAAATTAAAGGGAAAAAATGGATTCCAAGGATTCAAGATCATTGTTTATACACAAGAACTCAGGACAATCTCACAAAGCATATATGATTTGAAAAGCATACAGGGATGCATGTTTCTTAAATCTATGTTTTTTTTACAGTGAATTCTCAAGAACACAAAGGTCTGTAGTTTAATACCTATAGCTTTCAAGGTAAAGATGGAGAAATGAATAAATAAACCTCATTCTTTCAATCAAGGAAACACAATAACCCTTTACATTTACGTCTCACGGATTATTGCCGCAAATGAAGGAATAATGACACATTCTATCCAATAAATGTTAAACCTTTATTACCTAGGGACAAGTTCACTTATGCATCTAAATAGGAATATCTCAGTTACGACTCAATTCCTATTTAGGTTAAGGGGTTTACATTGATTCTAAACTGCAAAAATTAAACCTTTCCATAGGATTTAAAGCGATTCAACAATTATAGGGAACAATCCCTCATTGATCTTTGTATAAACAAATCTCTATTCTTCCCTAGAACCACAAAGATCTAACCAATAACAATCATATCAAAAGACAAACAAATCTCAATGCAAAAGTCTCCAACTTGAATCTAAACTAACTAAACTATGAATAACAATGATGAAGAAGAAAGACGGCAGGGTAGGAGAAGGCTCCCCCCCTCTAGGGCAACTCTGGGAAACTCCCAGCTAAAATCGAACACCCCCTGGAATGAATCCAAGGCTTCCTTCTATACACAAAAACCTAGCTAAAAGACATTCGGCCAAAAAGAAAAAAGCCCGTAAACAAATTAAAACGCTCAATGAAGAATCTCGGGCTGGCTCTCGGCCGAGATGGGTCAACGTCGGGGCCGAGATTTCGTCTTCGATCTTCAGCGTCATGGATCTCGGTCAAATCACCCAAGATGTCAATCGAGATATTGCAACAAAAGCTTCCAAGCCTTCCATCTCAGACCGAGATAGGTGGATCTCGGCCGAGATGCTCCTTGGTCGTTCGTTCATGCCTTTAGCTTTATTCTTAGCCCTTTCCTGTGCACGTATGCTCGCTCCAATGCATCAATTTCGAGGCTTGATCCTCAAATACGTCGTTTTATATTCAAAATGTGCCAAATCACCTACAAAGCCACAAATAGTGTGTGTAGACATCTATTATTGCAAAGTAGAACTAAACAAACATATATGACACAAACTAAGGCTAAAACATGAATGGGGAAAGGGGAAATCTACCTAAATGCATGACTAAAACAGGTCGATAAATCATGTTATCAGAAAGTACCTACCACGGCGTTTGAAAAACACCATGGAAGGTAAGATATTTGAAACGGAGATTCGCTAATATAATATGAACGGTAGCTTATGGTTACAAACTGACAATTTTTCTTGAGGGAAATGTGTGAACCTAACTGGGAATAATGTTGGAATGAAGCGCAATGTGACAACACCATGTGGTCCATGTTGGCTGATTGGACACTCACAGCCGCCCTGATTGGCCACTGACGGGACCACATGCGCCATATGTACGTTGATTGGACATGCATGACCTCCAAATGTACTCTCTCTCGTTGCTGTATGCATGTCTGCAAAGATAAACGATAATTGACCTCTGCTTTCTACACTTACCATTTACAAGTGTTTGATTACATGCATAAGCTGCTTCTTTTTCCCCTTCATTTATAGATGCATCGTATTTGAGTTAGACCTACACATTAACACGATTAGTTTCGAGGTCATTTAAAAATTTTAATTTACAGCCAAGTACTCAAAACTAAAACTTCATCACCCCTTTGTAATGTGGCCCGCCTCCAATCCATGCAATCGTAAGTATCTTTGTTAGTGGGTTTTGGTATGGTTTAGTTTGTATTATAGGTAAGCATAATTGGGGGGGTTAGTTTCAAGCTGGATAAATACAAAATGATAATACGTCGTAGCTGTCAAACAAAGAACATGTGTCGATATCCAACATCTTTGAGGGCAAAGTACATGTAAAGTCTCATTTTGGTCAACCAACCGTAGAAGCTAGTAAATGTTCTTGATGTATCTTTCAATGGAGTAAAGATAATAGTCTACATATACAAATTTACAAATTAATTAGAGTAGATTACGAAAAAAATCATAACGTATCGAGATATATGTTAATAAAATCTTGTTTTTTTGTTTAGTGAATCCTTTTCTTTCAACTCCACAAACAAATCACCATGGATGGTCAAGTAGTAATCGTCCTACGAATAACAACAACCAACCTGATTGCTCTATATCCACAATTACCTTCGAAGATATCCTTTGTTGTAAAGACATAATGTAGCACAAACTTATGAATACCGTATGTCCTCATGAATTCTCCATGCCACTAGCTTTTGCATGCACGGAATTTTGAGGTTGTCCTAGTTGGAGTCAAGTCCATTGGTGCACCCTCCTTTAGCTTAGGTGTTATAACAATAAATTTTTTTCCCGGAAGTCGATTCGAGTTATCGGATTTTTTGAATCGAATCAAAACCGATTAAAATAATTCCACTTAAGTTGGCCTTTACTTGTCTTTCTCGCCCTATTCATTATTTCTATCCATGGTGTCAGTGTGGGACAAGACCCAACGTAGGCCAGCCGGCCCATTTCTTCATTCCCTTTCCTTCGGCCCACTTGCCATCTCTCTCAAGCCAGCACAATAGGCCCAACGACGCAATCTTTATTTATTCCCTCTTCTGCCTCTCCTAGCTATTCCTATTGGTTATGATCTCCCTCCAACACAAAGAATCGTGATCTATCCTCTCGTTTAATTTGTAACACCCCAAATTCTTAGAATTTGGGGCGTAGTGTTAGGACGTCACATTGGATCTCGACCTTAGGTTGGCAACAATATCACTACACAAGTACATTATTGGTCTTCTATGGCGTTTGAAAAACGCCATGGAAGGTGAGATATTTGAAACAGAGATTCGCCAATATAATATGAACGGTAGCTTGTGGTTAAAACCTAACAATTTTTCTTTAGGGAAATTAGTGAACCTAAGAGGGAATAAGGTTGGAATGAAGCGCGATGTGACAACACCATGTGGTCCATGTTCGTTGACTGGACACTCACATCCGCCATTATTGGCCACTGACGGGACCACATGCGCCATTTGTACGCTGATTGGACATGTATGACCTTCACGTGTACTCTCTCTCGTTTCCGTATGCATGTCTGCAGAGATAAACGATAATTGATCTCTGCTTTCTCTGCTTACAATTTACAAGTGTTTGATTACATGCAAAAGCTGCTTCTCTTTCCCCTTCATTTATAGATGAGTCGCATTTGAGTTAGACCTACACATTAACACGATTAGTTTTGAAGCTATTTTAAAATTTTAATTTACAGCCAAGTACTCAAAACTAAAACTTCATCACCCCTATGAAATGTGGCCTGCCTCCAACCCATGCAATCGAAAGTATCTTTGTTAGTGGGTGTTGGTCAGGTTTAGTTTGTATTATAGGTAAGCATGTTTGGGGGGTTAATTTCAAGTTGGACAAATACAAAATGATAATATGTCGTAGTTGTCAAACAAAGTATAGGTGTCGACATCTAACACTTTGAGGGCAAAATACAGGTAAAGTCTCATTTTGCTCAACTAGCTGTAGAAGCTAGTAATTGTTCTTGATGTATCTTTCAATGGAGTATAGACAATAATATACATATAAAAAATTACAAATTAATTAGTGTAGATTACGAAAAAAATCATTTTGTATCGAGATATATGTCAATAAAATCTTGTCTTTTTATTTAGTGAATCTCTTTCTTTCAACTCCACAAACAAATCGCTATGGATAGTCAAGTAGTAATCGTCCTACGAATAACTAAAACCAGCCCGATTGCTCGGTGTCCACAATTACCTTCGAACATATACTTTGCCGTAAATACATAATGTAGCACAAACTTATGAATATCGTATGTCTCCATGTATACTCCAAGCCACTACCTTTTGCATGCACCGAATTTTGAGGTTGTCCTAGTAGGAGTCATGTCCATTGGTGCACCCTCCTTTAGCTTAGGTGTAATAACCGGAATATTTTTTATTTTTTTTTCTTTTCGGAAGTCGATTCGAGTTAACAGATTTCTTAAATCAAACAAAATCGATTAAAATAATTCCACTTAAGCTGACCTTTACTTGTCTTTCTGGCCCTATTCATTATTATTATCCATGTTGTGGGAAAAGAATCAACGTAGGTCAGCCGGCCCATTTCTTCATTCCCTTTCCTTCGGCCCACTTGCCATCTCTCCCAGGCAAGCACAATAGGCCCAAGGACGCAATCTTTCTTTCTCCCCTCTTCCGCCTCTCCTAGCTATTCCTATCGGTTAAGATCTCCATCCAACATAGAGAATCGTGATCTACCCTCTCGTTTTGTTTGTAACACCCCAAATTTTGATAATTTGGGGTGTCACAAATTAGGACCTCATAGTGGGTCCCGACCCTAGATTGTCGACAATATCACTACACAAGTACATTATTGGTCTTCTATGGCGTTTGAAAAACACCATCGAAGACCTATAATGGCGTTTTCAAACACCATTAAAAACGCCGTCTAAAGGGATGTCGTGGATTATTAGGACTTTTCATGGTGTTTATTAAACGCCATGGAAAGTCCCTACCACGGCGTTTAAAAAACGCCTTGTAAAGTACCTACCATGGTGTTTTCAAACACCATGGAAGATGAGATATTTGAAACGGAGATTCGCTAATATAATATGAACGGTAGCTTATGGTTAACATCTGACAATTTATTTTGAAGGAAATGAGTGAACCTAACCGTGAATAAGGTTGGAATGAAGCGCGATGTGACATCACCATGTGTTCCATGTTGGCTGATTGGACACTCACAACCGCCCTAATTGGACACTGACGGTACCACATGCGCCATCTGTACGCTGACAGGATATGCATGAGCTCCACGTGTACTTTCTCTCGTTTCTGTATGCATGTCTGCAGAGATAAACGATAATTGACCTCTGCTTTCTCTTCTTACAATTTACAAGTGTTTGATTACATGCATAAGTTGTTTCTCTTTCCGCTTCATTTATAGATGCATTGTATTTGAGTTACACCTACACATTAACACGATTAGTTTTGAGGTCATTTTAAAATTTTAATTTACAGCCAAGTACTCAAAACTAAAACTTCATCACCCCTATGTAATGTGGCCCGCCTCCAACCCATGCAACCGTAAGTATCTTTGTTAGTGGGTTTTGATCGGGTTTAGTTTGTATTATAGGTAAGCATGTTTGGGGGGTTAGTTTCAAGCTGGAGAAATACAAAATGATAATATGTCGTAGCTGTCAAACAAACAACAGATGTCGACATCCAACATCTTTGAGGGCAAGGTACATTTAAAGCCTCATTTTGGGCAACCGGCCGTAGAAGCTAGTAAATGTTCTTTATGTATCTTTCAATGGAGTATAGACAATAGTCTACATATACAAAATTACAAATTAATTAGTGTAGATTACGAAAAAAAATTCATAATGTATCGAGATATATGTCAATAAAATCTTGTCTTTTTGTTTAGTGAATCCCTTTCTTTCAACTCCACAAACAAATCACTATGGATAGTAAAGTATTAATCGTCCTACGAATAACAAAAACCAGCCTAATTGCTTAGTATCCACAATTACCTTTGAAGATATCATTTTCCGTAAAGACATAATGTAGCACAAACTTATGAATAGCGTATATCCACATGAATACTGCATGCCACTACCTTTTGCATGCACCGAATTTTGAGGTTGTCATAGTAGGAGTCAAGTCCATTGTTACACCCTCCTTTAGCTTAGTTGTAATAACCGGAATTTTTTTAAAAAAATCCGGTAGTCTATTCGAGTTACCGGATTGCTTGAATCGAATCAAAACCGATTAAAATAATTCCACTTAAGCTGGCCTTTACTTGTCTATCTGGCCCTATTCATTTTTTGTATCCATGGTATGGGACAAGAGCCAACGTAGGCCAGCCGGCCCATTTCGTTATTCCCTTTCCTTCGGCCCACTTGCCATCTCTCCCAGGCCATCACAATAGGCCCAACGACGCAATCTTTCTTTCTTCCCTCTTCTGCTTCTCCTAGCTATTCCTATCGGTTACGATCTCCATCCAACACAGATAATCATGATTTATCCTCTCGTTTTATTTGTGACTCTCCAAATTCTGAGAATTCGGGGCGTCACGGATTAGGACCTCACAGTGGGTCCCGACCCTAGATTGACAACAATATCACTACACTAGTACATTATTGGTCTTCTATGGCGTTTGAAAAATGCCATCGAAGACCTATAATGGCATTTTTAAGCGCCGTCTAAAGGGATACTGTGGATTATTAGGATTTTTCATGGCGTTTATTAAACACCATGGAAAGTCCCGACCACGACGTTTAAAAAACGCCATTGAAAGTGCCTACCGCGGCATTTGAAAAACCGTAAATAAATTTTGATATCTTTTTCATGGCGTTTTTTGTTAAACGCCATCTTTAAAACGCCATAGAGGGCCCTAAATGTACTAGTGCTAAATCTTCCACAAGGCACAACATAGTAAAACCGAATAAAATCTGAAAACATGCAAGAGATCATAAAGTGAATAAAAGAAAGCCAGCCATGTCAACGAAATTTAGAATCCAAAAGAAGGATACGAGTCTAGCCTCATGCAAATAAAGAAATCTCGGTGTCCCGACTACCTCGTACGGGAACCTGGCTGACCACCGACTCCGGATCACTCAACAACGGACCTAAGCTGTTGTGCGTCTAACAAAAGACGGTATAAAACCGTTAGCTAACTAATCCAAGTATTAGAATGTATACTGAAGCACAATCACATATAAAACGGAAAGTAAACACATCAGCATGATTCACTCAAACCGTTTTATTATGGTTCGGTTTAGTATTCGATTCAAACGAAACTCGGTTACTAAAATTTTTGGTTATTACAATAAATTCATTTATTCTAATTAGGGATTAAATTAAATGATGAAATTTTATAAATAAATCATGCTTGTATTGATTTGACGAGGGTCTCTCCTATGGTCATTTTGGGTAGCGGACCTTTAATTTTTTGTGGGTAAAGTGCCCTCAACACGGCATATACAAAGGTGGCTAAGCATGAAAGGGCTTGCATTTAAAACCAACATGTGTTTTTTTCGTTCACTTTTGATACATTTGGGTTTCGATCTTGTGTCCGATGCCGTCGAGAGTCTCAAGAGGTTGCAACGGATCTTGCATGTTAATGTTGTGTCAACCAGGTCTTCAGACGTAGGTTTTAGGAGGATCGGTTTTTCTATATAGAAAGGGTTAGCGGCACAACTTATTGCCAGCCTACCTTCTAACTCAATGTAAAGAATTAATATTGGAGGGATAATAGTCATCATCTAAATATTTATACGGTTCAAAAAAAAAATTAAAATAAATAAGTAAATCTTATTTAAGCAAAGTACGGAAACAAAAATTAGAGGAATTTTTTTAAAAAAAGAAATAAGTAAATTTTATTTCAAGAATATTTCAAAAACGATCTCAATGTTGATAGTTTTAGCCTATCAAATAATTTTAAATAACTTTTAAGAAGGAAAAAATTCACATCATATAACTAATCCTACTTTTTTTTGATGACACGTACAAAATTAGTTATTACATGATCGCCGGAGTTAGGACTTTTTTCCTGAAAATAATTCGTATTAATTTTTATAAGTATGTTGATAGTTTGGATCACTCATAATATTTATCAAGGTTGGTATTATTTTGAGTTTAAAGTTGATAGTTGATATTATTTTGAATTATTTTTTTAAAAAATAAATAAAGTTATCATAAAATTACAAATAAAAATTATTTTAATACACAATATAGATAGAGCTCGAGTAGATTTTGTAACAAGGCAATATAATCTTATCTTTCATGAAAGACAACTTTATGATATTGAAAATTTACTAACTAATTGTTATCTTAAGAAACTTATTATCATATTTAAAATTTTCCAAAAAAAAAATTCATGATAAAAAATTTCAAATATTAAATCATAAAAAGAAGGTTTTTTTTTAATTTCTGGAAAGAAATCATAAATTTAAGGTAAACTATATCCCTGACCTTTTTTGATATTCTGTTATAATTTACGTGGTAGGGTTTTCTACTTTTAATTAATACATTCTCAGCCTGCAAAATTTACTCAAAAACTATTTTGTCTGCTTTAATCAAAATTAAGCATGATCGATATTCCTAACGAAGTAATGATGGACATCCTCCTCCGACTCCCATTCAAATCCCTCTTAGCATGCAGATTCGCATCAAGACAATGGAAGAGCATCATCGACGATCCCATATTTCTAGATCATTACCACGATAGACCTCTAGTCTTGCTGGCAAAAGATGACAATTTATACTGCGTAATGGCAACACACAGAGGAGAGATCACCGCCGACGGCTTTCACCATCCTCCGTTCACCGTACGCCGCATTCGAATCGAACCAACATGTAAGTTTTACTATACTTTAAGCGATATGGCGTCTAACGGCATTGTCTGCGTTCTAACTGAAAGCAGCAACTTTTATTTGTTCAACTTGTTCACCGGAGCTTCATACATTGTGAACAAACCGCCACCGGAAAAAATGAATGCGGGTACCCGGTATCGGTATGGATTCGGATACGATGGTTATGGCGATTATAAGATCTTGATGTCATGTGGTTCCGTGTATTGGGTATACAGTCGGAGAAATAATGTCTGGGAGAAATACAATGACTTTGCTTATACTACATACTATTGGTGGTGGGATTATCACCATCATCGTCCTCAAGCTTGCTGTGTTAATGGCGTTTTATATTGGATAATTTTTAGACCGGAGAATAAGTTCATTGGTACTTATGATCTACATACTTGTAGATTCCAGGAAATAATATTGCCGGATAATTCTCCTAGTTTCGCTGCTAATTTAACTGAATTAGGAGGAAATCTGTCTTATTGGAATTGCGGATTAATGTTTGAGGTATGGATGATGAAAGAGTATTGGGTGTTGTTGTTTAGTATAGACCGAATGACGATTAGCAAAAGGTTTATGACTCATGATATTGAACCCAGAGCCATATGTGAATTCGACGATGGTAGAAAGTTTGTGTTGTTTGTATGTACTGAGTATGGGTCATTATATTGGTACGATATCGACAATGCTAAAGTGAAGGTTGTGCAGAAGTGTATTTGGGATAAGCAGAGAGTGTTTGGACGAAGGAGAAGGAGAAATGTAGCAAAAAGTTCTTAGATTCATAATGTAGATTATCTTTATGTTTGATTGAATTTTTAGTCTTTTAAATTGCTTTTTTATTTGGTTAATGAGTTAGAATTGTTGTTACTAGTTGAGAGGAAAGAATAAGGTGATTTAATTAGTTGGTTTGCAGGGCCATAATCTTGTGTACAACTATTTTTTATTTTTGATATATATATATATATATATATATATATATATATATATATATATATATATATATATATATATATATATATATATATATATATATATATATATATATGGACAAAAGTTAAATTTCATGAAAAAGTAATTACCATATTTAAAAAATTTCATATTTAAGAGTTTCAAAATAACTATATCTATATTTGTAAAACTTTCAAATATTAACTCAAATTTACCCAAATTCAAGCTCAATTAATTTAATGAAACCTCAATTGTTTTAGTAAAGTTTACACCAGTACACAAAAATAAGACATAGCCTAATAATACATAGCCCAATACACAAGCTTACGCATGGGCCAGTACACAAGGATAGGACATGGCCTAATACACAAGCCTCCCTACGCGCGGGCCAAATACACAAGCGTATGACAGGGCCCAATACACAATATTAAAACCAAATGTTAATACACAATTTCAAATAACACTTTCATTATTGTTTTTTTTTGTAATTAGACTAGTTGAACTTGTGTATTCCATTATTGTTTTTTTTAATGTTATACTTAAAACCGAATGTTATACACAATTTCAAATACACACTTCCGTCGTTTACACAAGCTTAAGCTCAATCGAGTTACACAAGTTCAAGCACAATCGAGATATACAAGTTCAAGCGGAATCGAGTTACACAAGCTCAAGCCCACTTAGAATTAAGCTTATGAAGAAGAAAGTTATAAACACCATCGTCACTTGAGTCAATACTTCTTCGTCCCGCCTTGACCTAGTAGTGAGGCGATTCATGCCCTAATGGGTAACTATGTTTTTTTTTAATGTTATACTTAAAACTGTATAAGTTTGCTTGATAATGAAAGTTGCATCAGTCATGAAGCTGAGCGATTATTGAACCTGCAATCTCTCGATCTTTTTGCTCTTTCTCAACTCAAAGTTTATCTACACCTTTTAATAATTGCCACCTTAAAAAAACATTAATTTCCGGTTATTATCTTCATCTAGATAAGGCCCGAACCGGAATATTAAGATACATGACTGAACTATAATTTCATGGATCGGAATAGAATCAGATCCGATAATTACGGTCCAGGATCGGAGCGGATCATAATTTTTAGTCCGGTCCGATCCAAATCAGCACACTCCTATGGAGGAAGAGCTTTCAAAAAAAACGTATTGAGAACATAAAACCTAATAGATTTATACAGAAAGTTCAATAAAAAAAATACAACATTAAAATAACTAAACTCGTAATAATTTAGTTGGTTTGCAAGAAATCTAAACAACCCTTAATCTTTTGTACAACTTTTTTACAAATTTTTTTAACAAAGAAACAAGAACCCGGTTTATTTTAAAAAAAATCAAAAGAATGAGCTCAATAAAAAAAAAAAATCAACTATAATCTTGTGTCCATGTTGGTTGGTTGGACACTCACAACCGCCCTGATTGGCCACTGACGGGACCACATGCGCCATATGTATGTTGACTGGACATGCATGACCTCCACGTGTACTCTCTCATTTCTGTATGCATGTCTGTAGAGATAAACGATAATTGACCTCTGCTTTCTCTGCTTACAATTTACAAGTGTTTGATTACATGCATAAGCTGCTTCTCTTCCCCTTCATTTATAGATGCATCGTATTTGAGTTAGACCTACACATTAACACGATTAGTTTTGAGGTCATTTTAAAATTTAAATTTACAGCCAAGTACTCAAAACTAAAACTTCATCCCCCCTATGTAATGTGGCCCGCCTCCAACCCATGCAATCGTAAGTATCTTTGTTAGTGGGTTTTGGTTGGGTTTAGTTTGTATTATAGGTAAGCATGTTTAGGGGGTAGTTTCAAGCTGGACAAATAAAAAATAATAATATGTCGTTGTTTGCTGATTTTACACCCCTATAAACCTTTATCAATAATGATAAAGACCTATAAGTTAGTAAAACAAGGAAGGGATAGTTTTATATTTATAACCTATAATAATTCCCTAAATAGCAACGAACCCACAGTGTATGAGTCAATCACAGTAAATGTAAGTATTCTAGGGTCGATCTCAGGAACTGGGAGGATTAATATGCAATAATGATTATAAATAGAATAGATCTCAATTAAAGACAGGAGGTTGGAAAAGATAAGGAAAAAAGATCAAAAAGGTTTTGAAAAGGTTTTAAAGAACTCGCAATCAATTGTCACTATTGATTGAAAGTCAAAACAAACAAAGATAATCAAGTTAAAGGGAAGAAAATGGATTCCAAGGGTTCAAGATCATTATTTATACATATAGATTCAGGAAGACTCATACAGAAACATGGTAGAAAAGCTACAAGGATGAACGTTTCTAGGCTGACAGTCTATTACCGGGTAAGTCATAAGACTATCTAGTTCCAAACCAACTACCTATTACCGGGTAAGTCTCAAGGTATAGAGGTAGGAAATTCTGAACAAACCAGACTACAAACTAAGGAAAAGGTAAACCATTACCCGGTAAGTCTCAGGTATTACCCTACCTAGCAAGGAATCTAAGCACATTCAACCAATAAAGGATAAACCTTTATTACCTATGATCAGTCTCTCATGTATCTATGAAAGAATATCACCGGGTAAGTCTCAATTCCAACTTAGGTTACTAGCTAGAAGGATTCTAACTAGATTCAAGAACAAGCCAACCATTAGGGTTTATAAACACGAAAAACCGAAGCGGGATCTGAGAGATAGTATAGTACCGTGACGAATCGAAGGAAACGCGGATTTCAATTTGGCAGGCGGGTTCGAATGGAAGCGGGCCCAAGCGGCAGACGACTTCTTCGTCTTCGACGGAGGCGACAACGGGACGTAGGCTGCTCTGCGTCTTTGACGGAGGCGAATCTCTCAAACCGACAAAAATTTATTAATGGTTGTCGGATGGCAACCTTCTTCTCCGGTGTAGATCCGTTCGTCTTCGTTGTTTCCCGGCTGCCATACATCCTAGACGAACAATCTAAGAATGCAGAAGTTTGTTGCTACTAATGGATGGATAAGAATGGGTCAGCAATGCCGATTTACTGTTATACCATTCTCATTAACTAATTTTATAGTTAAAAATTTATGAAAAAAAATAGAGGACCTATTGTGTATCAGCGATTAAAAAAAAGTCCCAATAGCCCAATCTTCTCAAAAAAATCCAAATTTATTTTTCAAGAATATTTTAAAACAAAATCAATTTTTTAATATTATTTTTCAAACTTATTTTAGGAATTTTAGCATATTAAATTATTTTATTTAAACTTTAAGAAAAAAACGACATTATACAAATAATCCTTCTTTATTTTTATAATATATACCAAGTTATTTTTATAACATATACCAAGTTCATTGGTACATATGATCTGCATACTTCTAGATTCGGCGATACAGTTTTGCCCGATAATTCTATTAGTATTTCTGCAAATATAACTGAATTAGGAGGAGATCTGTGTTATTGGAGTTGTGAATGGAGATGCAGATTGATGTGCAGCATATGGGTGATGAAAGAGAATTGGATGCTTTTGATTAGTAAATCAATATTTTGTGAGGTTGAACCCAGAGCGATATGCAAATCCGAGGATGGTAGAAAATTTGTGTTGTTTGTAGATTCCAAGTCTGGGTTATTATATTGGTATGATAGAGATAATGCTAAAGTGAAACTTGTTGTTATTACTTATTAGTCTTTTCGCTCTTCCCCAGCTCAAAGTTTATGTACAACTTTTTTTTTAATTGCCATCTTTCAAAAAAGACATTAATTTTCGGTTATTATCTTCGTCTTCGTAAGGTCCGAACCGAATTAGTACGGCACAGGACCAAACTGTAATACCGTGAACTGGGATCGGATCAGATCCGATAAATACGGTCCAGGATCAGAACATACCATAATTTCCGGTCCAGTTCAATCCAAATGTGCACATAGGAGCAAAACAAGTTATTTGTCACCTTTAAAAAAAAAACTTAGTAGAATTTTGAGAATATAAAACCTAATATATTTATATATAAAGTCAAATAAAATTAAAATCTTAAAATAACTAAATCCATTAGTGGGCTTGCAAGAAATCTAAACAGATCTAATCTTCTTTCTCTTTTACATTTCTAATTTCTAATTTCTAAATGTCAAATTTTATGGAAAGTTAATTACCATATCTAAAACGTTAATCATCATATCTAAGAGTTTCCAAAATAACTCTATCCATGATCTATCTACCTTTAACCAAAAAAATCTATCTACTCTAAGAAAAAAAATCTATCTATATTTGTAAAACTTTCAAATACTAACTCAAATTTATTGATAAAAATTAAAAGATATTCTATCACTGTATCTTTTCATTTTACTATGCATCGTCCTCAGACGAATTACGTAAACACAATATCACTGTATCTTTTCGTTTTACTACCCATCGTCTTCAGACGACTTTCGTTTTACTACCCATCGTCCTCAGACGACTTACGCAAACACAGGCATTCCCATCGGCGACAAAGCTCCACAAAATTTGGTTTTTTTCCATCAATTCAGCATCATCAATTCAACGTGATAATTAGATTGGTATTAGCCAAAAAGCCCTACCTTCCTCAAGAATTATTAACGGAGATCCTGCTCTTACTCCCCTTCGAATCCATCCTATCATGTAGACTCGCAGCGAAGCAATTGAAGAGTATATTGACGATCGCGAGTTTTTAAAGGGCTACCATGGTAAACCTCCTATTGTCGACAGCATATACTGCGTACTGGAAAGTAACGGCGACAAGATTACCGTCGACGGCTTTCACCATCCTCCCTTCAAGGTTCGCCGGATTTCAACCGAGTCAACTCACCAATTTGGGTATTCGTTTACCATGGCAACACCCAACCGAGTTGCTTGCACTAGAACCGAAAAAGGTGACTTTTTTTTGTACAATTTATTCACCGGAGCTTCTTCTGTTGTGGAAGTCCCTCGAGGAATGAAGTGTTATGGATCTGGTTATGATCGTTACAACGACGATTATAAGATCTTGTTAGCCTATGGCACAAACGAATTTCAAATTTACAGTACGAGAAATCATGTTTGGAAGTCGTTCGATTTCTTTCCTTGTACCTTATATCAGTGGATGTGGCAAGGTCACCGTCGTCCTCAAGCTTGTTGTATCAATGGCGTCCTTCATTGGATTGCTTACAAAAAAGAAAAGCAAAGGAAGTTCATAGTAACTTATGATCTGCATACTTGTAGATTATCTGAACTGATTTTGCCGGCTAATTGTATACATAGCTATGCATACGATTTGATTGAATTGGGAGGAGATTTATGCTTTTGGTATCACAAATCAATGTTTTATGTACATGTGATGAAAGAGTACGGGATCAACAAGTCTTGGACGAAGCTGTTTAGTATAAACCCTTCCGTGTTTAGGAGCGGCGCCGCCTACATACGTAACATAGAACCCACAGCTCTATGTCAATGCGAAGATGGAAGAAGATTTGTGTTGTTTGTATGTCGGCATTATGGGTCTTTGTATTGGTATGATATCGGCAATGCCAAAGTAAAGGTTGTACAGAAGCATATTTGGGATAAGCAAAGAGTAATTAGCGGCAAGAAGAGGAAATACATACAAGTGTAATTATGTGAGAGGTCTTAACTCTTAATGTTATCGTATGATGCATATTGATACGAATTGAATAAACGTTCCAATATTAGCCAATATATACAAGTGAAAGTTTAATTTATGATTCATCAAATGTAATACTATTGTTCAGTGTTTCACTACTTCAGTAAACCATTTTCTAGCTTTACTTTGATCAAGACTTTTGGAACTTGTTTTTGCTGCCTACAAAATGCGAAGCTCTTCTTTGCACCAAATTGCATCAACTATAAACAGTAGTATAATCTATCAATAATCCTACATGACATGCTAGATCAAACTAAATAATCACCAAGATAACAAGTATTAAGAGTCAAAGGCAACTTATGGTCCAATACCTAAGTTTATACTACTAGCTAAAGCAAAACAGAAGCCAATCAACAATGGAGTGAAAAATGAGCATTGGACTTGTTCATTAGTAACTTAAATACTGCCATGTAATGACCGATCTCACAGCCAGCAAGCTGAAATTTTTGTAATCAACAGCAAGTAACGCACAAACTAAAATCTCAGCAATTTATTGTTCAACAAAGTCAACAGCCAGCAAGCTGAAATTTTGGCAATCAACAGTGTTCAATCCTTCAGCAGTCAACATATTGACCGATCTCACATTTCAACAATGAGATAGGCAAAGAGGGGGGGGAGAAAGAGAAAACCTGGCGAAGGCAGACTGCTGCAGGAGAAGTGAACTCTGGCGGCGTAGAGAGGGCATACTCCGGCAGGTTGAGTGTAGCTCATATGTGTTTAAGTGGGCGAATTTAAGGTCATGGCATGAAGAGGGTAATGTGGCTCATATGTGTTTTTCTTAGTGTTTTGGGGAGTGTTTAGTGGCTTGCTATGAGCGACCAAACTATGCACTCTCATGTCTTCAATAGCATGCAAATCTTTGCTTACAATAATAGCAGACACCTAGAACCCTAAAAATCACAAGTGTTAGATGAATCATTAACTATAATGCTTTAACATACCAAATGCAAGACATCAGCGGAGATAACAGCTTAGCAAACATTTAGGTTTGTAGATGTCATGCATTTTGATGCTACATTATAATACAAGACATCCAATGATGATAAGCACGTATCTTCCTCATTAATCAATTAAGGTTATTTTCCCTGTCCCGGGTCCAACGAGGTTAGTCGACCCAATTTTTCCCCTGACATTGTTCAAGTTTGTTTTTTTTTGTTTTCCTAATTCATTCTACTTTTGAGTATTCATTATGATTAAGATTAGATGATAGTTTACCCTAATTCTCCAGAATCTGAAATCATTTTTGTTGAAGCTCTCATGTCGAACAAACGATTGAGGATTGAGATCATAAATTTGTTGGTCCAAAGGTAGAAGAGGGATTTAAGAAAAGCAGAAGATTATTCTCACGAGCAATCAATTTCCAACATTTGATTTCTATTTTTATATGTTA
The DNA here is from genome assembly GCA_002319775.1 of Fagopyrum tataricum. Lineage (NCBI taxonomy): Eukaryota > Viridiplantae > Streptophyta > Magnoliopsida > Caryophyllales > Polygonaceae > Fagopyrum > Fagopyrum tataricum. Next base: position 52,509,519 of record CM008279.1, read on the forward strand.
AGCAGGATTCATACAAGAATTATACTTATCCCCATTTGGTTGTAACTCAGAAAACGGAAACGGAAACTGATTGGAAATGAATTTAGTACACATGTGTACCTTGTTCATGGAATCATTCCGTGTGGTTTTATACAAAATGCACTTGCTCCCCCCATTTTGTTATTATAGGGTATCAAAATTAATCAAATTCTACTACAATTACTTCAAACCACAATGAAGATGATAAGATTTTAGCTAATGATGTAATGAAAGAGCCGCCTTTCGAGTCCGCCAATCCTCCGAATTGGAATCAAATACAATGATTTTCTTCTTCGAAGACAACAACCCCGAAGACGATGGAGTGATGAGTCCCTCTTGAGTCGAAGGACGAAATTAGCCGCACATAATAGAGCACGATGCCCATCTTATAGCGGTGAGATTTTATTTGGAATCAAATATTGTAAGAGCCTTAGTCTTTCGGACTGAGATTGGACTTTAGCCGAGTTTGGCTTTGGCCGAGATTGGCCTAGCCGCCCCCGCGGGCATGGGTGCTGCCCCAACGGGTTGCCGCTCCCGCAGCCTAGTGAACTGCCCCGCGGTTTCCCGCGGCTGCAGCCGACTTTGTTGACTCTTTGACTCGTGCTTTACTCTTTTCCCTTACTTCTTACCTTGCTGAGCAAGGGTTTCACTTCACTTCTCATTCCCAATCCATCCTTTCACGTCCTCCTTGCTTCTCTTTCATCCTTCTTGAGCTTGATCTTGGATTCCTTAGAATTGGAAGAGTTTTGTGTGGTTGTTGGTGGTTGTTGATGAGTTGTTGTGCATTGCTGAGCTTGGAAGCCAGCTGAGGTGTTAGTGGTGATCAGTTCTTGGTTAGGCCACAACTGTGGTAAGCTTCCTTCTTCCTCTTCTCTTCTTTCTTCCTTTGATTCTTTCCCCTTAGCTTAGGATTAGATGTTTGATCATAGATTAATGTTAGTATACGAATGTATATGCATGTGTATGATTTTGGTTGAGAGAAGACGTGATTTGATCACGTGAAGAGTTGAAGAAGAGTAGCAGGATTACGTTCTGCACCGTCGCCGCCCCCGCGCCTGGAAGCCGCCGCCCCTGCGGAATCTGTGCCACAGCGCCCGCGCCGTGCCTGCGCCGAGCCTGCATTGCCTGCGTCCTTTGTCACCGCGCCCGCGGCTGAGTTATGCCGTGCCTGCGGATTGCTTGTTCAAGTACAAAGATCAAGCTCACAAAAAAAAGATCAAGCTCACAAAAAATACAGCATCAAACCTCTAAACTCTGAAGTGCGCGAATAGGCAGATAAACAGTTAACAAATACTCTAGAAGGGGGGATGAATAGAGTATGGAAACATTTCGCAATCCAGGAATGGTAAGACCTTATCCAAATGCTCAGAGACAGGATATAAAGAAAACAGTAAATAAACAAACACGCGATATTGTTAATGAGGTTCAGCCCTGAACTTGGCCTAGTCCCCGCCTAGGATTATCCAACCCTAGGATTCAAGCAGCTTTATTTCTCTTCTTCTTCCAACGAGCTCTAGATACAACCTTCAGAAGAACTTCCCTCTTCTAAACTCAGAAGCCTCACTTCCTATCTAGCAACCCAAACACTCAAGAGAAAACAAAGTCCTACCGATACCGAAGTATCTTATATGTTTGGGTAGAAAATAACCCTCAGTATAATTCTAGATGAATTGTACGATAACGCTCAAAAGAAAATCTCACACACTCAAAGTAATAACACGTTCAAGCCTGAAAGTGAGATCGATGCTTTGGGAGACTTATGGATTCAGAGAGTTCTTGTGTACGCTGGAGGTCAAGTCATATTATTTTCATCCTTCTTGTCTCCTTAAATAGACGAGCCCAACATCTTCAAAAGTCGAACGTTTGAACTTTGAACTTTGAACTTGGCATCTTGAGTTGTTGAGAGACGTTGCAAGAAATTGGGGAGAGACGTTGCAATAATCTGGACGTCTAGAGCTGTTGCATTTTGGCTTTCCAGAGGCTGAAGATTTGTTCAAACAAATCAAAGATTTGTTCAAACCAAATCAAAGATTTGTTCAACCAAATTTGAAGATCTCAACAAACTCCAACAAATTTAACTCTATATATTTGGTTAGAAAAAGACCAAATATATAAAAGCTGGCCCATAAGAAATATTTAGCCCAATAAAATATTGGACTAAAAGGGTCGGACCTATAAGCCCATTAGAACTGAGCTCGTGTAAAAACTTGAGCCAGTGTTGGTAAGGCCTTACCAAACCTGGAAACCATGGTTTTGGCTTTCATCAACTAGTAAGGCCTTATTGTTCACTAATAAGGTCTTATTATCAAGGTGGAGTCATCAATCTCCCCTTGATGAAAGACAAAACCTGTGCACCTGTTTAAAATACAATACCAAGATATCCAAACATAATAATAGCATAAATATTGGATCAAGTTCGAATCAAGTTAAATCAAGTTCAAATCAAGTTTTTAACAAACCAACAGAACCACGAAATACCAAAATTTCTCCCCCCTTTTGTCTTTCAACAAGGAGGGAAGAAAAAGTGTTCAAAACATAAGAAAGTTGTGAGGAAAAGAAGCGAAATCACTCATCATTTGATATCTCCACCACCTCATCAAACCACTGTCCATAAGGAGGGACATCTTCTGGTTTTCGAAACTTGTTGTTGACCTTTTGTCTCCACCTGTTCTTGGCATTCAGCACAGTGTGATTAGCCATCATCTGAGCCCTTAACTTCTCCTTTTCTCCACGCCATTTTTTAACCAAGCCATACTCCTCAACTGTCAGTATAGATGGCTCAAGGACAACAGGACGCAGAATGCAGCGTTTCAAGATCTTACGCTCACAGTTAATAACCACATTCTGACACACCTCCTGGATGTGCTGAACAGCATCCTCATCCAACGGCATAATGGAGGTTGTTGCCCTGTGTGACAAAGAGGTGAGAAACAACAGCTGATTAAGTTTTTCATTTACCATCATCAATTTCTCATGAGTATCATCCTGCCTATCAACAATATCAGCCCGTGCAGTATTAAGATCTTTCCTTAGAGCATCCACCTCAGCCTCCAAGTACTGGATTCTTTGCTCTGAGGTGATCTTTTCATCTTGCAGGGGTCTCCTCAAAATCCATTCCCCGGCCAGAGTCTTTTCAAAACCAAGTCTTCTCCAACATTATTCATCAATAGACCCTTTGTGAGTTAATTGCTCTTCACCCGTTGTGTCAATTTCAAAGAATTCAAAAATCTTTGGGAAAAGGTTGACATAGGGTAAAGGGGCGGTCATGGGAGTGTTGACAGCGTGCAACATGAAGGAGAGAATGAGATTAGGGACATCTATGACATGTCCAGTCAAGATAAGGTAAAGAATCTCTAGTAAATTGTCAGTGACAAGTTCCCTAGAGTGTTTCCTAGGCATGATGCATCGGGCGAGAAAGAGTAAACACAAGTTTGGCCTCTAGGGTGAGGACATTGTGAGTCTGCTTATGTTTAGGCCTAGATGATGAGGCTACCGAAGGAGCCGTTTCACAAAAAACTCTTTTTGAGCTTGGGCAATACAAATACCCTTAGGAGGATGGGATTTTGTGTTCACCTCTTCAGGCAAACCAAGAATAAGGGCTAGAGAGGAAGCAGAGAGGGTAATCTTTTTGCCTTTGACTTGAGAATGTAGCTTAAGAACCCTTTCTCACGGTGAGTAGAAAGATTGACAAAAAATAAGCGGGTAAGACGAGGATATGCAACAGTTCCAGGGTTAAAAAGGTTCCAGATATTTGAATTCTTCATAAGAGTAACACACGGGAGAGCCATGGATTCCAGAAATTCTAGATCCACTGTCTCACAAAAACTAATAGGCCGGTTTGCAAAACCGTCTTTCCACATTCCAGCTTTGGTATAATTCTGAAACCATGAGATTGGAGCTTCAGATGTTACCTCAAACCCAGATGGAGGAGACCTAAGTCTGTGCTGAGGTCTTGTTCTTTTTGGAGCCGGAGGATACACCGGTTTGGAGGACCGTCGAGGAGGGAGGAGGAGAGGGTGACCTAGAGTTGTCAGAGTCGGACGTCAGAGGCTCCTGGATGGCCTTTCCTTTCCGATCAGACGATCGTTGCTTCTTCAGTGCAGAACCAGTGGAGGAAGTGGAGGAGCGTTTTGGAGCCATGGTGATTTAGGGTTTGAAAGCGTTGGAAGGAGAAAGAATTAGAGCGTTTGAAAAGCAGAGGGCAGATAGATTTGATATCAATGAAGAGTTGATATAGATACAGAGAGAGAGAAGATCTTGAGATTTTTGATATCCCCTTAAAAAACGGAACAAACAAAAACAAGAAGTTAAAAAATTTGAAAAACAACGTGTAAAACAAAAATAAAAAGGCTCATCCCAAAAAAAAAAGCTATTAGTTAGTTATCTAAAGAGATAATAACTAAAAGATTTGATCCATTTTTAATATAACATATAAAATCAAGATCATACTATGAATCAGTAAGGTCTTGAAATATATTTTAATGTCTTAATGTAGGGAATATGATCAATATTGTATAACAATGATTGCTCCCCTACATTGATGCTTCCCTGTTAAGCATACCAAGTTCTAACCTTATGAAGTTGAATCTTTCTTCGGGTAAGGGTTTTGTGAAGATATCCGCGAGTTGTAGTTCAGTAAAAATGAATGTCAAAGACACATCACCTTTTTACATGATCTCGTGTAAAATGGTGTCTCACATCTATATGCTTCGTTCTTGAATGCTGCACAGGATTTTTGGAGATAGATATAGCACTAGTATTGTCACATTTTATAGGTATACCCTTAAAGTTGAATCCAAGGTCTTGGAGTTGTTGCACAATCCATAGGACTTGCGAACAACAAGCTCCAACAACAATATATTCAGCTTCGGCCGTTGAGAGAGCCACTGAATTTTGCTTCTTGGAATGCCAACTTATTAGGGATGTACCAAGAAATTGACAACACCATGAAGTACTTTTTCTATCAACTTTATATCCTGCAAAGTCAGCATCGGAATATCCAATAAGACTGAAACTATTTTGTGTGGGATACCATAGCCCTATATCTTTGGTACCATTTAGGTATCTTAAAACCCTTTTTACCGCAATGAGATGTGATTCCTTCGGGTTAGCTTGGAATCTAGCACACATACAGACACTAAACATAGTGTCAGGTCGGCTAGCCGTGAGATAAAGTAGAGATCCGATCATACCTCGATACTCCTTTTGGTTTACTTGTTTTTCGGTAAGGTCTTGATCTAGAGAAAGAGTGGAGCTCATTGGAGTTTTGGCTATCTTGGATTCACTCATCTTATACTTCTTGAGAAGATCTCTCGTATACTTTCCTTGATTAAGGAAGATGCCCTTAGTACTTTGATGTACTTGGAGTCCAAGAAAGAAGTTTAATTCTCCCATCATGCTCATCTCGAATTCCTTGAACATTATATTAGAGAATTCCTTGCAAAGGGATTCATTAGTAGCTCCAAAACAGGATATCATCCACATAAATTTGAACAACAAGGATATCATTCCCATGAGTTTTAATGAATAAAGTTTTGTCAATCAACCCCTCAAGAGAGTTATTTTTTAAAAGATATTTTGAAAGATGCTCGTACCAAGCTCTTGGGGCTTGCTTTAAGCCGTAAAGAGCTTTGTCAAGCTTGTAAACATGATCGGGAAATTCATCATTTTCAAAACCGGGAGTTGAGCGACATAAACTTCTTCATCTAGAATACCATTCAAGAAGGCGCACTTTACATCCATTTGAAAAAGTTTTATACCCATGTAAGATGCAAATGCAAGAAGTATACGAATGGCTTCAAGCCTAGCTACAGGAGCAAAAGTCTCCTCGTAGTCAATACCTTCCTCTTGATTGTAGCCTTGAGCTACAAGACGAGCCTTGTTTCGGATGACATTTCCACTTTCATCCAACTTGTTTCGAAAAACCCATCTAGTTCCAATAATTGATTTTCCCTTGGGCCTAGCCGAAAGGGTCCATACTTTATTGCGCTCGAACTCGTTTAGCTCATCTTGCATAGCTATTGTTGTGATCTTTTAACGAGTTACTTCATGAAACTGAGAGAAGAAGAGAAGACAAAACACTTTGTGGTTTTGCTGCACAAACCTTGCAGCTAGGGTTTTCAATATGTTTTGGTGGATAATGAATACAACCCTACACCTATCTATTTATAACCATAAATAGATAGAATCCTCTATTAATAGATAGAGTCCTATAAATAATAGAATCCTACAAATAGATAGACAAATAGATAGAATTCCTTATAAATAGATAGGATTCTACAAATAGATAGAATCCTCCGCGGGGGCTAAGCCCCCCGCACCCCCTGTCGCCCCGGGCCTATTAATCCATGGGCCCAAAATATGTTTCCCCTGGCCCATTGTGTTAGTATACCTAGATTTATTGTCTTATTATAACAATCTCCCCCTAGACAACATAATCTAATACAAAAATTTGGAAACACATATACAACTCCAGGATCTTGTTGCCAGATCCTCCTTGTTTCTCTTGACAGGGGGCTTTCTCATTCATCTAACAACGAGTGACATGAACCAAATCCAAGCAACGCTTGAATTTGTCTGCGGTAACCGGTTTGGTCATCATATCAGCTGCATTCTGAGAAGTGTGTACCTTCTCTAGGATGATCTCACCAGAAGCTACTAGCTCTCTAATCTTGTGAAATCTCACATCAATATGTTTAGTCCGAGCATGGTACACCTGATTCTTAGCTAGATATATAGCACTCTGACTATCACAATGTACCTCAACTCCACCTTGCTCAACACTCAGTTCCTCCACAATTCCTCTAATCCACAGAGCCTCCTTAGCTGCCTCTGCTAAAGCCATGTACTCTGCCTCAGTTGTAGACAAGGCTACTACAGACTGCAAAACTGATCTCCAACATATAGCCCCCCCAGCAAGAGTAAAGACATACCCTGTAGTGGACCTCCGGTTGTCAAGATCACCGGCATAGTCTGAATCAACATACCTTACAACTGAAGGATCTCCTTCCTGGCCACCAAACATAATTTCACGGTCAGCAGTACCCCTCAAATACCTGAGTATCCACTTGACGGCTGCCCAGTGTTCTCTCCCAGGATTAGACATATACTTGCTCACTTGGCTAACAGCTTGGGCCAAATCAGGTCTTGTACACACCATAGCATACATCAAGCAACCAACTGCACTTGCATAAGGAACTTTGGACATATCTTTGATTTCTCCATCAGACTTCGAACACTGAGCTGAGGAGAGCTTGAAGTGATTCGCTAGAGGAGTGCTGACAGATTTGGAGTTGGCCATATCGAATCTATCAAGCACTTTCTCAATGTAAGTCTTTTGAGATAACCATAACCTCCCAGAACTTCTCTCCCTGCGAATCTCCATACCAAGGATCTTATTTGCAACACCAAGATCCTTCATGTCAAATTCCTTGCTCAACAAGGTTTTCCACTCAACAACATCATCAATATTCTTTCCAGCAATCAGCATGTCATCAACATATAATAGCAAGTATAAGGGTGATCCATCATCCAAATATTTCACATAAACACAACAATCATACTCACATCTCTGGTAGCCTATCCGAAGCATGTAAGAGTCAAACTTCTTGTACCATTGCCTAGGAGCCTCCTTCAGACCATACAATGACTTTGTCAACTTGCATACAAGTTTCTCCTCTTCCGGCTGGACAAAACCCTCTGGTTGCTCCATGTAGATCTCCTCCTCCAAATCACCATGAAGGAAAGCTGTTTTCACATCCATCTGCTCCAGATGCAAATCCCAGCTAGCCACCAATGCCAACACCAATCTGATAGATGTGTGTCGGACCACAGGATAAAAAATTTCGTCATAATCAATCCCCTTCTTCTGTGAGTAACCCTTTGCTACTAGTCGTGCCTTGTACCTTATGCCTTCTTTCTCTGAGATGTCTTGTTTCTTCTTGAACACCCATTTGCATCCTATTGCCCTCTTACCTGTTGGAAGAGGAACCAGCTCCCACGTCCTGTTCTTATGGAGAGATTCCATCTCCTCAGCCATAGCACCTACCCATCCTTCTTTCTCTTGACTATGAGTAGCCTCTCGAAAGTTGGATGGATCATCTGTGCCAATGACTAGAGCATAATTAACCATCTCCTCAAAACCATATCTTATAGGGGCCCTTGTGATGCGTCTGCTTCTGCCAGAAACAAAACTCTCAACCTGTTGTTGATCTACATCATGCTCACCACCTGCTGGTGTAGGTGTGCTAGAATATGAAAGCTCCACCTCTACTGTTGATCTGGATTCAGTCTCTGTAACTGCAGGTTTCCCAACTTCCTTGGCATGTAGAAGCATTGCCTGCTCATCAAATACAACATCTCGACTGATCATCCGTTTCTTTGCAACAGGATCCCAAAACATGAAACCCTTCACACCTTTCTCATAACCCAGAAAAATGCACTTCTTAGACTTTGCATCCAGCTTTGTTCGCTCATCACCTGGAATCAACACATATGCTGGACTGCCAAAAATCTTCAAATTTGATAAGTCTAAATCGGAACCAGTCCATACCTCCTCTAAAACCTTCCCGTCAAGAGAAGTCCGGGGTGATCTATTTATCAAATAGACCGCCATGCTCACTGCCTCTGCCCAGAATTGCTTTGGAAGCCCTGCATTCAATCTAAGACACCGCGCTTTTTCTGCAATGAACCGATTCATCCTCTCAGAAACACCATTCTGTTGTGGTGTCTTCCGTACTGCATAATGTCTTTGAATGCCATGCTCACCACAAAAACTCTGAAAACTGAGAATCCGTGTACTCTATCCCATTATCAGATCTCAAATACTTCACTTTCCTCCCTGTCTGATTTTCCACTTCCGCCTTCCATAGCTTGAACTTGCTGAAGACTTCAGATTTATACTTTAGAAAATACACCCAGACCTTCCTTAAATAATCATCAATGAAAGTGACGTAATACCTAGATCCTCCTAGGGACGACACCTGAGTTGGTCCCCACACATCAGAATGCACATAATCAAGAATTCCACCTGTGTTGTGCTGACCTGTCTTAAAAGACACCTTGGATTGTTTTCCCATCACGCAAAACTTGTAGAAGTCGATCTTACAACTCTTCACACCATCCAGGAGACCTCGCTTGTGAAGCTCAATCATCCCCCTTTCGTCAATGTGACCCAGGCGCATATGCCACAGAGTTGTGTAATCTGTCTCAGAAGTCACGGCTGCAACTCCACCTACAACGGTACTCCCTACCAACCGGTAGATATTACCCGATGTAATCTGCCCCTTCATAACTGTCATTACCCCCTTGCTCACCTTTACACATTCCTTTTCTGTTTTAAAACAGAACCCTTTTACATGTAAAGTCCCCAAGGAAATCAGATTTTTCTTTAGAGTTGGAATGTGACGTACGTCAATCAATGTTCGAATCACACCATCGTGCATCCTCACCTTTATCTGCCCAATGCCAACAACATCACAAGCCTTGTTGTCTCCTAATCGGACGGAGCCAAAAGTTCCAGACTTGTACGTCTCAAACCAATCTCTATTCGGAGTCATGTGAAACGAACATCCCGTATCCATGATCCATACATCTGAGTAGTTGCCTGACGTCACAGAGAGCATATCAGAATCTGCACCATCTGAATCATCTTTCTGCACCACGTTTGCTGATATTGAAGATTCCTCTGACTTCTTATCTTCATACTTCTTCTTCCTGGCAGGACAATCACGTTTGAAGTGACCCTCCTCCTTGCAGAAGTAACAAGTTACTGGCTTTTTACCCTTGGACTTAGACCTGGGTTGCTTGTTGCTTCCTTCTTGCTTCTCTTTTGTCCTCCCTCTATCCTGGTTGCTTCTAACATACAACCCTTCGCTTTGAGAATTCTCATTGGTATGTCGTCGTCGTTCGGCTTGTGAAAGCAACGCTGTTGACACCGTATCAAGACTTATCTCGTCTTTCCCACACGTCAACATCATCACCAGATTCTCATATGAAGAGGGTAGAGAACATAGCAAGATCATAGCTTTATCTTTATCTCCAAGTTTTACATCCACCCGAGCCAAATCCCCAATAATTTGATTGAAAATATTCACGTGTTTTACGAAGTCAGAACCTTCCACCATTTTCAACCCATGCAATTTTTGTTTGAGATACAATTTGCTAGACAAAGATTTTGACATATACCGTTTCTCCAATTGAGTCCAAATCTCTTGACAAGATTTGAGATCAATAATGTGGTATATTACCTCGTCTGCCAAACAGAGCCGAATGACCGACGCTGCCTTCTCCTGCATCTCCTCCCATTAGTCGTCTTTCAACGACTCCGGTTTTGTCTCCTTCAGCGCCTTCAACATCCCCTGCTGCGTTAGCAGATCCTTAACTCGTCGCTGCCAAAGACCGAAGTTTCCAGTCCCGTTGAATCGCGGAACCTCACATTTTGCAACGGAACTCATCGACAACCTTGCTCTTGATACCAATTGTTGTGATCTTTTAACGAGTTACGTCATGAAACTGAGAGAAGAAGAGAAGACAAAACGCTTTGTGGTTTTGCTACACAAACCTTGCAGCTAGGGTTTTCAATATGCTTTGGTGGATAATGAATACAACCGTACACCTATCTATTTATAACCATAAATAGATAGAATCCTCTATTAATAGATAGAGTCCTATAAATAATAGAATCCTACAAATAGATAGAATTCCTTATAAATAGATAGGATTCTATAAATAGATAGAATCCTCCGCGGGGGCTAAGCCCCCCGCACTCCCTGTCGCCCCGGGCCTATTAATCCATGGGCCCAAAATATGTTTCCCCTGGCCCATTGTGTCAACATACCTAGATTTATTGTCTTATTATAACAGCTATAATCCAGTCGGGTTCTTGAAGAGCTTCGGTGTACTTCTTAGGTTCTACAAGAGATACAAAAGCATGAAAAGAACATAAGTTTCTTAATTTCGAACGAGTTTGAATTCCAGAAGAGGGATCAGAAATGATATTCTGAGTTGAATGGGATGATGCATGTTTGAATTTCCTCTTGATAGTTCCCTGGTTAGGATCATCAGGTGGGAGATCAGTAGGGAGTGGAGGATATGGCTCTTGTGGTTCAGGAGGTGGTCCATCTTCAAGACTGGCTTCATTTGTAAAGCCTTGAGTCGTTGTTTCAATGCCTTGAGATAGTTCAGTAAGGTCTTGAAATGGCTCCTGCATGTTTCTGGATTTGCTCTTCTTTTGATTATTGTCTTCTCCTTCTAACTCGTCTTCCTCATATTTATTTAGGTCGAGATCTGCAAAGCTCTCACTCAAGGTACCATTATCATTTTCGTCAAACAAAACATGGATACTTTCTTCGATTACTTTAGTACGTTTATTGTATACTCGATAAGCCTTGCTTTGAGTCGAGTATCCAAGAAATATACCTTCGTCGCTATGTGCATCAAATTTCCCAAGATTATCCTTTCCATTATTATGTACGTAACACGTACATCCAAATGGTTTAAAATATGATATGCTCGGTTTTCTTCCTTTGAAAAGCTCGTAAGGAGTTTTCTTCAACATTGATCGAATTAAACATCTATTGAGAATATAGTTTGCTGTGTTAACAGCTTCAGCCCAGTATGTCTTAGGCAAATTATTCTCTAATAGCATAGTCCTGCACATTTCCTCTAGGGTGCGATTCTTGCGTTCCACAACCCCGTTTTGTTGAGGTGTTCTAGGAGCTGAAAAGTTGTGAGAAATCCCATATTTCGCACAAAATAAATCAAAGTTTGATTGATCAAATTCTCTACCATGATCACTTCTAATAGAAACGATTGGTAGGTTTTTCAAAGTTTGTAACTCCTTACAAAGTTTTGAGAAGTACAAAAGGGCTTCTGATTTATCTTTTAGAAAGAAAACTCAAGTAAACCGAGAATAATCATCAACAATAACAAGGATGTATTGCTTGCCTTTAGGAGATTTGACGCGCATAGGTCCACAGAGATCCATGTATAGAAGCTCGAGAGGTCTAGTAGTACTTACAACTTGCTTCTTTTTGAAAGAGCTACGAGTATGTTTACCTCTAGAGCAAGCATTGCATAGATCATCTACCTTGAATTTTAGATCAGGAAGACCTCGCACAAGATCCTTTGATTTGAGTTTTTCGAGGGTATGCATGCTGATATGACCGAGTCGTCTGTGCCATAGTCTTGAATCGTCTGATAAGACCTTGAGGCATTTCAGATTTGCACCTGCAATTTGGTCAGCATTTACCTAATATATATTATGATCTCTATAAGCTTTTAGCACCAGGTCTCCTGTCATTTCATCTCGAACTTCACACTTCTTCTTGTTAAAGCTAACAAAGTTTCCTTTATCACAAAGCTGAGAAACACTGAGAAGGTTATACTTCAAGCCATCCACAAGATAAACATCTTTAATATGATTATTTGGATCAGAACCAATGTTACCAATACCAAGGATGTTGCATTTTCCTTTATCACCAAGAGTTATAGTGCTAGTGGATTGCTTCTTTAGATTTTTGAAAAGAGATTCTTTTCCACTCATATGTCTTGAGCAACCACTATCCATTATCCACTTTTGATCCTTTGTCTTGGTGATATCCTGCAAAACAGAAAATTAACCTTTTCAGCTAGACCAATAAACAGATTTGGATCCATTATGGGGGTAGACCATGTTAGGTAGCCTTGTCCCTTTAGGAACCCATATCTGTTTTATCTGTTCATTTAAACATACAGGAAAGGTATTTCTAATGATGTAAGGATCCGTTCTCCTATAAGGACAAGTTTCCTTTACATGTCCCTTTTTACAGCAAAAGAAACAAGTAGGAGATCGCCAACTTCCTTTAGCCTTAACGAAAGTAATAGTAGGTTTTGCAGGAAAATTCCTGTTGTATCCTATGCCACTTCGGTTCAAGGAGAATTGTTGTTCTTCGAGCATCTTGTCAAGAGTGGCTTTGGATCTAGTAAATTGCACAAGAGCTATTTGCTGTTCTTGACATTTTTCAGATAATTTCCCTTTTTCAATCTCTAAGTCAGTGTTACATGCCTTAAGAGATGAGAGGTTTGCCTTTAGTTCGGAGTTTTCCGATCGTAAGGCCTTGACCTCAGTGTCAAGATCTGATTGTATGCTGTCAAGATCTTGAATTTTCAGCGATAGCATTCTTATGCAAGGTTCCTGATCCTTTAGCTTTTCTTTCAAGATGCTGATTTCCTTGGTGCAAATTTCTTCATTAGAAATCATATTTTTCAGCAATTCTGATAGAACAGCAGTAGGACTACATATAAGACTTCTTACCATTCCATCTAAATGTTGATCTTGGTTCTCATCGGTTTTTGCCATAAGACATAAGTTTGCATGATAATCTTCAGAATCTGAATCGCTTGAGGAGTCCGAGTCGCTCCATGCTGCTATCATAGCTTTCTTATTTAGATGATCCCGCAAATTCTTTGTTAGAGAATTGTTTTTTCATCTTCAATATGCGAGCCAACCCTCGTGTAATAAGTGCAAAAGGATCTTCGTCATCATCTCTGTCAGAATCTTCTAGTAGTTCCTCTTTCTTAGCCTTGAGTGCCAAATTTTTGATGTTTGTGGGTAGTTCCTCATCGTCCTCATTGAGGATTATTTTATGGGTAATTAATTTGCCCAACAAATCATCAAGAGCTAGCGTGTTAAGGTCTTGTGCTTCTTCTATAGCGGTTACCTTGGGACCCCACTTTACTTTGGGCAAGCATCTTAGTATCTTTCTAACTTTCTCTTCATTTTCGAAAGTTTTTCCCAATGAGTCAAGGTTGTTAATGATCTCCGTAAAACGGGTGAACATTACCTTAACTGATTCATCTGGGTTCATCTTAAACAATTCATATTGCCTAAGAAAGATACTGATTTTAGTCTCTTTGACCTGGCTGGTTCCTTCATAGGTGACTACTAGCTTATCCCAAATTTCCTTGGCGGATCTGCACGATGATATACGATTGAACTCGTCAGTACTTAATCCACAATACAATAAATTAATGGCTTTGTAATTTTTAGCCACGCTTTCTAGATCAGTCTGAGTGAATTCTGCTTCTGGCTTGTTCACTCTTGTACTGTTGGGACCATCCTTCGTGGGTGTATTAGGTCCATGCGTAATAATATGTCAAAGCTCCAAATCTTGATCAATGATAAACATTTGCATCAAAGATTTCCAGTGCATGAAGTTGTTCCCAACAAAAAGAGGTGGTCGTGTAATGGATCTTCCTTGACCGAAACCTCCTTGACCTTCACCTGCCATGATTAACCTCACAGATAGTAATATCTAAGATATGTGAGTTAGGCTCTGATACCAATTGAAGTGCGGAATAGGCAGATAAACAGTTAACAAATACTCTAGAAGGGGGGGATGAATAGAGTATGGAAACTTTTCGCAATCTCAGGAATGGTAAGACCTTATCAATCAGAGATAAGACCTTATCCAATGCTCAGAGACAGGATATAAAGAAAACAGTAAATAAAACAAACACGCGATATGTTAACGAGGTTCAGCCTGAACTTGGCCTAGTCCCCGCCTAGGATTATCCAACCCTAGGATTCAAGCAGCTTTATTTCTCTTCTTCTTCCAACGAGCTCTAGATACAACCTTCAGAAGAACTTCCCTCTTCTAAACTCAGAAGCCTCACACTTCCTATCTAGCAACCCAAACACTCAAGAGAAAACAAAGTCCTACCGATACCGAAGTATCTTATATGTTTGGGTAGAAAATAACCCTCAGTATAATTCTAGATGAATTGTACGATAACGCTCAAAGAAAATCTCACACACTCAAAGTAATAACACGTTCAAGCCTGAAAGTGAGATCGATGCTTGGAGACTTATGGATTCAGAGAGTTCTTGTGTACGCTGGAGGTCAAGTCATATTATCTGTCATCCTTCTTGTCTCCTTAAATAGACGAGCCCAACATCTTCAAAAGTCGAACGTTTGAACTTTGAACTTTGAACTTGGGCATCTTGAGTTGTTGAGAGACGTTGCAAGAAATCTGGGGAGACGCTGCAATAAATCTGGACGTCTAGAGCTGTTGCATTTTGGCTTTCCAGAGGCTGAAGATTTGTTCAAACCAAATCAAAGATTTGTTCAAACCAAATCCCTTGAAGATCTCAACAAACTCCAACAAATTTAACTATATATATTTGGTTAGAAAATCAGACCAAATATATAAAAGCTGGCCCATAAGAAATATTTAGCCCAATAAAATATTGGACTAAAAGGGTCGGGCCTATAAGCCCATTAGAACTGAGCTCGTGTAAAAACTTGAGCCAGTGTTGGTAAGGCCTTACCAAAACCTGGAAACCATAGTTTTGGCTTTCATCAACTAGTAAGGCCTTATTGTTCATTAATAAGGTCTTATTATCAAGGTGGAGTCATCAAACTCTTCACAGATTAAGCTCACAAAAAGACAAGTCCAAGTACAAAGATCAACAATTCAAGCATAAACGAATAGTTTAGCTTCAGCATACAAAAAATACAGCATGAAAGCAAGTCAATGACAAACTAAAATTTCAGCAATCAATTGTTCAACAAAATCAACAGCCAGCAAACTCGAAGCAAGAAAATCATCAATCAATTTCTGAAATTTTAGCAATCAACAGTTCAATCCTTCAACAGACAGCATATTGACCGATCTCAAATTTCAAGAATGAGAAAAACAAAGAGAAAACCTAGCGAAGACGGTCTTCTTTCTTTCCCCCGTTTCGCCTTCTCTCCTCCTCTTCACGCAGATGTGCACCACTCCATTCTCTTACTTCTTCTAGCCCCTTGTAGCCTAGCCCTCGTTATCGCTCACTTCTCTCCTCTACTCTTCTCAGCAACTCCATCTCCACTCTCGGCTTCACTCTCTCACCAGCATTTATGGTATAATTACAATAGGCTTCCAAATATATTTACGAATTTTACAGTTAGTTTTGTATTTTTAACATTTATGCCCAAAGTTGTTTAATTGAAGAACTTTACCCAAATTTTTAAGGGTAAATTGCTATAAATAACCTAAACTTTCATCGAGTTGTGAAAAATAGCACGCACTTTCATTAATGTATGAAGTAATCTAATCTTTACGTGATGTTTCGTTAATTGACATCAAATAAATCATCCGGTTAAATATTCCGGTAAATTGTATACTAATGATGATTAAGTAGGCATATATGGAAATTATAGAGAAAAAGGCAAAAAATACTTAAAATTAAAAGAAAAGAAAATAAATCAATAAAAGGCTTCTGGTAAAGGGTTTACACGGCGTTTCATTCGACCTAATTTACTTTTGCACAACATCTTCGGTGCTGCCATTGACAGCGATTGAGGAGTGGTCCTTGGAGGATTCGTTCTTTATTTTGTTGTGTTTATTGATGGAGTCGACACTGTTTCATTCACAGGTATATAATCTTCTCAATTTGTCTCCATTAGGATTGTAGAGTTTTAGTCTTCTGATACCAAAACTATTCTTTGTTTATTGACCTATCATTGATTGTCTTTAGTATATTTAGTCTTGTGTTTCTTTAATGAATTGTAGAGTTTAGGGATTGAGGATGACAACTTTACTATCAAATTGCATTATAGGGGAATAATGCAAACACTTCCACAGATTGAGTATGTAGGAGGAGACACTTATTGTTTTGAGAAGGTAAACCCAAGTTGTTTAAGGTTCACCAATATTGTTGATATGATTGATAAGGTGGAGATGGTACATAGTAATTAATGCTAGTACAAGAGTCATTTACTATTGTGTTTCTGGTGATAGCTTGAGGAATGGACTAAGAAGGATAGACTCTAATGATGATGTGGCTGTAATGTCTTTGTTTGCATCTATAGATGAAGAGATTGATATATATATATATATATATATATATATATATATATATATATATATATATATATATATATATATATATATATATATATATATATATATATATATATATATATATATATATATATATATATATAGTAAATCAAATAGATGTTGTTTCTCAAGGTTGTGAAGCTAAAAGAAAAGCTAGTGAAAAGGGAAAGACTGTAATAAGTGATAAGGGAAAATCTGTTGTTTACGAGGGTTGTGAAAGTTCAAGTGATGAAGAATTCCTAAACAATAGAATGATCTTAAGAGAAGTTAGCATTGAAGATGAGAGAGATCAACTTGAGCTTTGTAATAGAACATTTGCTTCCAAATCTTCATCTGATGAGTTCTATGATAGATTGCTTGAGTCAAGTGATGAGAAGCTTGGTATGAAGAGGTCATTGGCACCTAGAACACACTTAAGTGCAGACAAGGCAATAGATTTCACCAAGTTTGAGCGGAATGTAGGCATGAAGTTTGCATCGGCTAAAATTTTCAAGGATATGGTGATAAGATATTCTATTATTGCTGGGTATTGTATTACATGGTGTAGGAGCTCACACATGAACAAGTTAGCAGCTAAGTGCAAAGAAGGTTGTCCATGAAAGATATATGCATCATGGGATGGGAAAAGAGATTCATTTATAGTGAAGAGCTTGATTGATACACACATGTACTAGGGAGGATTTTGAGATCAAACAAGCAAAGCCAGAATGGTTAGCAAGGGAGTTTATTGAGAAGTACAAGAGAAATCCTCAATGGGAGACTAAAGAATTGATGGATGAAGCTAGAAAGAGGTTTGGGTGCATTTAAGCAAACATAAATGTCATAGAGTGAAGAAAGCAGCCCATAAAATCTTGTATGGATCAATAGAAGAACATTATATGAAAGTAGGGTCATACATTACTGAATTATATAGAGTATACCCTACTATTACAATTGTGTTGATAGCTTAAAAAAATGAAATACCAAGAGAGCAATGTGAGCTTTCTTGGTTTGAGAGAGGGATTCAAGAAAGGTTGTAGACCAATCTTATGTTTTGATGGCTGTTTTTTGAAGACATTTCTTGGAGGTATGCTTCTAGCTGCTATTGAAAGAGATGAAAATAATCAGATATTTTCCGTAGCTTGGGCTGTTGTGGAGGCTGAAAACAATTCGTCATGGAGTTGGTTTATGGAGAATTTGAGAAGTGACTTGCCTACATTTGGTGGAGAGGAATGCATTGTTCTTTCTGACCAACAAAAGGTACATTTACTCATATTGCCTATGTTAATTACTTTTAATTTTTTCACGGTTTTTTTATCTAGTTGTTGTAAAGAACATGTTGACTTTCTTAATGTAGGGTCTTGTAAATGCTGTCAACGAGATTTTTCCTTTGGTGGAGCATAGAAATTGTGCAAGGCACATTTACTCAAACTGGCACAAGAAAACATATAAGTGTAGGGTTGAAGCATGCATTTTGGAAAGCTATCAAGGCTTATACAACTGCAAATTTTAATGTTGCTCTAGAAGAGATGAACGTATTAAGTACAAGGTTGTTGAGGACTTCATAGCTCAAGGTCCAAGAAATTTTTGTCGAAGCAAACTGAAGACATTTAGCAAGTCAGATGTGCATGTGAACAACCTTGCTGAAATATTCAATGGTTACATTTTAGAAGCAAGAAGTAAACCTCTTATAGCTATGATGGAGGATATAAGGTCGGCACTTATGGAAAGATTGTTTAGAAATAGGTTCATTAATGGAAAATAGTTGTGATGAAACTTGTCCAAGGATAAGGAAGCACTTGAATAAGGAAAAGTTACTTGCTAGGGATTGCTATGTGATACAAGCAGATACTGAGTTGTATGAAAGTGATGCATGGAGTTCATATGCTAAATGTGGATTTGAAAAAAAAACTTGTAGTTGTAGGAGGTGGGATCTCATAGGAAAGCCTTGTTGTCATGTAATTGCTTGTGCAAATCATAAGAGACAAGCTGCTGATGTGTATGTGTATGATTGGTTTAAAAAAGAAAATATGCATTGCACATGGAATCCCAATCAGTATTATTAGAGGTGAACAACATTGGTTGAATGTGGACTATCCATTACTACCTCCTAGTGTGAAAGTTGGGGCTGGTAGGCCAAAGAAGAATATATAAGAGGAAGGATACATATGAAAGACTTGAAAGACTAGGCAAGTTAAGCAGCATGGTTTACTATGACATGCCAAATATGTAATGTCAAGGGGCATAAGAAAAGGGGATGCCCGCAGAAGGCATTGCAAGACCAATTCAAGTTGAGCAACCCGTGAGTATCTATATACTTTAAACCATTCAAGATCTTATAACTTGTATTTGTGTTATTCATTTTTCTTATGTTATCACCATTGTGTTATGATTTTCTCAGGTAAAAAAGAGAGGAAGACCAAGGAAAGAAACCAATAAATACACTAGAAAACACTCCCTTAAGGGCAACTAGACCTAACGGAAGGCCTAGGAAGGGTACAAACCCTATTCTTACTATAAAAGAAAGGCTTCCAATGGAATTTGGAGTGTTTTTTGCTGAAAATTCATCAGCCATTCATATAAATGTGAGTGTTACTTGTTCTCAACTAACACTTCCAATATTTACTAACTTGTTTTTTAGGTATGCTGTTATTTTCTTCTTAATTGTACAACCTGGTGTAGCTGGAGCAACTGCTGCATTAAATTTTTCACAAGGAGCACCTAGTGCTACATCTTCTCAACCATGAACAGCAAGCTAGCAACAACAACTATTCTCCTTATTTAGCTTGATCTTTTTGGACTATTAAAGCAAGCTTATTTTGATTGTGTGTTTTTTTTTGACATGGGAGACTTCATGTGTACAATGAAGCTTTGTAAAACAGCTAGCAAGGAAAACCTATTTCATATATGCATAAACCTATTTCATATATCCACACACCTTTCTAGAAAGGTGAGCACTTGAGGTTTTTGTCTTCTGTTTCAACTTGAAGTCCATTTTTCCCTTTTTTATTGATGGTTGAATTTAGATTTTGATAATGGAATACGGAGGAAAATAAATTACAAAAATAGGGAACATTCAAATAAATCAGTTTGGTAAGTGAACATTAGCCTATGTGGGGAGTCGAACCCACATCCTTGTGCGGCGAACACATTGCTCTACCAGTTGAGCTAATAGGTTACTAGATTGTGCATTTCATGAATTCAAATAATGCATCATGACCTGCAATAATCTGTTGATAGTTTTTGAAATTGTTTCACATCATATAAGTCTTAAGAGGTAAGAGCCTCTCAGATTGACAACCTCTTCACTACAAAGGCATGAAATTAATTGCAGTAAAATCAAATTCCATGTTTTCTACGTTCTCCGTGTCATTTACACTTGTATAACACATTAGTTCAAAACTAGTCAAAGAAAATGAAATCCTGCATTTTATAAAGGATTAGACCCTTATTTGTTGACTAAGATCTCAAATCTTGCATTTGAGATTGAGCTTCAACATTCTTCAACATTCACTCAACAAGAACTGAGCTTCAACATTCACTCAAACAAGAATCACTATTGTATATTACATGTAAATAATGAGCAATTAAGTTGCAAACCTCAAACAATATTTCAAAATCATAATGAAAGCATAATTCACAAGTGGCATCAAGAATTTGTTATTGAGATATAAATTGACGTCACACCAACCACAATGAATGATAACTGATTTGAACACTCGAATTCCACAAACAAGACATATCACACTCATGATACGATCAACAAATATAAATGAGTCGTTAATTAGTCAAAGAAACTGAAATTTTCGTACACAATTTTTATCGAGCACCTTAACTACATAACTAAAAGTTAAAATTTTTGATGCATTTGAGATGAAAAGAGCATTACCTCGATTACGTTTAGTATGAAGAAAACGAGTTTGCACTATCAAGAGTTGAATGAAGAGTGAAGACCATGATACTTTCTTTATAAGCTGACAAACCAATCAGCAAAATTGCACAGCAATGAAGTTTTTGAACTAGGAGGGGAAAATGTGTGTCCTTGCTAGGGACTTATGATGGTGGTAGGAGACATGGATTATCGATAAGAGAAATCGGGTAGAAAGAAGAGACGAGATAGATGAACAATTAGAATTAGAATTTCTTGAAAGATATTAGGCATAGGTTCGGGGGTTTCATCTAGCAAGGAGCAGCCTGTTATGACTTTTATTTTATTTTTGTTTTTTTTTTAATTTTATGAATTTTCTTTGCTTTTTCTCTATAATTTTCATATGTGCCTACAATCATCATTAGTATTGTAAGAGCCGTAGTCCTTCGGACCGAGATCGGACCATAGCCCAGATTGGCTTTGGGCCGAGATCGGCCAGCCGCACCCGCGGGCACATGGTGCCGCCCCTGCGGCTTCCCGCCCCTGCGGTCCTGGTTGCCGCCCCTGCGGTTTCCGGCGGCTGTAGCCGGCTTTGTTGACTCCTTTGACTAGTGCTTTACCCTTTACACTTCTTATTCCTTACCTTAGCTGATCAAGGGTTCCTTCTTCATCTTTCTTCCCAGCTCTCACGCCTTGCTTGCCTCCTTGCTCCCTTGCCTACCTTGATCTTGTTCTTGTTCTCTTTTGGCTTTGGAAGAGTTGTGAGTGTAACTTGTGTTAGTGGTGGATGGATGATGTATGCTGAGCTTGGAAGCCAGCTGCTAAGTGTGTGGTCTCCCCCTGCAGCCTAGAACTTCCAAGGTGGTAAGTGATCTTTCTTCCTCTCTTTCCTTTCCTTGATTCCATCTCTTTAGCTTAGGTTTAGATGCATGTATAGGTGTGTATTGATGTGGGTTTATGTATGTATATAAATGTATGTAACTTTGGATGAGTGAAGACGTGATTTGATCACGAGAAGAGCCGAAGAGAAGCCGCGGGATAACTTCCTGCGTTGTCGCCGCCCCCGCGGCACCTGTGCCGCAGCGCCCGCGCCGTGCAAGCGGCGTGCCAGCGTTGTCAACGGCCGTGTCACAACCCCCGCGCCTGCGATCACCTGTGTGCCGCCCCTGCGTCTCTCCTTCACGCAGGTGCGTCTTGTTCCGGTTCTACCTTGAGTAAGGTAGATCCTTTCCTTTCATAGTATGAGCGGTCTAGTAGTATGCTAGGTATGAGTACGAGGTTGGACCGAGAGTGAGTACGGTATCGGTTATGCCGGTTCCGACTTTGAGGTTACGAGTTGGAATATGATCCCTAGGGATCCCTTGGTTCTAGGTGTGACCCTGTTATAGATATGAGTGTGATGTATCTTGCCATACCTTGTTTAGGTTGTGTTAATCTCCAGAGAGGAGCCGGTTGGGTTTGGAACTTCCGAGTTTGAGGTAAGTCCATAGGACTTACTTAGCTACTATCCTTATATTAGATGTATGCTTGAGTGGTGTGTGTGTTATATGCTTTATAGCATGTGTTATTATGGTCACCGACCTATGTTATATTGACCGCCCATTGTAGTGGCCGTGATAACCTTTCCCTTTCATCCCATAGTGGAGTCTGGGAGGTTCTCTGTAGTCAGGTCAGATCTGGTATAAAGGAAGGACCCTCACCACTCCCATAGGGTACACGGGAGGTGTGCTGATACTACTCCAGCTGGCTAGAGTACTCAGAGGCGGGGATTATATTCCTCGTGTCACATATCTTCATATATATCTATTTATACAATTAAGTGATTCGACTTATTAAAGATAATAAACCGGGTAAATGTTTGATATCATGCTGAAGTGTTTATTATTTCTGATGTGTGTTTGTGCTCTAGCATCTTCTTATAGATGTGTATAGTTAGCTAACGGTTTTATACCGTGTTGTAGATCCTTTGCAGGTTAGGAGAGCTGCAGAATGATCCAGAGGGGTGATCTGCTGAGGGTTCCGTACACTGGGCGTATTCGTGGGATTTTGGGTTTATCATTATTGTACGGATTTCAGTTTGACTTTGTACTCAGCAGTACTCTGTATCATCCTTTTGACATGTGTGTGTATATATATATATATATATATATATATATATATATATATATATATATATATATATATTAGTTTTTATGTTTTGTTTTAATCTATTGGTGCCTTGTTGTAAGATTCAGTGAAGTTGTTGTCAGACTAGGGTCAGGATCCATTGTGAGATCCTAGCCCAGTAGGACTCCGAGTCCTACGGATTTGGGGTGTTACAAAGTTGGTATCAGAGCCTAGGTTGACAACAATGGCACTAGTAATCTGCAATAAAGTTCGAATAGATAAATAAACAGAACCCGAAAGGGGTCTGACTTTTCAAAAGATTTTGGTTTTGAAATGAGTACAAATATTTTGGGTTATCGTGTACGTGAACCATCGTCCCTCTGAAGATCTCGACAGTATAGGTATATATATAGATAGATACTATTTGATGTGATGCGTGATCTATATATCTATACATACGACATATATATAGCCTCCTGAGTAGGTTACGTCCTCTACAGATGTTTCAGACTAGAGCACCTACAGCTGGATGGGGTAGAGGTAGAGGTAGACCCTCTCTGGGTAGAGGACGGGGTAGGATTCCTGCTGCTGATGTACGGGTAACAGTAGCGCTTCAGGAGAATGTGGCTGAGAGTGCCGCCTCGGGGACTGGGAATGGTATAGCTGAGAAATATACACCACAGCGGGTCCGGTCAAATGACTCGAGGTATGTCATTATGAGGGGACCATATTTCCGTGCGTATATTAGACAAGTGGAGGAGGCTGCTAGAGCAGGTGAACGTATTCTTGATCTGCTAGTACAGGGGGAATCATTTGAAGGATTGCATAGAATTACTCAGGTGCTAGTTGTACCGGCACGTGCTGTTGAGATTACCCGAGTTTCAGAGGAGCATAGAAGGTTTGGGAAGAGACAGCGGACAGGACAGATCAGTGATACTGGTGGGGTTGATGGCTCAGGGCAAGGCCAGAATCGCTAGAGTCAACCCCCACCTGTACCAGTTACAGATCAAGGACGGCAATGTTTTAATTGTGGTAAGTATGGACATATGCGATGAGAGTGCATGAGGCAGACTGTGATTTGTTATGTTTGTGGCAGACCAGGTCACAAACATATTTTCTGTAGACATGGTGGAGCTTTGTCTCAGCCGGGTTCTTTTCCTGTTAGGGTAGCTGGGGGTGGACAGAGGTCACCTCAGCAACAACAGCGACAACAACCTGGGCCGACCAGAGGTGCTGAAGGAATGGTAGGTTCTGAACGATACCAGAGACGCTCAAGTTACCCCGTAGCTGCATTGGTTGCTGCTACGGGTCCACGGTGTTTTAACTGTAATGATCCTGGACATTTACGACAAGCATGCACGTATCCGTTAGTGACTTGCTTCACTTGTGGTGGACAAGGTCACCTAGAGATTTTGTGTAGATGGGGCGGAGTTCTATCACAGCAAAGTTCTTTTCCTACCCTTGCAGTGGGAGGTGAATAGAGATCACTTCAGCAGATACAGGGACCGTGGAAAATCCCAGATTGCCTTACTACTCCGGGAGCTGCTCCGGGGCCGAGTAGAGGCTTAGGTCGGGACGGTGATGTTGTGGACACCAGAGGACCACAGGGTCTAGTTTTGAACTGAGGAGTGCAGAGAAGCCGGCCGCACCGACTGATACAGGTACCTTTCTAATTTCCTAGATTGCCTGATAGAGTCTTATGTGATACGAGTGCGACGCACTCTTTTATTTCCGATGCCTGTATAGAGTACCTGAGCCTAGATGTGGTTGAGGGAATACCCTTAGTATAGGGTTACCGACGGTAGTAGGGTCAGAGGTACCCATGAGATTCGTGACTATCCCATTTCTGTAGGGACCCGTATTTTACTAGTTGACTTCTTTGTCATACCATTAGAGCATGAAGAAGTCATACTAGGTATGGATTGGAGGGATAGACTTTCTGCAGTCTTAGATATAGGTAGGAGGACCGTTACCTCTCTACCGAGTTAGGACAGATAGAGGTTTTCCGAGGTTGGAACCTTGGAAAATCTAGTATGGTATTCAATGCGATACGAGTAGCTAGACTGTTTGCACAAAGATGTGAGGCCTTCTGGTGTTATGCCATGAAGGAGAGGGAGAGTCCAGCAATAAAGGATATTCCAGTGGTCTGTGAGTTTGCAGATGTGTTTCCTGAGCTGTTCAGTTTGCCGCCTCAGATCATTTGCAGGTTAGGAGAGCTGTTCAGTTTGTGCTCTAGCATCTTCTTATATATGTGTATAGTTAGCTAACGGTTTTATACCGTGTTGTAGATCATTTGCAGGTTAGGAGAGCTGCAGAATGATCCAGAGGGGTGATCTGCTGAGGGTTCTGTACACTGGGCGTATTCGTGGGATTTTGGGTTTATCATTATTGTACGGATTTCAGTTTGACTTTGTACTCAACAGTACTCTGTATCATCCTTTTGACATGTATATATATATATATATATATATATATATATATATATATATATATATATATATATATATATATGTATATCAGTTTTTATGTTTTGTTTTAATCTATTGGTGCCTTGTTGTAAGATTCAGTGAAGTTGTTGTCAGACTAGGGTCAGGATCCATTGTGAGATTCTAGCCCAGTAGCACTCCGAGTCTTACGGATTTGGGGTGTTACAAGTATACAATTTACCAGAAGATTTAACCTGATGATTTATTTGATGTCAATTAATGAAACATCACGTAAAGTTTAGATTACTTTATACATTAATGAAAGTACGTGCTATTTTTCACAACTCGATGAAAGTTTAGGTTATTTATAGCAATTTGACCAACTTTTAATTATGTAAATGGCACAAGTTTTAATTACAGAAAGGGTCCAAACTTCTGGATTTGCACTTTTTACCCCCATAAGTTATATTTATGATTATAACCCTTGTTTTAATAATGAAAAATTACCTATATTTATATATGTTACGTTTTAGGACCCAAGTTTAGTCTTTTTAAGCTAAACTTGTTTAGTTATATGGTTTAGATTTGGAAGTTCGACAACCGTCGACCGGCTTTCGTCTTTAGACGCTACGTAAGTGCTCTTGAAACTCTTGGAAGTGAGTAGTTGCATATTAAAGTATGAGTTGGATTTTGGAACATAATATGCACAGTTGGACATTTTAGGTTCTTACTCGATTTTGGATAACAGGTTTTGGGAAAATCTTAGGAGAAGTGAAACCCGAACTGCAGTTAGAATTATGTTAGTCACTTTTACACCTATTAGATGGTGTTGTGATTTTACACATTGTCGTTTTGACTTCAAGCCATTGAGTGAGCTTTTATCGAGGCAAATACTTGTGATTTTATTATATGAGCATGATTTAAGGTTAAGTTGTTGTATTATTGCATGCATGATTTGAAGTGTTGATTATTATTTACGAGTAATGGTTTGAAACCCCGTATGGGTTGTTATTGAGCTATTCGAGGCATGTTGTACTTTAAACTCTTTTTTTAGTGTTTTGGGGGAGTGTATAATATTTTGGTAGTGTATTGGTGTTTAAAAACACTCGTACGTGTTTGGCACGGGTAGTTTTTTTTTTTCTTCCCAGAGTGTTTTTGCTACAAAAGAGATTGTCTCTACCCATGTGACGTGTTCGTCTTCCCTCAAGGGCTCGTTCACTTTCAATTCAATGTCGGAGAGACCAACGCCGTGGCATTATCCCGATTGATCGTGTGTTACGACTGTTGCGAATGCGGTTCTCAGATTACATCTACCCATCTCGGTTCATGTTCTCTCCAATGCCTTCCAACTTGACACCAACATTATAAAGCAACTCCAAATTTTAGTACACAACGTTCGTATGATGTATCGATCAATTAAATGGTCTGTGGAATATTATAAATTTATATTATGCACATTAGTTTTAATAGCTCAATATGTATGAATTGTTAATTTAATTTACATACAAGCATGCAACTACTAGCCTTTTTTTAATTAAATTTTAATAAATTTCTTTCAAGAATGTCTCCCAATTAATATAAAATACTGTAGAATAAAATCTAATAGTTTTATACAGAAAGTCATATAAAACCTTAAAATAACTGAACTCGTAATAATTTAGTGGTTTTGCAAGAAATCTAAACGCCCTAATCTTCTGTACAACTTATTTATTTCTATATAAGTACGCTTTGTATTTGGATAAAAGTCAAATCTTATGAAAAATTAGTTACCCTATATCTAAAATTTTAATTATCATTAGTTTCCAAAATAACATGATTAGATTGAAACTAGTATCCTTTATCTAAAATTATAATTATATCACTATATTTTTTCCGGTTCACTCTATTCTAGGTTTTCTAGAATGAATGAATATACATCGTCGTCAGGCGACATACGCAGGCTTTCACATAGGCGGCTACGCTCAACAAATTTCTCTTCTTTGATCAATTGATCTATCATGATTAGATTGAAATTAGCCAAAATGATCCATCTTCCTCAGAAATAATTACGGATATCCTCCTATTACTCCCTTTCAAATCCGTCTTAACATGTAGACTCGCAGCTAAGCAATTGAAGAATATCATCGACGACCGCGAGTTTTTGAATCGCTACCATGGTAAATCTCCTCTTGTCTTGTTGGCAAAAAACGACACCTTAATACTGCGTAATGGAGAGTAACGGCAATAAGATCACCGTCGATGGCTTTCACGATCCTCCCTTCAATGTTCGCCGGATTCCTACCGAGTCAACTCACAAATTTCGGAATTCGTTAACCATGGCGGCAACCAACGTGAACGCCTGCGTTATAACTAAAAAAGGTAACTTTTTTTTGTACAATTTATTCACCGGAGCTTCCTCTGTTTTGGAAGTCCCGCGAATGATGTGTTATGGATCCGGTTACGATCGTTATGACGGATCATGATAGCCTTTTTCACCAAAGAATGTCAGGTTTACAGTACGAGAAATCAGATTTGGAAGTCGATCGATAACTTTCCTTCTCGTACGATTTTAAGATCTGCTTACTGTCTTCCTCAGGCTTGCCATTTTTTAATGGCGTTCTTCATTGGATTGCTTATGAAAGAAAAAATCAAAGGAAGTTCATCTTAACTTATGATCTGCATACTTGTAGATTCTCTGAACTGATTTTGCCTGATAGTTGTATGCATTGCTATGAGACGAATTTGATTGAATTGGGAGGAGATTTATGTATTTGGTATCGCGAAACAATGTTTCATGTGTATGTCATGAAAGAGTCTTGGATGAAGCTGTTTACTATACACCCGTATGTGTTTGGGAGCAGTGTTTACAGATGGGACATAAAACCCACGGCCCTATGTGAATGCGAAGACGGAAGAAGATTTGTTTTGTTTGTATGTCCGCATTTGGGGTCTTTGTATTGGTATGTTATCGGCGATGACAAAGTAAAGGTTGTACAGGAGTGTATTTGGGATAAGCAAAGAGTAGTTAGCGGAAAGAGAAGGAGATTAGCAATCCAAGAACAAAGTTAATTCTCTGAATTCAAGAACATAGATCTTATGTTTATTTATATTATGCACATTAATTTTAATATCGGAATATGCATGCAGTTATCCTGTTACTAAAATAATATAAATAAAAATTTTCAAGAATGTCTCCTTCTGTCACTGGTGTTTCTGCATTTTTAGTATGTGTGAAGACAGCTTTATGATATAAAAATAATTAATCTATGATTAATTTTTTTTAATCTTCGTGACCTGGGATTAACTATTTCAACCAACTAGTGTGTCAATTAATGAATATAGATGATAAGAGAAGATGAGAAAAACAGTACCTGTTAGGTCAATTAGTCTAAAATCTCGGTGACTCTATCTCGCAGCGGTACATGTCAAGCTCTACAAAATGTGAGCTACGATGATGGTGTAGTACAAGTTCGCCGATACAAGGAGTTGGTATAATTCATGTTTCTTATAATCTTAATTATGGTAATGAGTTAAACCCAAAAATCAAGTAATATTGTGGAGGTACGTGATTTTATACTTTAAATTTGTTTGGATGATGATAAATATAGAAGATATTATACAAACTAATGAGTCGAAAAGGAGCACAATTTTTCCCTTATATATGTTTATAAAAATTTACCAACATATATTGTTGACTAATTCCTCTTAAGAAAACAACTCTTCTAGAAACTGAAATGGTCGCTAATTACCAACTCATAAAGCTAAAATGCATAATTTAAACTTAAATCTAATCACTTACCAATATATTTGTAGATGCGTCGGATACTACTGAATCTCCTTCCTACCAGAAAAGGTTTTCCGAGATTACTGATATAAAAGATTGGATACAATACAATCCGGAGAGAAGCAAATATTGGCGATCCTATTTCACGCTAGCTGCTGGTTTATTTGAAAAGATAGGAACAATCTCAGTTTCAATGATCTGGATATTTTGGAGGATATGTTCCAATGTGGTTCAAGCCTCGAGTCAAGCCTTATGGGAAGCAATGATTCGAAGGAAGCGAGGAATAAAGTTAACTTACGCTAGGACTTGAGACTGCTTGGCAACCTCCTTCGGTCAGTTGGGTGAAGCTCAATATTGCTGCTTACTACGCAAATGGCCAACAAATATGTGGAGGAGGGGGATCTTCCGATTAGACAATGGCCAATTCATCGTCAGTTTCACGTACGGGGGTAGCTCAATTACAACGACTACTATGGGCTTTTGGTTGCTATATTTTGGACTCGACTTTGCCATTTCCCTGGGTATTAACAAGCTTTTAGTTG
Source organism: Fagopyrum tataricum (assembly GCA_002319775.1). Classification (NCBI taxonomy): domain Eukaryota; kingdom Viridiplantae; phylum Streptophyta; class Magnoliopsida; order Caryophyllales; family Polygonaceae; genus Fagopyrum; species Fagopyrum tataricum. The sequence goes on from CM008279.1 coordinate 52,539,087, forward strand.
AAACTGATATTGCTTATCTTTCCCAGGCTCTTTCTGATGAGCAACGGACTACCCACCCAAGCATGACTATGATCCGGAGATGCCAACGTCTAGCTAGTAGAAACGACTGGGATGTTCAGACCCAACACTGCAGTTCGAAGACTAATGAAGCAACTTGTAAACTGGCGAGATATGCTGTGAATACTCCTACTCTTTTCGATATTGCCTATAAACTTCCTGTGTATTTCGGATATTTTCATGCACTCAGTGTAATTTTTCCCTTTGATTTTAATATATGGGCTAAGCCTCCTTTTCAATGAAAATAAATAAATAAAAACTAAAACCTTAAAATAACAAAACTAGTAATATTTAGTGGGTTTGCAAAAGAAATCCAAACGGCTCTTATAATTAAAGATTAGTTACCATATCTAAAAATATTTGATTATCATATTTAAGGGTTTACAAAATAACTCTATCTATATTTGTAAGACTTTCAAATATCAACTCAAATTTATTGATAAAAAATTAAATTAAAATATATTCTATGACATATCTTTTCGATTCCGTGATTCACTACATTATAGTATTTTAATGAATACATATACACATCGTCATCGAGACATACGATGACATTCCATCTGTGGCTAAGCTCCACAAATTTGTCTTCCTTGATCGTGATGAATACGTTTATACCTCAAGAAATAATAACGGAGATCCTGCTCTTACTCCCTTTTGAATCAATCCTATCATGTAGACTCGTGGCGAAACAATGGAAGAATATCATCGACGATCCCGAGTTTTTGAATCGGTATCATGGCAAACCTACTCATGTCTAGTTGGAGAAAGACAAGACCTTATGCTGCGTAGTAATAGAAAGTAACAGCAACAAGATCACCGTCGACCGCTTTCACCATCCTCTTTTCAAGGTTCACCGGATTCAATCAACTCACAAATTTGGGTATTCGTTAACCATGTCGGCACCCAATCGGATCGCCTGCGTTAGAACTATAGAAGGTAACTTTTTCTGTACAATTTGATCACCGTAGATTCCTCTGTTGTGGAAGTCCCACGAGAAAAATGGATAATTTGCTATGGATCCGGTTATAATCGTTATGACTGCGATTATAAGATCATGATAGCCTTTGAGGGCAACCTATTTCAAGTTTACAGTATGAGAAATTCTGTTTGGAAGTATTTTGATTATTTCCCTTGTACCACATATCAATGGATGTGGATAGATAGTCGTCGTCAAGCTTGTCGTTTTAATGGGATTCTTCATTGGATCTCTTCTAAAAGTGAAAAGCAAAGGAATTTCATAGTAACTTATGATCTGCACACTTGTAGATTCTCTGAACTGATTTTGCCGGCTTATTGTAGACAGAGCTATGCAGAAAATCTGATTGAATTGGGAGGAGATTTATGTTTTTGGTATCATGAAACATTGTTTCATGTGTTTGTGATGAAAGAGTACGGGAACAACGAGTCTTGGGCAAAGTTGTTTAGTATATACCCGTCCGTGTTTGGGAGCATTGGCGATATGCTTCAAATGGAACTTGCAGCTCTATGTGAATGTGAAGATGGCAGCAGATTTCTGTTGTTTGTATGTCGGTATTATGGGTCTTTGTATTGGTATGATATCGGAAATGACAAAGTAAATCTTGTACACAAAAATATTGGGATAAGCTTTAATAGCTTTTTGGTTGGAGAGAGATCAGCTTTAATAGCTGAATATGTATGGATTGTTAATTTACATTCAAGAATGCAGTTATCGTGTTACTAAATTTCGTTCAAGAATGAATGTCTCTTTTTGTCACTGGTTTTCATCATTCCCTGCATTTTAGCCTGATTTTGGATGCATTTCTGCATTACATACATTCTATTTTTGTAGTTGTTTTCATGAATCTTGTTATCGTTTAGTATGTGTGAAAGAAAGGTCAATGCATCTCTATGAAATTGCATATGCTCAACTTTTTTCTTGTATAAACTTTGGTTGATGTCTGATAGTCTGTTATCTCTTTCTTTTGTATTTACTAGTTTGTTGATATTTTTGACAGCAAACATGTTATCTCTTTTTTTTGTATATACTAGTGTCACGGGCTGAGTTTTCCCTAACTCCAAACCGTGCGGCTCTTAGCTTGTCTCGACCCCTTGTCGTGCTAAGATCAGTCTATTCCCGATGTTGCCAACGAAAGAACTTAAGATTGATGGCTAAGAGAACTTTGAAGGCTTTGTGTGGGAAAGAAAGATTTGTATTATAAGAGAGCTTTACAATGCTTGGATGAAAGCTTGGAACTTGGATGATGCAAATGAGGGGGTGGCACTCCCTATTTATAGCCCAAGGCCACCTCCTTTATGAGAAGGTTCCGGAAGTCAATTTTCCTAGATCATTCCGGAGTCTTCCTCTCTACAACTAAACCTAGGTTTCTCTACACTTCTAGATTATTCCGTAGGGTTCTAGCCAAGCCTACGAAATTCCACACGGTCCTAGATAATTCCGTCATTCTCTAGAGTAGTCCACAATGTTCCGGAAGTTTCCACACAAGTCTACATAATTCCACTTTATTCCGGAATGTTCCTCCACCTTCCGGAATGTTCCGCCACCTTCCAGAATGTTCCTCCACCTTCCGGAATGTTCCGCCGTCTTCCGGAATATTCTGTCGCGTTCTGGAATCCTCTTGAGTATTCTGGATCCTTTGTGATCGTCCTGGATTTTCCCGGAAGACTCCTTGTCTCATTCGTGCCATCTTGACAAGCCTTATATGCATTGGCCTTCTTTCATGCCACGACTCTTTATCCTTGTCAAAGGGTGCCTTGGTGGTGTATCTTGGCAAGTCGTCATGCCTTGCCAATTTAGGCGTCGTCACGGATGAGCGGTCCGTGACACTAGTTTGCTGATATTTTTGACAACAAACGTGCCTTGCTGGATTCTTGACACTCAAGTGGTAATCGTTCATATTTCTTCTACTTTGTAGTCACCGTGACTACAAAGTAGAAGAAAGGTCAATGCATCTCTATGAAATTGCATATGCTCAACTTTTTTCTTGTATAAACTTTGGTTGATGTTTGATAGTCTGTTATCTCTTTCTTTTGTATTTTTTGACAGCAAACATGTTATCTCTTTCTTTTGTATGTACTAGTTTGCTGATATTTTTGACAGCGAACGTGCCTTGCTGGATTCTTGACACTCAAGTGGTAATCTTACATATTTCTTCTACTTTGTAGTCACCGTGACTGATTTCGGTTCTTGAAATTTTATCCGGGAGGCGAATGATGGCTGTTTAACCATAGATTTGATCCATATCCGCCAAGTGTTATCGTTCTTGTCTTGTTGGCTTTACAGAAGATTTTGTAATCAATCATTTCATCTATACTTGTGATAGATCCCAAATTGAAATTGAATAGGTGGTTTGCTTGTAATTGTTGTGATCTTTCAACGAGTTACTTGAGAAATAGAGAGAAGAAGAAAAGACAAGACGTTTTGTGATTTTACTGCACAAACCTTGCAGCTAGGGTTTTCAATATACTTTGGTGGATAATGAATACAACCCTACACCTATCTATTTATAACCATAAATAGATAGAATCCTCTATTAATAGATAGAGTCCTATAAATAATAGAATCCTACAAATAGATAGAATTCCTTATAAATAGATAGGATTCTATAAATAGATAGAATCCTCCGCGGGGGCTCCACCCCCCGCACCCCCTGTCGCCCCGGGCCCATTAATCCATGGGCCCAAAATATGTTTCCCCTGGCCCATTGTATCAATATACCTAGATTTATTGTCTTATTATAACAATCTCCACCTAGACAACATAATCTAATACAAAATTTGGAAACACATATACAACTCCAAGATCTTGTCGCCGGATCCTCCTTGTTTCTCTTGACAGGGGGCTTTCTCACTCATCTAACAACGAGTGACATGAACCAAATCCAAGCAATGCTTGAATTTGTCTGCGGTAACCGGTTTGGTCTTCATATCAGCTGCATTCTGAGAAGTGTGCACCTTCTCTAAGATGATCTCACCAGAAGCTACTAGCCGTGCCTTGTACCTTATGCCTTCTTTCTCTGAGATGTCTTGTTTCTTCTTGAACACCCATTTGCATCCTATTGCCCTCTTACCTGCTGGAAGAAGACCCAGCTCCCATGTCCTGTTCTTATGGAGAGATTCCATCTCCTCAGCCATAGCACCTACCCATCCTTCTTTCTCCTGACTATGAATAGCCTCTCGAAAGTTGGATGGATCATCTGTGCCAATGACTATAGCATAATTAACCATCTTCTCAAAACCATATCTTATAGGGGCCCTTGTGATGCGTCTGCTTCTGCCAGAAACAAGACTCTCAACCTGTTGTTGATCTACATCATGCTCACCACCTGCTGGTGTAAGTGTGCTAGAATCTGAAAGCTCCACCTCCACTGCTGATCTGGATTCAGTCTTTGTAACTGCAGGTTTCCCAACTTCCTTGGCATGTAGAAGCATTGCCTGCTCGTCAAATACAGCATCTCGACTGATCATCCGTTTCTTTGCAACAAGATCCCAAAAATTGAAACCCTTCACACCTTTCTCATAACCCAGAAAAATGCACTTCTTAGACTTTGCATCCAGCTTTGTTCGCTCATCACCTGGAATCAACACATATGCTGGACTGCCAAAAATCTTCAAATTTGATAAGTCTAAATTAGAATCAGTCCATACCTCCTCTGAAACCTTCCCGTCAAGAGAAGTTTGGGGTGATCTATTTATCAAATAGACCGCCATGCTCACTGCCTCTGCCCAGAATTGCTTTGGAAGCCCTGCATTCAATCTAAGACACCGCGCTTTTTCTGCAATGAACCGATTCATCCTCTCAGAAACACCATTCTGTTGTGGTGTCTTCCGCACTGTATAATGTCTTTGAATGCCATGCTCACCACAAAAACTCTGAAAACTGAGAATCCGTGTACTCTATCCCATTATCAGATCTCAAATACTTCACTTTCCTCCCTGTCTGATTTTCCACTTCCGCCTTCCATAGCTTGAACTTGCTGAAGACTTCAGATTTATACTTTAGAAAATACACCCAGACCTTCCTTAAATAATCATCAATGAAAGTGACGTAATACCTAGATCCTCCTAGGGACGACACCTGAGTTGGTCCCCACACATCAGAATGCACATAATCAAGAATTCCACCTGTGTTGTGCTGACCTGTCTTAAAAGACACCTTGGATTGTTTTCCCATCACGCAAAACTTGCAGAAGTCGATCTTACAACTCTTCACACCATCCAGGAGACCTCGCTTGTGAAGCTCAATCATCCCCCTTTCGCCAATGTGACCCAGGCGCATATGCCACAGAGTTGTGTAATCTGTCTCAGAAGTCACGGCTGCAACTCCACCTACAACGGTACTCCCTACCAACCGGTAGATATTACCCGATGTAATCTGCCCCTTCATAACTGTCATTGCCCCCTTGCTCACCTTTACACATTCCTTTTCTGTTTTAAAACAGAACCCTTTTACATGTAAAGTCCCCAAGGAAATCAGATTTTTCTTTAGAGTTGGAATGTGACGCACGTCAATCAATGTTCGAATCACGCCATCGTGCATCCTCACCTTTATCTGCCCAATGCCAACAACATCACAAGCCTTGTTGTCTCCTAATCGGACGGAGCCAAAAGTTCCAGACTTGTACGTCTCAAACCAATCTCTATTCGGAGTCATGTGAAACGAACATCCCGTATCCATGATCCATACATCTGAGTAGTTGCCTGACGTCACAGAGAGCATATCAGAATCTGCACCATCTGAATCATCTTTCTGCACCACGTTTGCTGATCTTGAAGATTCCTCTGACTTCTTATCTTCATACTTCTTCTTCCTAGCAGAACAATCACGTTTGAAGTGACCCTCCTCCTTGCAGAAGTAACAAGTTACTGGCTTTTTACCCTTGGACTTAGACCTGGGTTGCTTGTTGCTTCCTTCTTGCTTCTCTTTCGTCCTCCCTCTATCCTGGTTGCTTCTAACATACAACCCTTCGCTTTGAGAATTCTCACTGGTATGTTGTCGTCGTTCGGCTTGTGAAAGCAACGCTGTTGACACCGTATCAAGACTTATCTCGTCTTTCCCACACGTCAACGTCATCACCAGATTCTCATATGAAGAGGGTAGAGAATATAGAAAGATCATAGCTTTATCTTTATCTCCAAGTTTTACATCCACCCGAGCCAAATCCCCAATAATTTGATTGAAAATATTCACGTATTTTACCAAGTCAGAACCTTCCACCATTTTCAACCCATGCAATTTTTGTTTGAGATACAATTTGCTAGACAAAGATTTTGACATATACCGTTTCTCCAATTGAGTCCAAATCTCTTGACAAGATTTGAGATCAATAATGTGGTATATTACCTCGTTTGCCAAACAGAGCCGAATGACCGACGCTGCCTTCTCCTGCATCTCCTCCCATTCGTCGTCTTTCAACGACTCCGGTTTTGTCTCCTTCAGCGCCTTCAACATCTCCTGCTGCGTTAGCAGATCCTTAACTCGTCGCTGCCAAACACCGAAGTTTCCAGTTCCGTTGAATCGCGGAACCTCAAATTTTGCAACGGAACTCATCGACAACCTTGCTCTTGATACCAATTGTTGAGCTCTGATACCAATTGTTGTGATCTTTCAACGAGTTACTTCAGAAATAGAGAGAAGAAGAGAAGACAAGACGTTTTGTGGTTTTGCTGCACAAACCTTGCAGCCAGGGTTTTCAATATACTTTGGTGGATCATGCATACAACTCTACACCTATCTATTTATAACCATAAATAGATAGAATCCTCTATTAATAGATAAAGTCCTATAAATAATAGAATCCTACAAATAGATAGAATTCCTTATAAATAGATAGGATTCTATAAATAGATAGAATCCTCCGCGGGGGACTTCGCCCCCCGCACCCCCTGTCGCCCCGGGCCCATTAATCCATGGGCCAAAATATATTTCCCCTGGCCCATTGTATTAGTATACCTAGATTTATTGTCTTATTATAACAATCTCCACCTAGACAACATAATCTAATACAAAATTTGTTTCAATCTAATACAAAATTTGGAAACACATATACAACCCCAAGATCTTGTCGCCAGATCCTCCTTGTTTCTCTTGACAGGGGGCTTTCTCACTCATCCAACACAAAGACATAACCCAAAAACGTCCCCGTCCTATAATGTACGGAAACCCCGGTTGTCCACTCCTCCGCCTCCTGGCGCCGCCCTGCGGCTCTTGGCGCCTCCTGGTGCCGCCCCTGCGGTTCCTGGCGCCTCCTGGTGCCTCCTGCGGTTCCTGGCACCTCCTGGCGCCGCCTGGCGCCTCCTGGTGCCGCCTAGCGCCTCCTGGTGCCGCCCCTGCGGTTCTTGGCGCCTCCTGGTGCCGCCCCTGCGGTTCCTGGCGCCTCCTGGTGCCGCCCCTGCGGTTCCTGGCGCCGCCCCTGCGGTGGCCTGAGCTGCCCCTGCGGTTTCCTGGATCCGCACCCGCGGCTCTGTTGATCCACCCCGCGGTCACGCTGCAGAAGCTCGTCTTCTTCGTCTTCAACATCCCCTGCTGCGTTAGCAGATCCTTAACTCGTTGCTGCCAAAGACCGAAGTTGCTAGTTCCGTTGAATCGCGGAACCTCAAATTTTGCAACGGAACTCATCTACAACCTTGCTCTTATACCAATTGTTGTGATATTTCAATGAGTTACTTGAGAAATAGAGAGAAGAAGAAAAGACAAGACGTTTTGTGATTTTACTGCACAAACCTTGCAGCTAGGGTTTTCAATATACTTTGGTGGATAATGAATACAACCCTACACCTATCTATTTATAACCATAAATAGATAGAATCCTCTATTAATAGATAGAGTCCTATAAATAATAGAATCCTACAAATAGATAGAATTCCTTATAAATAGATAGGATTTTATAAATAGATAGAATCCTCCGGGGGGCTCCGCCCCCCGCACCCCCTGTCGCCCCGGGCCCATTAATCCATGGGCCCAAAATATGTTTTTCTGGCCCATTATATCAGTATACCTAGATTTATTGTCTTATTATAACAATTATCAAATTACTTACATTGGGTTCAGAAAGAATTACATTTAAATAGCTAATTTGTTGCAAGTATAACAACTAATTGAAATCCAAGGTGTATCCATCAAATGCCTTTGTATTGCTCATATGAGTTACCTTAGTGTAAGTACGCATAGGCGGGTTCACTTGTTGCCAAGATCTGTTTCATAAAAGACTGCTCTCGTCAAAATCTAATTTAGTAGGTTTGCAAAATTCCAAACGGCCCCGATAAAAATAGTTACCATATTTAAAAATATTTAATCAAGATATTTAAGAGTTTTCAAAATAAATCAATCCATATTTGTAAGACTTTCAAAAATATTAACTCAAATTTATTGATAACAAAATTAAATTAAAATATATTTTTATCAATTATATCTTTTCGATTCACTACATTTTAGGGTTTTCTGGACTGAAATGAATACACATCATCAAACTAGACATACAAAGTCATTCTCATCGGCGGGTAAGATCCACAAATTTGTCTTCCTTGATCAATTGATCGAGCATGATGATTAGATTGAAATCAGCCAAAAAGCTCTATATTCCTAAAGAAATAATTTCGAAGATCCTCCTCTTACTCCTTTGAATCCATCCTATCATGTAGACTCGCGGTGAAGCAATTGAAGAATATCATCGACGATCCCGAGTTTTTGAATTGCTACAATGGCAAACTTACTCTTATCTGGTTGACGAAAAACAAGACCTTATACTGCGCAATAATAGAAAGTAACGTCCACAAGATCACCGTCGACGGCTTTCACCATCTCTTTTCAAGATTCGCCGGATTCGATCAACTCAAAAATTTGGGTATTTGTTAACCATGGAGGCTGCACCCAATCGGATCGGCTGCATCTAAAAGATTTAAATTTAAAATTTAGGTTTTATATTATTATTTTATAATAGAAGTTTTAATGAAATATATTATGTAAGAATATAGAGGGGAAATAAATTAAACAATCGGAACACTAAAAGGAAACTTGAAAGTTAATGGATACAAAGAGAAAAAGTTCTAACCTTATAAACATAAAATAGAATAATCCAAAAATATTTTATAATTAGAATTTAAACTCATATCAATTTTCAAAGTACATACTAATTTTTGTTGGGTAATATTTAAAGTACACTATTTTTTGTTCTACCTCGATCAATACTCGGTAGTGTTTCAAATTATTTTTTTCTAAAGAGTAAATGACCGAAAAACCAAGTTTTTTTTTCTTCTAAAGAGTAAATTGCCGAAAATTACCCGTTAAATAGGATCATTTGCAATCAACCACCCATTACATGAATTATTGCATAGAAATACCCATTACATGTGTTTTGTTAGCAACAGACCACCCATCCCCGTTATCCATTTATTTTTTGAGAAAGGACCCCTGATGCAGGAGCATCTCAGGAGGCATGGAGCGTTATACACACATGGATGCAACCCTGGATTGACGTCAAGGATTCGTGGACGAATCCTTTTCAAGAAAGGGAGAATGATGCAGGAGCATCTCAGGATCTAGCCCAATTTGAGGTCATCATCATGGAAGCTATGAGGCATGGAGTCTTGATCACTCTAAGAAGAAGAAGAGGGAGACTTAAACACATTTCTAGGAGAGAAATGAAAGTCAAGCCTAGAAATGGAATGAAGTCCATTTCTAGAAGAGATAAGAAGATCATTACTAGAACTGAAGTGAAGACCATTTTCGGAAATACATTAAAGACCATTGATTGGAAATGGGAGATGACATGGAGATAATATGCATGGGAGATAGCCATTGAAGTTAAGGATGCATATGAAGCACGAAGAAGAAGCTGGCTTAGATATGCAAGGAGAAGGCCGATGTTCACTTGGGAGAGACGCAACCGTACACGTGCATGCAAGAGCATGTATGCATGGACCAGAAGAAGAGCTATAAGGAAGTACAAGAGTTGCGTAATTAAGAGAAGGTTGGACGTTTTGAATATGTATAGTTGAGCCTATTTTATTGTTAAATAAGGCCTTAATTAGATCTATTATTTTCAGCCCATATTTGGACTCTTTTAATAATTGGGCTTGTTTTTATTTAATTGTTTTGGGCTTTTAGACTTGTTAGTTCGGCCCTTTAGAAGATCATATCTCTTAAAGATTTGATCTTATCTTTTCTTATTTTATCTTTTTTAAAAATTAGTTTTGGCTCGATATTAGATCAAGCTCATAGCCCGTTGTAGCTTGAATATGACGCACCTCCTAGCCTATATAAGGCATGGTTGGACGTCCAACTCAAACAGCTAGATTATTGAATAAACACATTTTGAATACTCGTTAGTATTTTCTTCTTTCGTGAGAATCGAGAACGAATAGGTGGGATTCCTATTCAAACCCTGGACGGGTGGAATCACGTCCAATCCCTAGTTTGGAGCCTTGGGAGAGCCGTCCATCTTGGTGAGATTCTAAGATCGATCTCTCTTCGATCTCCAGACGACTTCTTGTGCTTTGGGAATAATCGTGCCTTTCCCTTCAACATAAGATTATAGCGTAAGAGTTCCTTCTAGGGATTCAACTAGTCTATCCAGCTACGATCCATCCCCTTCATTGGATCATTCATCCATCCAATCACACGTTTTCTATCCCATCTCTACGTCTTTTCATCTTCTCTTCTATCTTAAGCTCTTGGTGTTGAAAGATCGGGCAACCTCACGGCTAACCCCGTATCAAATTGGTATCAGAGCTAAGGTTCATCAACACCATCCCGCGCCATCTACAACAATAAAAATCAGAGCTTTCAAGATCCGTCAAGAAGGTTCTACCAAAAATATTCGATTGGAGCAGGAATTGTAACGGTTAATACACTATTCTCGTTATCTTACTGCTTTTCAATTCTAAATTCAATATCTTGAAAAAGATTATTTGTGGCTTGAATTATCTCACCATAACTCACCAAAGGTTCAATCTTTTTCTCGTTTTTGAATCCTCATACCTTTGATTCACTTCGTGCAAACCTATTTGGGCTAAATTGCGGGAAAACCAACCGAGAACGATCTTTTTAGCCACGGTTCACTCTTGAATTACCACCACCACACCACCACCACAAACAGCCGCCACTCATCACAAAAAAAGCCTTTGGCCGCCGGTTTTCCCCACCGCCGGTCTCACGCCGCCGGATTCCCCGCCGCCGGCCTCACACCGCCAATCCCCGCCGCCCTACGCCACCACCACCAGTCCGCCCCTGCTGGACCACCACCACCACCACGTAGCAGCCTCGTTCACCACCAAAACCTTTCGGTTTCAGCCCTTTCTCTGCCGGTTTCCCGCCGCCGGACCCACGCCACCCCGCCGCCGCTCCACTCCGCCGATTCCGCCGCCGTTCCGCTGCTGCTGGAGCACCACAGAACCGCCAGCCCCGGAGCTGAGCCACCTTGCCACATACAGCCCTCCTAGGGTTTCGGAAAGTTCAAAAAAAAAACAGAGAAAGGGGAAGAAAAGAAAGGGAGTAGATTTTGATCACCTTTTAGCCTTTTTGGGTTTCCTACATGGCACTGTTCAAATCCCTTGGTCCCTTTGAACCCTATATCCGTTTATTTCCCTTCAGGAAAAATGAGCATACCCTTTGTGTCTTTGAGCCTTACATCCTTTTATTCTCAAGCTACACTTGTCTTTATTCAAGATACTTGTTTTTAGTTGAGAAATTACAGGCGGGTCTAGTTTTGCCTTGAGTAATGTCTATTACAAGAAAAGGAGTAAACTATAGGTTCCTAAACCCACTGACCATAAAAAGGGACGTGTGAACTGTAACACCCCGAATCCGCAGGACTCGGGGCGCTACTGGGGCTAGAATCTCACAATGGATCCTGACCCTATCTTGACAACAAGTTCACTGGATCTTACAACAAGGCACATATAGATTAAAACCAAAACATGAAACTGTAATACATACATCAAAAGGTTTACAAAACACCGTTGAGTACAAACCAAAACATGTATCCATACATAACAAAATCATCCCATATTCCACACACAATCCTAGTGTACGGAAGCCCTCAGCGGATCACCCCATCTGGATCACTCTGCAGTCCTCCTAACCTGCAAAGCATCTACAACACGTTATAAAACCGTTAGCTAACCATTCATATATAAGATAATGCATAAGCACAAACACAAGTCATGGAATCATAAACACATAATCATGTTGTCACACATTTACCCGGTTAATCATCTTTATAAAGTTCAACACTCAAATCGCATATATATATATATATATATATATATATATATATATATATATATATATATGTATATGTATATGAACATATGTGACACGAGGAATATATAATCCCCGCCTCTGGGTGTTATAGCCAGCTGGAGTGGTATCGGCACACCTCCCGCGTACCCTAAGGGAGTGGTGAAGTGTCCATCCCGTATACCAGATCTGGCCTGACTACAGAGAACCTCCCAGACTCCACTGCGGGATGAAAGGGGCCGGTTATCACAACCACTACAATGGACGTTCAATAAACCATAGGTCGGTAATAATCAATATCGCATGCTATCAAGCATATAACAAACACCACTCATGCAAACATCCGATATAAGGATGGTAGCTAAGTAAGTCCTACGGACTTACCTCAACCTCAGATACTCTCAACCACGATAAACTCCAATCCGGAGAATAGCACTACCTAATAACAAGGCATAAAGAGATATCACATCTCCTATCAATCAAAGGGGTCACACCTAGACCCAAGGGATCCATAAGGATCATATCTAACCTATAAACGTCAACAACCTACTAAACCTCAAAGCCATAACCGGCACATATCGATATCATAATCATCATCATCCTATCCTCATACACATACCTAGCATGCCACTACCCACTCATACTAGGAAAGGAAAGGATTCATACCACTCTAGGTAGGTCCTGCACAAGACGCACCTGCATGACAGAAAGGACGCAGGGGTGAAGCACTGGGAGGCGCAGGGGCGGCGGCACTCCCACGCAGGGACGGTGACACTGGTGGTGCAGGGGCGGCTCACAAGTGACGCAAGGGCGGTTTGCAGTGCAGAAGATGATTCCCGACTTCTCTTCGATTCTTCACTCAATTATTTCACGTCTTCATCATCCAGCAACCATACACATACATATATATACATATAGACATCAAAACATGCCTAGCTAGAAGATCCAACACAAGATTCAACTTGTGGAATCCTAAGCTAAAAGAGAAGGAAAGAAGGAAGGAAGAAAGAAAGAAAGAAGAAGAAAGAGGAAGAGCTTACCACTGTTGTATCCTAAACAGAAGAAGAGATCAGCACCAACACACCTCAACTGACTCTCATAGCACAACATCAACATCCCACATCATCATCATCCAAAACCCACACAAACTCTCTTGCAAACTAAGGAGAAAACAAGAAGAAGATCAAAGGAGAAGGAAGGAGAGAAGAAGAACGTGAGGTAGTTGGAGAATGAAGGAAACTTTTCATCTGAAGCAAAGGAGGTAGTTATAGGGGAGAAGAGTAAAGCATGGTCAGGAGTCAATAATGCCGGTTGCAGCCGCAGGAAACCGCAGGGGCGAGCCGCAGGGGCGGAACACAGGACCCACGCAGGGACGGCTAGGTCCTGGCTCAGCACCTAAAGACTAAGGCTCTTACATGAACTTCATGGATATGTACAATCAAGTTTTGCCTTGAGTAATGTCTATTACAAGAAGTTTTTTTAGATTATTTTCGTACATGTACCCATGCTGGATGTCGGTAATTAAGATAGATTTAAGTTGCCCAGTTCAACAATTGGGTGCAAATTTATTTTTCTCATTTTTTACTGATCTTTGTTAAATTCATATTCATTTTGAATATTTATTTTTCTTATTTAAATTATACATTTTGAATTTGCTTGAGGTTGTTGCATTTGCACAAACATGTTTTCTTCCTCCGCCGTTTTTGTTTTGAAGGGTATATTTTTTAAAGTATATATATTTTAAATTTTAAACAAATTTGTTTTATTCCTCTATAAATTTTGGGTTTATTTTAAAAAATTAACAAAAATTACTTACCAATGAAATAATAAATTTGAGTTTATAGAATAATTTATTTTATCAATATTTTTTTTAATAAATACCCGTATATGACACGAATCCTAAGCTAGTACAATATTAAATCAAAGGAAAGAAAAAGAACGCGTGCCCACCGAAAGCAAAAAGGTGGAAAACTCAAGAATCGAAATTGTGTTTCCGGAAAAAATTTACATGCAAGAATAAAGCTATATGCAAAACAAGTTAATTACCATATCTAAAATATAGTAGAATTTTGAAAACATAAAACCTATTAGTTTTATATAGAAAGTCAAATAAAAACTAAAACATTAAAATAACTAAACAAGTTAATTACCATATCTAAAAATATTTAATAAGATATTTAAGAGTTTACAAAAGAAATCAATCTAGTAAAACTTTCAAATATCAACTCAAATTTATTCATAAAATTCAAATTAAAATATATTCTATCACTATATCTTTTCGATTCGCTACATTCTAGGGCTTTTCTGGACTGGATAAATACACAGGCGAGACATACACAGTCGATCAATATTCGATCATGACGATTAGATTGGAATTAGCCAAAATGCTTTATATTCCTCACGAAATAATAACGGAGATCCTGCTCTTTCTCCCCTTCGAATCCATCCTAGCATGTAGACTCGCGGCCAAGCAATTGAAGCATGTCATCGATAATCGCGAGTTTTTGAATCGCTATCATGGCAAACCTACTCTTGTCTGGTTGGCGAAAAACCAGACCTTATACTGCGTAGTAATGGAAAGTAACGGCAACAAGATCACCGTCGATGGCTTTCACCATCCTCCTTTCGAGGTTCACTGGATTCAATCAACTCACAAATTCGGGGATTCGTTAACCATGGTTGTACCCAATCGGATCGCCTGCGTTAGAACTGTAGAAGGTAACTATTTTTTGTACAATTTGTTCACCGGAGATTCTTACGTTGTGGAAGTCCCACGAGAAAAAGGGATAATGTGCTATGGATCCGGTTATGATCGTTATGACAAAGATTATAAGATGGTGATAGCCTTTGGCTACAACCTATTTCAGGTTTACAATACGAGAAATTATGTTTGGAAGTGTTTCGATGATTTTCCTTGTACCACATATCAATGGACTTGGCATGGTCACCGTAGTCATCAAGCTTGCTGTTTTAATGGTGTCCTTCATTGGATCTCTTATAAACGAAGAAAAGCAAAGGAATTTAATCGTAACTTATGATCTGCATACTTGTAGATTCTCTGAACTGATTTTGCCATCTGATTGTATACATATATATGCAGAAAATTTGATTGAATTGGGAGGAGATTTATGCTTTTGGTATCAGAATACAATGATTCATGTGTATGTGATGAAAGAGTACGGGATCGAAGAGTCTTGGACGAAGCTGTTTAGTATATACCCGTCCGTGTTTGAGAGCCCGTCCGTGTTTGGGAGTTGCGCCGAACCGACGGCTCTATGTGAATGCGAAGATGGCAGCAGATTTGTGTTGTTTGTATGTCGGTTTTATGGGTCTTTGTATTGGTATGATATCGACAATGACAAAGTAAAGGTTGTACAGAAGTATATTTGGGATAACCAGAGAGTTGTTAGCGTAAAGAAAAGGAAATTAGCAATCCAAGAACAAAGTTAATTCTCTTTATTCAAGAACTTAGATCTTATATTTATATTATACACATTAATTCTAACAGCGGAATATGTACGTATGGATTGTTGATTTACATACAGGCATGCAGTTATCCTGTTACTAAAATAATTTAAATAAATTTCGTTGAAGAATGTCTCTTTTTGTCGCTGGTATTTCTGCATTACAGATATTCTAGTTATGTAGTTGTTTTCATGAATCTTGTTATCTTTTAGTATGTGTGAAAGAAAGGTCAGGTTCTAAAATGCATCTCTATGAATTGCATCTGCTAACTTTGTTCTTCTATAAACTTTGGTTGATGTCTGATTGTCTGTTATCTCTTTTTTTTGTATTTATAAGCATTGCTATGTTGAGTTATGGGAGTTAGAGAATTTGCTTCTTCTTTAACTACAGGTTAGGTTATGATAGTAGCAATGGAGACGCTGTACAAAGTCTTCCAACGTGTGTTGAGTGTTATGACAATAATGGGGGTTATCAAATCAAATCAAATCTTGCTTTGAAAGTGAGAGAGACGGGTTGCTCCAAATCATATGCTCCACATAATTTCTTGTCTGTATAAGCTTGCTTGATGATGAAACTTGCATCAGTCATGAAACTGAGCAATTATTGAACCTGCAATCTCTCGCTCTTTTTGCTCTTTCTCATCTCAAAGTTTATGTACAGCTTTTTTTTAATTACCACCTTTAAAAAAACCGTTAATTTCCGGTTATTATCTTCATTTAGATAAGGCCCGAACCGGAATATTACGATACAGGAATGAACTGTACTTTCCAAGTTCATCAATAACGATGTTTGTAGAAGAACCCAAGCGTATCCGGACTAAACAATTAAACAAACTTTGGTGATGAACCGGTTTTTTGTTTATTAAATTTAAAAGTTTCAATATTAAATTACCTCAAGGGCATATAGAGGAAAAAGGTAAAACCTTAAGGGTATCACTCGAAATTTGAAAAACTATTGGACATAATTTCCAAAAAAAAATCCTAAAAAAACATGAACGTATATTCCTCGTTCTATTTTGATTCGTACCCTTGTACCGAACGAGTTCCGAACATTTAGACGAATAATGGTTGATTTTAATAAATAGCCTCTTGTGCTGAAATATTTTAGTGTTGTCCCCTTTTATTAAGTTTAAAAAAAAAATGTTATATCTATTCAATTAGAACGATTTAAGTAAATAGCCTACAATTAGACTAGGAACACTACTCCTCAAACCTACAATTAGACGAATATGGTTGATTTAAGTAAATAGCCTCTTGTGCTGATATGGATTAGTGTTTGTCCCCCTTTAATAAATTTATGACAAAAATAGCTTAGTTTGTTTTTAGTCATACTAAAAACAAAGATTTATAAGAGAAGATTACTTCCTATGAATTGTTTTCTATCTTGAATTATGATAATATTATATGAAATGCTTATAAATTATAATCTATCCAAGATTTGTATTGAATGTCTAATTTCTATATTATCATATAATTTACATTTTAGTAGGAATGTTATATGAAAGTTTTCTATCAATTTAACTTATCAATAAAAAATTATTTACATATTAAACCATACAAAATATGGACACTCTCTTTTAATTAAATAAAATCTCAATTAATATATATATTAATAGAAGAAAATTTAGTTTATAGCTTAGTTGCTTACTTAGTTTACCTACCAATATAATTTTAGAAGAAAATTTAATTTATGACATGGTGTGATTCAACAATTCATGATCACCTACTCTCTTTGCAATCAATGCCTATCGTCGATCTCATTGCTGATTTGCTCTCCTCTCATGGCATTAGCGTTGTTACCGAATTCGTTACGTGTGCCTGGATTGCTTGGACTGTTCGTAACGCTCACTTTTTTGAAGGTGTCAAGCCACAGATCGGTTCAATCCCTAGGGACTAAGACAGTTGATTGCTGACTCGAGTAATTCTAGGAGAACAAGACCCACATCCAATCATCAAGTATAACACCGACACATGTGTTGTCCCCGCAGAGTGTTTCTCTATAGCTGGTGTTGCAAGGAACTCCTTGGGAGTTGTCATCACTGCCTTCGTTGCCCGTAATCAGGGGTCTATCCCACCTTTGGAAGCGGAGCTTAGAGCCATCAAGGGAGCACTGCAGGATGCGCTCTCACGTGGCTTCTCACATATTGAAATTGAATCAGATTGCAAAACGGCTATCGATCTTATTCACTCAGCAAATCTAGGGCTATTGATCTCACAATGGTCACAATGGACTCATTGTGGAGGACATCATTTCTCTGCTTTTACTAGCACTATTTCTTTCAAATTCATATCCCGTAGTTGTAACACGGTCGTGCACCTCATGACTAGGGTACTTCCCATTTCAGGCAGCACCCAGTCATTTAGTCGGGATTTCCCCGTTGTGTACTCGAACTCACGGTTATTGACCTCACTTAATGTATCCTTCTTTGTGTTTAAAAAAAATTCCTTAGAAAAATCATAAATTTATTTATACATATTATTTTTAATAGCTGAATATGTATGTATGGACCGTAAAGTTACATGCAAGAATGAAGCTATATGCAAAACAAATTAATTACATATCTAGAATATAGTAGAATTTTGAGAACATAAAACCTAATAGTTTTATATAGAAAGTCAAATTCTGTTCAAAATATATATATATATATATATATATATATATATATATATATATAGAAAGTCAAATAAAAACTAAAACATTAAAATAACTAAACTAGTGATGATTTAGTGGGGTTGCAAAATCCAAACGGCCCGGATAAAAGATAGATATCATATCTAAAAATATTTAATTAAGATATTTAAGAGTTTTCAAAATAAATCAATCTAGTAAAACTTTCAAATATCAACTCAAATTTATTGTTAAAGGTTAAATTTAAATATATCCTATCCCTATATCTTTTCGATTCACTTAGATTCACTACATTCTAGGGTTTTTTGGACTGAATAAATACACAGGCGAGGCATCGCAGTCATTCTCATCTGCTTAGTTCCACAAATTTGCCTTCTTTGATTATCAAGCATGACGATTGGATTGAAATTAGCTGAAAAGCCCTTTATTCCTGAAGAAATAATTACGGAGATCCTCCTCTTACTCCCTTTTGAATCAATCCAATCATGTAGCCTCGCCATCGACGATCCCGAGTTTTTGAATCGCTACCATGGCAAACCTAATCTTGTCTGGTTGGCGAAAGACCAGACCTTGTACTGCGTAGTAATAGAAAGTAACGGCAACAAGATCACCGTCGACGACTTTCACCATCATCCTTTCAAGGTTCGCCGGATTCGATCGACTCACAAATTTGGATATTCGTTAACCATGGTAGCACCCAATTGGATCGTCTGCGTTAGAACGGTAGAAGGTAACTTTTCTTTATACAATTTGTTCACCGGAGCTTCCTTTGTTGCGGAAGTTCCACGAGAAAAATGTATAATGTGCTATGGATCCGGTTATGATCGAAATTACTACGATTATAAGATCGTGATAGCCTTTCGCGACAACCTATTTCAGGTTTACAGTAAGAGAAAATCTGTTTGGGAGTGTTTCGGTGATTTTCCTTATACCCCATATCAATGGTCGGGACAAGATGACCATAATCTTGAAGCAGCTTGCTGTTTTAATGGCGTTCTTCATTGGATCTTTCATGAAATAGGAAAGCGAAGGAAATTCATCCTAACTTTTGATCTGCATACTTGTGGATTCTCTGAACTGATTTTGCCGGCTGATTGTATATATAGATATGCAGAAAATTTGATTGTATTAGGAGGAGATTTATGCCCGTTTGGTATCACGCCTCCGCAATGTTTCATGTGTATGTGATGAAAGAGTACGGGATCGAAGAGTCTTGGACGAAGCTGTTTAGTATAGACCCGTCAGTGTTTGGGAGCCTCGCCTACATGCGTAGAATAGAACCCACAGCTCTATGTGAATGCGAAGATGGCAGCAGATTTGTGTTGTATGTATGTCGGTATTTTGTGTCTTTGTTTTGGTATGATATCGACAATGACAAAGTAAAGGTTGTACAGGAGCATATCTGGGATAAGCAGAGAGTTGTTAGCGGAGAGAAAAGGAAATTAGCAGTCCAAGAACAAAGTTAATTCACTTATCCTGTTACTAAAATAATTTAAATAAATTTCTTTGAAGAACGTCTCTTTCTGTCACTGGTATTTCTGCATTACAGATATTCTAGTTATGCATCTCTATGAAATTGCATCTGCTGAAATTTTTTCTTCTATAAAGTTTGGTTGATGTCTGATTGTCTGATATCTCTTTGTTTTGTATTTATAAACATTACTATGTCGAGTTATGGGAGTTAGGTTAGGTTTGTATCTGCATTCAAATGGCCTTTTGCAGATATGTATATATATAAGTAGGTGGTTAATGAATTACATATTGGATTTCAGTTTAGTTTTAACTCATAGATAACACAATGAAACTGTTACTATCTGTGTTGAGTGTTATCAAATCAAATCTTGCTTTGAAAGTGAGAGAGACGGGTTGCTCCAAATCATATGCTCCACATAATTTCTTGTCTGTATAAGCTTGCTTGATGATGAAACTTGCATCAGTCATGAAACTGAGCGATTATTGAACCTGCAATCTCTCGCTCTTTCGCTCTTTTTGCTCTTTCTCAGCTCAAAGTCTATGTACAGCTTTTTTTAATTGCCGTCGTTAAAAAAAACTTAATTTCCGGTTATTATCTTCATCTAGATAAGGCCCGAACTGGAATATTACGGTACAAAACTGAAATGTAATACCATGGATCGGGATCAAATCCGATATTTACGGTCCAGAATCAGTGCGGACCATAATTTTTAGTCCGGTCTGATTTAAATCAGCACACTCCTATGCAAGAAGATCTTTCAAAAAAAACAAGTTAATTGTCATATCTAAAGTATAGTAGAATTTTGAGAACATAAAACCTAATAGATTTATACAGAAAGTTCAATAAAAAAACTAAAACCTTAAAATAACTAAACTCTTAATAAAGTAGTGGGTTTGCAAGAGATTTTAATCTTCTGCACAACTTTTTTTAAATTTTTTTAACAAAGAAACAAGAACCCGATTTATTTTTAAAAAATCAAAAGAAAAAAACAATCAACCATAATGCATCCAAACCACTCACACTCCTCATGAATTGATTGTTGACAATGTTATTTTAAAATTTTTCTCGTTTAAATTGATCAATTGGTCATACCTATCTTCAAATCTTGAAGTTCTTTATCCCATCTAGAAATTCATTTAATTAAACTGAATTTATCCTACAGAGCCAAAATTATGTTGCTTGTACGATTCATCAGTTGCATCCCTTTTTGACTTCAAACAATTTAGATGAGATAACTCATAGTTAGGGGTTTTGAGTTTGTGGTCAGTTCGAATATGTTGGCTTCTTTTAAAGATATATACTTGTCCATCGAAGGAAAAGGTGGTTAAAACCAAGCCCGCACAGTTGGGTGAAGAGATTGTTGCGACATTTAGTAAGTTTAATCTCCCCCAATATTTAGATGGAAGATAATATATGTACGATGTTGCGTTGAGTATTTGTTGGATGATATTATAGCTAGGGTTTCTCTTCCATGAAACAATGAATGCTTTCGCAAATATATGTACAATGTTGTGTTAAGTATTTGATGGAGGGGAGGAGTAAGGTCTCACTTTTGTGGGCTAAGTACCATGAGACAGTGAATTGAATGCTTTCACAAATAAGTCCCTTGATCAGATGATGCCTCCCAAAGCCGAGATATTATTCCACTGAAGTAAACCCCCGTCCGGATGGGTAAAGCTAAACATTGACGGTGCGGTTAGGGGGATGAGAGACTTGCTACAGCTGACGGTTTAGCAAGAGATAGTCAAGGCGAATGGCAAGCAATTGTTGCTAACATCGGGATAGAGACGGCCCCGGAGGCGGATATGTGGGGATTTGCTCAGGGGCATATTCTTGCATGGGATCAAGGATTTAGGCAAGTGAAGGATGAAATGGACTCCCGGCTCGTTATTGAGCTTATCGACAACGGTGTGAGCCCCTCACATCCGTTCTCTAGCCTGGTTCTTCAATGCCAAGGATTACTTCTCCGAGAGTGGGATATCTCCCTCGGGCATGTGTTTTGAGAAGGCAATAGGGTGGCGGACTCGTTGGCTAATTTTGCTTACTCGGTGGATGTTAGGGTGCATTTTAAACACTCCTCATTTGTGTGTTCATTCTCTTAATTTGCATGATTACAAGTAATTAGTTCTCACGTTTTGTCCATTTGTAATTTCTTCCTTCCTTAATAAAAGCACTTTCATGCGGAGATGTTTCCTCTCTTTCATACCCAAAAAAGCTGCAATTTGATTCTTTAAGATGGTAGCTTTTTAAGTTTCATTTCAAGCTTCATCCATGAACATTATCTTCTACCATTTTGAAAGAATGTACAAATCCCCCGGTGTTCATCTTTTTATTCCACCGACTTCATTTTATGGATGTGTTCGAGTTTCAAACATGTTTTTATTGATGTTGCAATAGTTAGTGGTGATGTTCTAAGTATCCAAATTCAAACCTTTTACCATTTTTTTTCAAGTTCATCAATGACGATGTTTGTAGAAGAACCCAAACGTATTCGGACTAAACAATTAAACAAACTCTAGTGATAAACCTTTTTTTGTTTATTAATTTAGAAGTTTCGACATCAAACTAGTTCAAGGGCATATAGAGGGGAAATATAAAACCTTATTATAGCTCGAAATTTGAAAAACTATTGGACATAATTCGGAAAAAGTCCTATAAACCATGAACATATATTCCTCATTCTATATTTTATTTGTACCCTTGTACCGAACGAGTTCCGAGAATTCCGGTCTTAGTATCTTACATAGACGAAGACGTAGGAACACTACTCCTCCAACCTCCATTTAGACGAATAATGGTTGATTTTAATAAATAGCCTCTTGTGCTGAAATGTTTTAGTGTTTGTCCCCCTTTAATGAGTTTATAAAAAAAATGTTATGTCTATTCGGAGACTGATAAAATTAGAACGATATTAAAATATTATTTCTATAATTTTTAATACAAGAATTTGATAATCCAAATGTAACTGAATTATTTTGGAATTATAATTTTTAATAATCTCTAAAATAATGATAATTCACATGGAATTGAATTACAAATTTTGTTCAAATAATCCCAAAAATAATCTAGTTCGAAATAATTCCTCCAATAAACCACATTATTTGTGCAACATGACCATAAAATTCTTTATTACAATTCACAATTAAATTTTTATACAAACCTGTAAAATTAAAAGGACAATTAGTTAAAATAAAAATAGAAGAAATGAATAATTATCTATATATTATCGATTTGTACAGTCGAACGATAGACAAGCGTCGGCAAATGCGGATTCAGAACTCCATCCTATTCCGATCTCGGCCGTGTTGAACAATCGCGTCTTCTAGAAGACCAGAAGTCCCTCGAGAAAAGCAAATTCAACCCCCTGATGCACCAACACAAATCCATTTCTTCGCCCGTCACCAGTATTTAATTTTAGTAGATTCGATTCATCGAACGAACGACTTCAAGCGACATGTATATTTGATCAACTCGACAATCACACGCTCATTTGCACTAATCAGAGGGTTTTTCCTTCTACCATGTCGGACTCCGATTCTTCTTCCGTATCCGGCGACTGCAAGACTTTCCGGCAAATCACCCGGGATCGTAAGCTTTCTCTCTACTTCCTCTTTACCTATTACCTGCTTGGCTGAACCTTTGCTTTAAAGGATCTCTTTTCACGGCATGGGTTTTGTTGATTTTAAATGGAAGGGTTTGTGTTGCTATCGTGAATTTTGTGCTTCTAGTTTGTTTTGAGCACTCGGCGTTCCTCTGTGATCAAGTTGAAATTGAAGTGGTGGAATTTCGTATCAGCTATTGTTTTATCTCTTTTAACTGATCTAGTCTGGTTATTGTAGGATTGAAACCTGAATTTTAGTTAGAATATAGGTTACGTGGACACTCAGCTATCTTGTAAATGAATCAATGATTCAATGGCTTGTGTGAGAACAGAAGGTAGGGTATTTTACAATTCAGTTGAGATTCTATGCATTTCATTGATGTGATTATGTGAGGCACGCCATTTTGAAGATTATAAGTCAACTCCTGCTGGAATTTGTTAAGATATCAATGGTAAAATTTGTTCCTTCAAGAGATAAATAAGTAATTTTATGTGATAAATTTGTTAAGATTATAATCTGTTAAGATTATAAGTCAAAGGCTATCACAATTTGTTAAGATATCGTCGGCAAAGGATCAGTCATTTGCAAAATTTGTTAAGATTATAAGTGGATGCGGCTAGGTCACAGTCGTCTTCCTCAAGCTTGCTGCTATAATGGCGTTCTTCATTGGATCTCTTATAAAAGAGAAAAGCAAAGTATGTTCATCATAACTTATGATCTGCATACTTGTAGATTCTCTGAAATGATTTTGCCGGCTAATTCTAGACTTAGCTATACGTCCTATTTGATTGAATTGGGAGGAAATTTATGCTTTTGGTATCACGAATTGATGTTTCATGTATATGTGATGAAAGAATACGGGATTGAAGAGTCTTGGACGAAGCTGTTTAGTATAAACCCTTCCGTGTTTAGGAGCGGAGCCTACGTACGAAACATAGAACCCACAACTCTATGTGAATGCAAAGACGGAAGAAGATTTGTGTTGTTTGTATGTCGGCATTATGGGTCTTTGTATTGGTATGATATCGGCAATGACAAAGTAAAGGTTGTACATAAGCATATTTGGGATAAGCAGAGAGCTGTTAGCGGAAAGAAAAGGAAATTAGCAATCCGAGTGGCATCAATGTAGCACAAAGTTCTTTGTATACAAGAACATAGATCTTAAGTTTATATTATACACATTAATTTTATTAGCTGAACATGTATGGATTGTTAATTTACAGAGCTAGTTAATCAAATTAGTTATATGTATGATGCTTTCACTCATCAAATTTGTTAATTTACAGATCTAGTTAAGCAAACGGTGATTGCTAAAGACTTATTATGCATGAATCTTGTTATATTTTAGTATGTGTGAAAGAAAGGTCAGGTTCTGTAAATTTGTTAATTTACAGAGCTAGACGTATTATGCATGATTCTTTGTTTTGTATTTATTTACCAGGAGTTCTTGAACAGAACTGTTACCATTATAAATAGGAGTTGTGTTAGTCATTTTGTATCACTTGTCAAGTTGAGAGCTTCCAGTAACAAGGTCAATTAGTCTACAATCTCGGTGGCCTTCAATATACTCGTTGACAGAACAAAACTTAATACACTTTGCAAATGACTGATCCTTTGATTATCTCAATGAATGCAAACCTGAGCCGAGATCAATGGTAGTTGTGCATTTGATAATGAATCTTCAAGTATTCTACCATGTGACGGTCTGATCAAGGATAAGTTGTGTTGCACCGATCCGAATTAGAATGTGTTATGGCGCTCGATGACCAATCAACATGTGTAGTGTGTCAATTCTTTGTTTGACATAAACATTGGCATGAAATGTTAGCTCAAGAAGTTGTTAAAAGTGATGTTTTCTAAAGGTCCAAGTTATACCGAAGCACGCAGTTGCCCAACTAGCACATTAAAGTATTTACCAACATCAAACATTTTTAATTTAGGGAAATTTCGCATAATGTCCTTGTGGTTTAGACTTTTTCAATTATACTCAATGGTTTTTCAAACTGTGTGGTATACTTAAGGTTTGACATCTTTTCACTCAATGCCCTTAAACATGTTTAATACCGAATATTTTTTTAACAAATAAACAAGAATCCGGTGTATTTAAAAAAAATCAAAAGAATGAGTTCAATAAAAAAAAACTCAACCATAGTTCTTGGTCTCCTTTCTCTCGTTGATTCTTCAATGCACCAAAACCACTCACACTCCTCATATTGTCGACAATGTGGTTTTTAATTTTTCCTCGTTTAAATTGATCCATTGGACATACCTATCTTCAAATTTTGAAGTTCTTTATCCCATCTAGAAATTCATTTAGTTAAACTGAATCTATCCTATAGAACCAAAATCATGTTACTTGCACGGAAATTGTAAAATATTTAAATTATAAAAAAAATCATTAGCATAATAATGAATTGATATCACTCGACTTATTAAATATTAATCATAATTTAAAAAAGTCTAAAATTAAGAGCTCGCAATGAAATCCTAACACAACGCTATAAAAATGTAACTTTCATAAATCACACTATTTTGGTATTAAAGCAACATATTGAAGTCAACTACGTCGAAAAAGATAAATTTTGATAAATCACACTTTATATATACGTATATATACATTTGTAATATGTGTAATTTTGACTAAAATAGTTTGTTTTTAGTCACATTAAAAACAAAGATTTATAAGAGAACATAACTTTTTTTTACCTATGAATTATTTCCTATATTGAATTATGATAATAATATTATATGAAATGCTTATAATCTATCCAATTTTGTATTGAATGTTTAATTTATATATATAAAAAAAATTATTTACATATTAAACCATAAAAATATGGACACGGTTTTTTTTTAAAAAAAATCTCAATTAGTATATATTAATAGAAGAAAATTTAATTTATAGCTTAGTTGCTTACTAATTTAGCTACTAATATAATTTTAGAAAATTAATATCATATAAGCAAAATTATAAATTGAAAAGAATCTCCATACAATTTTTTTTTATAGAAATAAACATTCAAATTTTAAAATAATCTAATAAGATCTAATTTGTCAAAATTAATTACGAGAAGAAAAATTAAGATTATATTCCATAATGGTAAGATGACATGTGGTAAAAATGGTAGTTATAAAAGAAAATTGTTAAATCAATAAAGTCATACATATTTATAATAGGTAAAAAAAATATTATAAGATTAAATTTGTTTTTAAAAGGAAAGTTTATTATCATCTCAATAAATTTTAAAAATTTTAAATATGTGAAAATGAGGTGACACAACCTAGAGATGACTAGTGACAAAAATTCGAGGTGGCTTAACGTGAGAATGACATGTGGAAAAATCTTTGGTGACTTAACGGAGTAGCGACAAATGGCGTAAAACACTTATGTTTTAGTATTATATATTATATAGTAGATAGTAGATGTTATATACTTTTCTATAATTTTTGATACAAGAAATTAATTTATAAAAATATGATATTTAAATAATCTATAAAATACAGTCAAAACAAATAAAATTCTTTATAAGAATTCACAATCAAAATTTTATACCAACGTGTAAGATTAAAAGAAAAATTAGTTTTAAAAAAAGGGAAATTCCGGTTGGCACCTTTGTGGTATGAGGTATTTCAAATTTTGCCCACATGTTTTTCAAAGTTCGGATTTTACCCCTGTGTTTTTCAGATGTCCTATATTTGCCCTTCTCCGTCAACAATCACTAACCCTGGTTAAGAGGTGTTAGTTTACTTGAAATATATAATGTAATAAAACAAAAACAAAAAGAAAAGAAAAGAAAAAGAACCGATGCTTGCTCCAAGACAGAGAAACAGTAAGTCGAAAGAGAAAGAAAGAACCGAAATTTGCTCCCGGACGAAGAAGTGCAGAGCTGCTCCATCCAGGTTCGAGCTTCTCCTCTCTTTACTGACCCTCTACTTCTCCTCTACTTATCGTCTCTCAAATCTCTCTGCTTCTCCTCTCTTTAGTCCCTAATACTTGGCCTATCTATGCTTCTCCTCTCTCATATCTCAACTTTTGAAGAAGAAAAGAACTCTATGTTCGGACATAGCTGCTCTCTAACCCTCAATTTTCAAGATAGCTTCTTCGTCTTGGATTTTCCATCATTTTTCTAGCGTTCATGATTAGAACAATTGCGACTATGAGAGCACCTGCACAACCAGTAAAGAAACCTGCAAATAACATACATATAGAAGGACAGTTGGGGTTATATTAGAGATATAGCCGCAACTGATAATAGTTGAATGGTGAAAGTAAATAAACTCCTGCGTAGACTACAAACCTGTAAAGAAAGTCACGTTGTGCTTTTCAGTTTTTCGTTTATGCCTCAAAAACTTCATGCCTTCCGTGCAGTTTGCGTTGAAGAAGTGCTTCGAAAATAGTTCTTCTACTTTGACCAAGAGAGCATTAGCCTATGACCGTGAAACAAGATTCAATTCATCATTTACAAAGAGATAAGACATGAGGACAGAGGCCCCTATTGTCAAGTTTTCCAAGGATACAAAGATTAGGGTTTACACTAAAGAGAGGAGAAGCGGAGAGAGATTTGAGAGACGATAAGTAGAGGGTTAGCAGAGAGAGGAGAAGCTCGAACCTGGATGGAGCAACTCTGCCCTTCTTCATCTTGGAGCAAGTTTCGGTTCTTTCTTTCACTGAGTGTTACTTCGTCTGGGAGCAAACATCGATTCTTTTTTTCTTTTTTTTTTCATTTTATTATATTATATATATTTTGAAATAAATTAACACCTTTTAACCAGAGTTAGTGACTGTTGACGGAGAAGGGCAAATATAAAAAATCTGAAAACTACGGGGTAAAATCCAAACTCTGAAAAATGTGTGGGCAAAATCCGAAATACCCCATACCACATGGGTATCAGCCGGAATTTTCCTAAAAAAATATAAGAAATGAATAATTATTATATATTATTATTATTATTGATTTGTACAGTCAAACGATAGACAACGCGTCGGCAGACGGCAGATGGATAATAGTTTACCCGACTTTGAAAGTGGGGGTGAAAATCGGAAAGGTAACCGATAGACAATGCGGATTCAGAACTCCATCCTATTCCGATCTCTGCCGTGTTGAACAATCGCGTCTTCTAGAAGACCGGAAGTCCCTCGACAAAAAGCAAATTCAACCCCCTGATGCAACAACACAAATCCATTTCTTCGCCCCTCACCATTATTTAATTTTAGTAGATTCGATTCATCGAACGAACGACTTCAATCGACCTGTATATTTGATCAACTCGACAATCACACGCTCATTTGCACTAATCAGAGGGTTTTTCCTTCAACCATGTCGGACTCCGATTCTTCTTCCGTATCCGGCGACTGCAAGACTTTCCGGCAAATCACCCGGGATCGTAAGCTTTCTCTCTACTCCCTCTTTACCTATACCTGTTTGACTGACCCTTTGCTTATAAAGGATCTCTTTTCACGGCATGGGTTTTGTTGGTTTTAAATTGGAAGGGTTTGTGTTGCTATCGT
This sequence comes from Fagopyrum tataricum, assembly GCA_002319775.1. NCBI lineage: Eukaryota > Viridiplantae > Streptophyta > Magnoliopsida > Caryophyllales > Polygonaceae > Fagopyrum > Fagopyrum tataricum. Next base: position 52,568,039 of record CM008279.1, read on the forward strand.
GATTTTTGTGCTTCTAGTTTGTTTTGAGCACTCGGCGTTCCTCTGTGATCAAGTTGAAATTGAAGTGGTGGAATTTCGTATCAGCTATTGTTTTATCTCTTTTAACTGATCTAGTCTGGTTATTGTAGGATTGAAACCTGAATTTTAGTTAGAATATAGGTTACGTGGACACTCAGCTATCTTGTAAATGAATCAATGATTCAATGGCTTGTGTGAGAACAGAAGGTAGGGTATTTTACAATTCAGTTGAGATTCTATGCATTTCATTGATGTGATTATGTGAGGCACGCCATTTTGAAGATTATAAGTCAACTCCTGCTGGAATTTGTTAAGATATCAATGGTAAATTTGTTCCTTCAAGAGATAAATAAGTAATTTTATGTGATAAATTGTACTGTTAACTGGACTTGCAGAATTTATCATTTTTTGATGAAATTATAGAATCAGGGATGCTCCCATTTATAGTAAAGAAAGAACCTTCTGGTGTGGAATTAGTAGTATTGTTTTTCTTACAACAACTTATGAGATGATAATGCATGCGAAAGGCTTAAAATTGTTAAAGATGGATGCATTGAAGCAACAAAACTGTTCACGAGGCTATGTTGTGTATCTTAGGGGAAACTAGTTGTTGTGACAGTAAGGCCGTTTGAAATAGTTGGTTGAATGGCTTGAATCTGTTGTTCTTCCTAGTTTAAGAAGAAGGTAGTCCTTGTATCTGTCCAAGGATGAGTAATTAGTTCTTGGGGTACCAGTTATTGAAGAAATTTTTGGGCAGGTGAAAACATGGCGGCCTTGTATCCGGTTGTCAATTGAGCCAAGGAAAAGAAGAATGGCCTTACTATACAGTCATCTTTGGCTGCATTCCTTCAGTGTTACTCCTCCCCAAAACATGAAAAGTAAATGATTATAACAAAAATAGTCAGAAAAAATAAGGAAGTCTACATCATTGGGGATGCAAGAAGGGCTTTAAATATACTTTCTAACATAGATATGTTCAGTAGAATTTGTGATGTTAGACAAAAAGATACTAGAATATCTTATGAGTTTCAGTTAATAGGGGTATCTACAGTTTTTTGATAGCTTTTATTTTAATGCTAATGCTAGTCATTAGCAACGTAAGAATTCTGAGTCTCTGACATTGTGAAAATGATTTTGTCCCCTTGTCTTCGGGTTTATTCTTTCATCACCTGATCTATATTTCTACATTTTGGAGTTATTATTGTAACTTCATGTATTGATAGAACTCTTTCAGTCTTTCTTAAAACACATAGGTTTCTTTGCTTTCGGCACTTGGAAAGTTCAATGAATTTCATACCGTGTATACTATTTGCTGTATATTTCTATATTTATGAAAGTATTAGACGTTATTAGTTGATAGTTGCAAATCCTCTTGAACAGCATAATTCTGATGATATTTGTTTTCCATATTTATCGTTTCAGGGTTGCTACATGAAATGCTTCGATCAACAAAGTCAGGGGGATCAAGATCAAGTTGGAAGGTAACTATAGCTTTTCTTTTTTAGAAGTGGATTTTCGTATGCTTGAACGACTTCCTACTATGTTGCTATGGGAACTACCAAATGGTTGTTTATGTTGCCTTTTAGGCTTAATATTACTAGTCAATGCTTATAAGTGCACCATCTCTCACATAATGAATGTGGATAATCCCAAATTTGGGATATGACATAATTTTAAGTAACATATCAGAAATTTATAACATGGCACACATAAAGAAATGATGGACAAGTACTACAAACCTGCATATTTATTGAGAAATTTTGTTTTACCATGCGAGATATGTTTTTCCTGATATGTTTCTACTCTTGGCTTTAGGTTCTCATCATGGACAAACTTACAGTCAAAATAATGTCCTATGCTTGCAAAATGGCAGATATCACCGAGGAAGGAGTGTCATGTAAGAGTTGAAAGTTTTATTTTTAGTGAAGCTGAACTGGAATTGTCCATAAACATGATGTCCATTGATAAGACTGTTATTTTCAAATCTGATTGTTTTCAAGTTATCTTTTTCATTGTCAATAGGTGTTCGATTCCCTTGCAAATTTGTTAATTATTACATCTTATTTTAACTTGAATAGGAAACCTCAATGTTTTGCATCATACTTATTCAAATCTATATTATATAGTATTACTAGTATCTATCTACAGCTCATTTAAGATGCTAACTTATGTGGCACTCCATGGTCTTCACCTCCTAACTACCTATTCAGTTATCCTGATTTTTGTAATAAGAAAAATTTATCTCCCGCTCTAAGTCAACCACTATTACTGTTGCTTTGCATACCTGATGTATCAAGTATCAACTAATCTTAGCATGAGGAAGTAAACTATCTCCTTCTTTAATACTTTAATCTTTGTCATGGATTGTTGATAATCCTCAATCATGTCGAGAATGTAGGCTCGAGAGGGAGCTCGGGGATTAGATTTACAGAGCAGAAAGTGAGACTTTCTGAATAGGGTGGAGGCTCTCTCTAGCCGAGTAGGTGACAGAGCAGAAAGTGAGAAGTTTAGGGCATACGAGCCCTTGACTACCTTTTCTTGCTCGTTAGCACCCTAGCCCTACCCTATTCGAATTTTTGAGTCATAAAGGATAGTTGACATTCGCCTTTTGATAACCTTACTGCAAGGGCCCTCTCCAATCGAAAGAAAGGAAAACTGCTAGCCCTTGAACCCTTGAAAATATTTGAATTAAATGAAGACTATGAAAACTATTGAAAGTCAAAGAAGGGGTTAGCGCTTCACAGGAGCTTTCTCAAAAGTACCTACTATAAAATTCGAATGTGGTTTCTTGAATCTTTAATAAAGTCCAGATAACTGGAATCATTTCTTGTATTTTTGTTATGATAAAAGAGCTAATTGGATCCTCTGTTCTGACAATAAAATTGGATCCTTTTGTTGCTTATTTCAAAAAATTTGCAAAAGCTGCTTCAACTTTAGCTAGTTATAATTCTATGCAGAATCAATAATTGCCAACTCTCTATTAGTATAAATTGGATTGTCCCTACTTAAGGTTCTGGAACAGTGGCCAAGTCTAGAGGCTTCCGAGAAGCCGCCTACTTTTCAGCAATCACCTTCAGTGTTCCTTCTAATGTTTTCCTTGCACTGCTTAAATCATGTAGCTAGAGCAAAGTTGACGTGTGAAATAGGATTGAAAAGCAGAAAGAACTTAATGTTATTTGAAGTGAGAAAACTATTTTCTCCAGATGTTCTCTTAAGCACTTGATGGATAATGGATATTTGGATTTTAGTCTTGGTTCAGGAAAATTTTGATAGCTTCTGTGTTAAGGTAGATTTCAATTATTATAAAGCATTTTACATATCTCTGGCTTTCAAATTTTTTTTATATTAGGAGTTAATTATTAACATATAGAATTAGGAGTGATATGAATGCTAAAAATAATGATGATTGTTGTGAGGTCTCTCTTTCTATCCTTCCCCCCCCCCCCCCCCCACCCACCCCCCCCCCTCCTTATATATCTCATTATTATTAAATGAATGCTTCCATTTCGACGAGATGAAAAAGGTCTAGAATTCTTTAGGTCTGATATTTTAGATGTGATCATTAATTGACGCAAAAATTAGTGTACTTATTGGAAGTATCTTAATGAATTCAGTGGTGGAGGACATACACAAGAGAAGGCAGCCTTTGCCTACTATGGATGCTATATATTTTATGCAGCCATCCAAAGAGAAGTAATGTTCTGTCCTTTCTCCCTTCAAAATTTTTGTAGTACAATATTTAACAGCATTGTTTTGCTAACTGCTTGTGATAACTTCTGTTTGCCTTATTTGATCTTCCTCCATAAATTAATTATTCTATGTAGAACATCCATTCTAATTTAAAAATTGTGATTGCTTTCTGACGATGACTCTTGATTTTCTGGCCACTGTTGCTGACTTCTCTTCGAAGGCTGAAATTTTCATAACATCTTCCATTTTGTAAGGATGAACACGTCATTCCAAAATTAGTTAGCAGTGAATTATAATAATTAACTCTATTTTGGTAAAAGTTCTATAATATTCACGTGCAGAAATGGACAAAGACTTGTCAAGCTTATTTTGGGCTTTGGCAATTCGATACATGTGGGAGTTAGGGGATGATTAATTTATGAAACAGAAGAGGAAACTTTGAAAAGTAAGATATAACGATTTGTAGAAGAATATACCACTCCTTTTTTAAAATGAACAATGATAAAAGAAAAGAAGTGACCATTGCTTCTGTATGTTCATATCTAAAAAATGGTGATCTAAAACTAGACTAGTGCCATCGGCGTATAAGTAATAGAAACAATAACAATAAGATAATTTGAAATAGAATAACAAACTTTATGGGCTAAGCACATTGTGAGTTGTGACACAATATCTGCTTGTTAACAGTGGTCAATTTCCAGCTATCCACTATGATATGTCAAAATGAGGTGATAATTAATTGTTGTATGTTGTTTACTCATCATATGTAATATGCTTCGATCATAGAATCAGACAAAGTTGGTATCACTAGTTAACAGTGGTCAATTTCCAGCTATCCACTATGATATGTCAAAATGAGGTGATAATTAATTGTTGTATGTTGTTTACTCATCATATGTAATATGCTTCGATCATAGAATCAGACAAAGTTGGTATCACTAGTAGCACATTCTGTAGAGTTTTCTGTTGTTTAAAGATATTTTTCCTAAAACTTGATCCCTTACTAGATTAGAATTATTATTCTGACCTGAATATGACCAAGCTTGCCATTTGAATGTTGAATAAATTTGCAGGAATGGTTTGTGACCTAACTCTTTTAGGTCTTGTAGAAACTAGTATGTATTGCCTCCTAATAATCTCAATCTCAAAAATGAAATTGACACACATCTGATGAGAAATAATATAATTTTTTCGCTGAGCACTTGAAGTTGAGAGCGTTCTCAATATCATAGCTTTTGGACTTTGGAGTTGAGTTCTTGATCATGAGATGAGTTTGAGTGACTGCAGTTTTTTTGGGGGTTGAAGTTTGCTTCAGTACATAATTGTTGGATTTGCTCTATGAAATTAGGGTCGTAGTAAAAAAATAAAAAAAAGGAAGGTATAGAATTATGGGGACTAGGATTAGAGAATAGAAGGTAGAAATTCATGTTAATAGAAAATGAGAAGAGTTAGAGGAGAATAATTGTTTATCCGGATTAAGTATTACCTGCAGTATGCGGGTCATGTTGCCAATAGATATCGTTACAAGGTTTGAACATAAAAAAAAAACACAAAGAAGAAGATGAACATATATAAACCAGAGCTAGAGGTATAATCCTGTGCATTTTACTCCTACTTAAGTTAAGTGAACACCAAAGAACTAGGGGAATTCCTTGGCAGTAGATGCACAAAGAAGAAGAACATAGATAAACCAGAGCTAGAGGTATAATCCTCTACATTTTACTCCTACTTAAGTTAAGTGAATACCAAAGAACTAGGGGAATTCCTTGGCCAACAATTCACAGAGTTACCAGAAAGAGAAGAGTCTCAGTCCGGCCAAATAGGCTTCTGTCTTTACAAAATTTCTCAAGACCTAAATTGGATGCTACCCTTCATTATTTATACCTGAACCCTTTGTCACTGTCACAGCAGTGTGACTTTAGCCTCTCTCCCTCACAGCCCTTAACCAACTGATTCATGGTCCCTAATAATATCCTTACCTAGTCCATTTCCCACATCAACACGAGCAATTACCTATGGTGGTGATATACTCACGAGTGACTTGATGTGACGACGATGCTTTGGGATGAATATGAAAAGACAAATTTGGCTGAGGCTTTAATAGAATGACACTTAATTGGATTTTGATCTAGTTATGCTTTTTAGCTAGATTTACAATATAGGAATTTCTGTCCTATGACATAGTCAGTCGTATGCTTGCTGCAGAACATTATGACCTAAGTTGGAGATAACATACCCTTGAACAATCGCTTTTCAATATACTCTGAAGCCCTACCAAAACCCTTATGTGTGTTATATATTAGTGCCAGTTGCTATTGCTGCTGTATTTTCCTTTCATGACTATGACAGTGGATCTGTGAGGAAAGTAAAAGCGGAGTCCAACTGTGCTGCTTTTGAAGCTTCGGGGCTTCACTCTTTTTTTCTTGAGTGGTGCACATTATTTGTTTTGTTCTTTGATGTACTCATACTCCATGTTTTATTTGTTATTTTGCAGCATCATGATGTTTATGTCAGACATGTCGGGGAAAAAGCCTTTGTATAAGAAGTATGTCAATTTTGATCCTAGGTGTGGTATATGTTACAGCTTCAGTTCTAAAATCATTTCATATTTAATCTCCTTTGGTGGATCCTGCAGAGCATTTGTTTTCTTTAGTTCACCAATTTCCAAAGAACTTGTTGCCAATGTCAAGAAGGATGGTGCAGTTTTGCCTCGAATTGGTGCATTGAGAGAGGTTATAATCCAAACACTTGCATGTTCCTGTCTGAGGAATATATTGCTTTGTACAAATTGTTAATAAATTTTCATAAATCTCATTGCTCTATGTATTTGGATATTGACTTGCTTCCGCTTTATCATATGCAGATGAATCTGGAGTATTTTGCTTTTGATAGCCAGGTTTGCAATTTCTTTGCTAACTTCTGGGTCTTTCTTGTGAAGGATGCAGACAAGGCTTCATTTTTGGTTTCTTTGTTGCTATCTGATCTGTTGAAATATGTGGGTTCCTCTCTTCACGGGGGGTGTTTTTTTTTACCTCACCTCTAATATTTTAGATGGTGAAGGGATTGATTGGTTGTATGAAGATGGAATACATGCATCTTGCTTGTCGGGCAATGTGATATGAGGATGACAAGTGAAGATACTGTTTTCTAATATAGATTCTTGTAAGAATTTTTTTGAGGAAATTATTATTTCATCCATCCCATTTTGATGGGAAGGAATATTCTTTGATAAATTTTAAAAGCATGGACAAGCTCTGCATGTGTCAATGTAGGAAGGAAAAATTTTATTTTCTCTATTTGCACGGGTTGATTTGAATGCTTGAACGTTAGTTTTCATCTCATTTGAGCTTGAGAATTTTGTTTTCTCTATCTACAAGGCTTGATTGGAATCCTCCATTACAATTTTTTTGGCAGGGTTTTCTCACTGATAATGAGAGGGCCTTTGAGCAACTCTTTGGAGATGGGGAAAATTATCGGCAAGCTGATGCATGCTTGAATGCCATGGCCACCAGAATTGGAACAGTTTTTGCTTCATTACGGGTACTACTTAGATGTCTATATCATTACTGTAGATCTGGTTATTCTGGTTCCAAGGATTTCTAAAATTTCCCTTAAATTGTAGGAGCTTCCTTTTGTACGTTATCGTTCTGCCAAGTCTCTCGATGCAAATACTATGACAACATATCATGATCTTATTCCTACAAAGCTAGCTGCTGGAGTGTGGAACTGTTTAACAAAATATAAGACAGCCATTTCCAACTTTCCACAGCATGAAACATGTGAATTGCTCATTCTGGATCGTTCAGTTGATCAGGTTTGAGATGCATGTGCTGAATGTTTGTGACAAACTTGCTTGTGTTTCCCATTATCTGAGTATTTCAGTTCATGTTTCTAGATTGCTCCTATCATACATGAGTGGACCTATGATGCTATGTGTCATGACTTGTTAAATATTGAGGGAAGTAAATATGTGCATGAGGTATGTCTTTCTATTTTATGCTTATTTTTCTTCTAGCTTAGTAAGTATGTAGTTTGTTTCTTGGTTCTTCCCCTTTGCCTTTTCATGCCTGTGACATACTAAATCGTTTCGTTTGTTTTTCTTTCAGGTTCCCAGCAAAACAGGGGGTCCCCCAGAAAAAAAGGAGGTCCTTTTGGATGAACATGATCCTATATGGCTTGAGCTACGGCATGCACATATAGCAGATGTGTGTTTCTTCTTCAATTTTACCTTCTAATCGGATTTTTGCTGATACCTACGTATTTTTCATTTATAAAGTTTGATCTTTGACTACTGATCAGGCCAGTGAACGTTTGCATGAGAAAATGACCAACTTTGTATCCAAGAATAAAGCTGCGCAGATTCAACATGGCTCAAGGTTGATGAATGCTCGTTTAAAAATTCAATATTTTATACAGGCTTTCATGGGCATGCTTTTTTCCTTTTTATTTGTGTAATTGTCGATTTGCTTAAATAGCAAACTGAGCTGACATCACTGTCATGCGTTTGAAATACCGTCATGTTTCACTGTTATCAGTTGCAGGCTGGTTTAATGGGATTAATCACACGCTTCCATGACAACCTTAAAAACTTGCTTTTACACATATTTTGACAAACCCCTACAAGCCTTTTAGCTGAATAATTTGACCTGTTGTGGTCTCGAGTTATTTGAAGGTCAGGACATTGTGTTCAAGCAGTCCATTAAGATGTAAGATCTAGGCTTGTTCAATAAAATCTTATAACTGTTTGGTAGGGGTAGATTTGCACGAGGACAGAAATAGATCGTCTGAACAAGATAGATGGAAAGAAAAAATAGCAGCCACCTTTATGATCTAGCTCTTTGTGTTTCTGTAATCCTTTGTTGGCACTGCCTGCTGAATCCTGCATGTCAGGTAAATTTATTGGTTGGTACGGTTATATTTATATATAATATTACCTTTATATTCAGGGATGGAGCCGCACTGTCCACTCGCGACTTGCAAAAAATGGTCCAAGCATTGCCACAATATAGTGAACAAATTGACAAGATTTCCTTGCATGTTGAGGTCAGTTATCGATGCATGGAAATATGATTCTTTATTAACTATCCAAGGCTAAGATGCTCTCTTTTACTTTTACCCTAAATAACTTTTTGAGTAAATGAAAATGGTAATTCCATTTTAGACCCCCTTAACCTTTACTGATTTTGCTTGGTGACCAAAGTTTCTATAAAAAGTCTGCAAGTGGTACCACTGAACATTTATTTTGAGATTTATATTCATGTATAATCTACCAACTTATCGATACATTTTTGAAGTTATTTTGGTATTTATGTTCATTTGGCCCAAATTATTAACGATGAATATGAGAACGCCTGATCACTTAAAATACAAAAAAAATGTTAAGATTCAAAATAGAGCTAAATAAACTTGGACATAAGTTGAGGCTGCTACATGCAATTATAAAGATTAATGGGGGCCAAGCGGAGTCGGTGAATGTTAAGAGGCACAAGATGAAATTTCCCCGGAAGAACCGACAGGTTTCCCCGACAACCGGAATTGCGTATGCTTCTTATTTTAGTATTTTATTTGGCAGTGGGTTTTATTACTCTCCATTTTAGGCTTTTAGCGAAGTTATGGATATTTGTCTCTGGATTTGACACAAAGCTGTTTTACTTCACGGGTCTATTTCATTGTTTCGTTTAGTATGTGGCTTTATGATAACGATATATAATAGTGCAGATTGCTGGAAAAGTAAACAAAATTTTACGGGAGAATGGGCTAAAAGATCTGGGTCAACTGGAGCAGGATCTTGTCTTTGGTGATGTTGGAACCAAAGAAGTAATTAATTTCTTGAAGACGAAAGAGGTGAGACCATGTATATAATTCAACTCTTTCAGTTGCATTCAATGCAAATATTTAATGTAGACCTAATTGATGATTTTGTAGGATATATCTCGAGAGAATAAATTGCGTTTGTTGATGATATACGCTGCTGCTTATCCTGAGAAATTTGAGGGTGAAAAAGGCTCAAAACTTATACAGGTAATGGTTTGACATACACTTTTGTTTCTGTACATGCAGTATGCACTACTGAGCTTTTAGTATCCTGGCAGTGTTACCTGATATATTCACTTTCAACGTGACAACATTTGCCCCATGCATAGTTGATCCTTGTGGAACAGGAAGAGCTAAGTTTAGGCTGTGTGGGAAGGTTAATTGAGCTATATTTTCCCAGATACCTACAGTGCTGTAATAAACTTAACATTTTGAAGTTGAAAGTCCAAGAAATGCATAATTAATTTATACATGTTGAATTCTTGAATAATACATTAAGTATTTTATGCTAGATCTTGTAAAATTTCAGACGGGTTTATCAACTTTGATGACTCCAACAGAAAAGAAAAAGGAAGTTCCTTACTTCCTTCAATGACTAAGCTGTATTTATTGTTTTTTAATTTTAGCAGCATCAATATGCGATTCTTGAAACGAGATTCTAGTTTATCAAAACAGGTGGATATATAGTATATTGTTTTCTACACGAGTTATGTGGTACACTTTTCTTTTCTGTTTCCTCCCTCTTTCCTATTGATGTCTTTTTCGGTTCTGATTGTCTGGTTTTACATGCTTTGCCTTTTGGAACGTTTACGTAGTTATATCTTTGTGTTGTTTTAATTCCTTGTATATGGTCACCTTTGAATGCCTTGTGTAACAAACTGCATGCAGATATCTAATTCTGAAAGCTTTGTATCTTATGGTTTTTCCATTATTTTATTTTGTTGCCTTGTGTGTTTGCACTTCTTTATTTCTTCTGAACTGCACTGACCTACTCTTCCCACCTTTATATAGTTGGCTAAGTTGTCATCAGATGATATGATTGCTATAAGGAACATGAAATTGCTTAGAGGAATACCAGAAACAAAAAAGAGCTCTGGTTTTTCACTGAAGTTTGATATACACAAGGTAACTGTGATTCATATGGAATTGGTCTTTTCTGCATTAGTATCTTCATTGTCTTAGTGCTTCCTTCTCCAACATCAATGTTTTTTTTAAGATTAGAAGAAGAATGCAGCTAGAAAGGAGCGCACTGGAGAAGAGACACAATGGCAATTGTCGCGCTTTTACCCAATTGTCGAGGTGGGTTTACATGCCACTGATTACTGTTTTGCTTTAAGTTTCAGACTTATATCTCTGGGAAACCTGATTTGGACTGAAACTTCAAAATAGTGTATACCCATGCTGGTGCCTGGCTGAATGGTCTGAAAACCTGGTCTGAAACTCCTGTTACATTGCATGTACTGTGCCTTAAGGCTTTCCTAGCTGTTAATCATTCTCAAAATCATTCATGGGCCCCTGTTGTAAGATTATAATAATGCTCTGGCTCGTATAGAAGATGTAAAATAACTCGCCTCTTAATTTCGCAATGAATCTCAATTCTTTAAAATCCAACTAAAACTCAATTAAAATTTATACTTAAGTCTAACTAGGCACTAACTAGAATTGATATCCTTTCAAGAAAGCTAAAGAAAGAATCGAAACTCATATTATTATGGTTACATAGTATTCATATGTAGGTAGTTTATTTCGGTTTTCAACCGAACCGGTCGGTTTAGACTGAACCAAAAATCGAATCGTAGAAGGTCGGTTCCGGTTTTGGTTCCGCGGTTTGGTTCATCTAAACCGACCGCCTACATGATCACCCCTACACGTAGACATCTCAAACTCGTGTATTTGACAAATGGATTTCCTAGCATAAGTGTGAATAAAACTGGTGTATCTGTCAGATGAGAACCCAACTAATATTGACTGTTAGGAGTTCTGGGAGCCAACACACTCATGGTTGACTCTCAAATATATCAAATCAACTGGTTCAGCTCCCCCTTTTCCCATTTCTGTTTTGTTCTGCTTATTTGCTTTCCAACCAGACTTTTGATCTTAATATTTGTCCTTAGGAATAATGAATGACTTTTAAAGCACTTTTGGGCTTCCAGGATCTCATTGAAAAACTCAGCAAAGGAGAGCTACCAAAGAATGAGTATCCATGTATGAATAGTCCTGTTTCCCATGGGAGCAGTCCTGCATCCTTGCAACATTTCGAAGCTTCTCCTGGGCAGTCAGTGAGGACAAGAAGACCAACATGGGCTCGACCTAGGAACTCTGACGATGGCTATTCAAGGTATTTATCATTTTCCCCAATTGTTTAGCCTAACCTTCAGTTTTATCTGTCAAGTTCAAGACTAATAAGATTTGAGGGGTTTGATACTACAGTGATTCTTTTCTGAGGCATGCATCAAGTAGTGACATTAAAAGGACGGGCCAGCGTATTTTCGTATTTATAGTCGGTGGAGCCACTAGATCTGAAGTGAGACCTGAATTTCATGTTTAGCATGTCTAAAGTTTCAGTCTCTTTTCTTGCCTAACTCTCTTACTTGATGACCATTACCAGCTTCGAGCATGCCACAAGCTGACAACAAAACTAAAGAGGGAAGTAATCTTAGGATCTACCAGTATCGACGACCCTCCCCAATTCATTACGGTAACACCATTAAATTATGTTTGTTCGGTTTTTTTTTTTTTTAAATAAAAAAATTTCAGATCCAAGGCTATATGATTTACATGGTTGACACTGCACTTCTCTGAAATTCAAATATGCAAATCAGTGACCAATCACTCATGTAATTTTGTAGAAATTGAAGATGCTATCAATGTTGGATGTAGATGATATATCTCTTGATGATATCAAGATATAGACAGATGCCTCTGTTTCAAGTCCTGTGTGTCAGAATTTCAGAACGTGCGACAAGATTATGCAATATTGGTCTCTTGATTCTCAGCAGACACAACACAAGCAGAGAAGCCCGAATTCGTGACATAAATTATTGTGTGAGATGCTGGTTGTATCACTTGGAACTCGCCTGTGTGTATAAAAATTGTTGTCAAGTGTCATTCTAACTGTAACAAAGAAACTCAAATCATGGCCGGTTCCGGTTTCATGCCTTAACACGTTTCTCCTTGTTCTGTAAATTTGACTGAGATTCAATTAAACCCTTTTCATTCTGGTTTCTCTGAACATTGGACTTGATTAAAGAAGCTAAGTGTGACATGAGCTGGATGATGTAGTAATATACCCCTGTTGTGAATCTTGTGATAAGGTCAAGGCTTCCATTTTGGTAGTTGTGTTCTGGATTCGCAAATTACGTCGTTAGAAATGATTTCGTGCATTACCCAAACTGTCGGGCATTCTATTTGTTTATATCATTCATCACGTTTGCAGTAACTAGGAAAGCCAGAGGGATTCCCAACCGATGTTCATTATCAATGGGAATACATTCCAAGATTCATTTTATAAAAATCGCAAAAAAAAAAACCAATTTTTTTTTTTCTCCTTCTATCTTCGTCGAAGGTAGGAGAAAAAAAATTTGTTTATTAAAAGGACAAAAATGCAGCCTGAACTTACCATAATTACAAAATTTCTACCGCACCTTTCAAAATTAATTAATAATGTGGACTAATGTGTACCTTTAGATTAAGTGAATCAACACAAAATTACTCTAGAACTGCTATACTATTGCAACATTATGTTTCAGAACCAACCTCTTTAAATTTCGTAAAAATTTTCCATAACTAACTTTATAGTGCTTCTTATATATATATATATATTAAACGAGTGAAACATTTTGTGGATGAACAGAATATTGTCTTCACACGTTTGAGTAAATGCTCTTGCAATGATTTTATATTAAGTTGAGGATAGATAATGAGCCTAAAATGTGAGTTTATTAAAATTTTTATTTTTCGGGAAAGAGCACTAAAACTCTAATTGAAATTTCTTTAATTAAAAATATATAATTCTAATAAGTTAAAAGAAGAATGACGTAAATTTAAATAATAAAAATTAAACTATCATATATTTCTTGGATACATATGATATTATTTATATGGATTTACAAAGAAGATTATTAAATACACGGCATAAGAATTAACACATAACTCACGCACTCTCGGAATAAAAATATTTAAAAAACTCTCGCGTCGTCATCATATATATATACTAGTGTAGTTCCCGTGCCAAGACACGGGTATAATTTTAAATTTAATGAATAATTTAAAAAAAAACACGGGTATAATTTTAAATTTAATGAATAATTTTTAAAAAAAAATGATGTATCATAAAGTCTTAATTAATTAACTCAAAGAGAAGTTTAAAATTTAAAATTAAACTAACAATATATTTAAATCAACAATAAAAAAGACTAATTTAAACAATATTATATATTATAATTTTGCGTCTCGTATACAATACAAAAGTGTAAAACTAAATTGATTCTATTAGACCATTTTTGAAGATGGTAAAGTGAAATAATATTTTTTTTAAAAAAATTAAAATAAATTATAATTAAAATATAGGAACTATATATTTGCATGTTAAATATAAAATAAAAAAATATCTAATAATCTTATAAATAAAAGTAAATAAATAATTTTCAAAAATAATGAATAAGAATATCTTAAAAACATATTTTTTTTGAAATCTTAAAAATATGTTGAAGATTGTGATAAGTATATAATTGGAAACAATATATTAATATTTATTTTAGTTTATCAAAACTCAAAAATTAAAAAAAATAATATGTGGTAAATTTTTTTTTTTATCTTGGGCTTTAATAGTAGTATATAGATATATATATATATTTGTTTTTAATGAAAAAAATGAATTCACAAAGAAATCTGACACTAGTGTGCAGCGGTGCTACGCGTCAGGAAAATAAAAAATATTAAAGTGGAAAATCTAACACTTACGGGCATTGCGGCTACACATGATTATCATCCATATCCAGCTATGGATAATCATCAGGTTCAATAAATCACCGTTTTGTTTCAAACTGTAATCTCAAACAACTCGTTTCTCCATCTTTGGACATTTCGTTCAATAAAATCATCTGCCCTCCTTCGCAATTCATCAGGCTGTAATCCTCCTCGTCTACCCATCCAAACTCGTACTCACTTCCAC